>JAZEWU010000002.1:24834767-24885648 GCA_036362915.1 Geotria australis
CACTGCATTATAATCCCACGAATTTCCAATATCGGAGTTTGACAACCGAATTATACATCATCAAAAACCACCGGCTCGTTGACTTTCCAGGGCTCGGTGCTGCGAGGCCCCGCGCGTGCGCGTGCCGGCTGGCGGTGCCGGGATCTCACCCTCGCAGGTGCGGGAGCCCGGCTTGAGGCGCAGGCCAGGGTCACACTCGCACGTGAACGATCCGTCCGTGTTGACGCACTGCCCGCCGGGGCACTGCGCCCCCTCGGAGCACTCGTCCACGTCTGCACGACAACACAATGCACGATGCGTTCATTATTCGTTGAAAAAATAAAAACACCTCCTGTCGTTTCGGATGTGATATTTTTATCCCTGGTGGCCAGAGCTGCGGAAGATGCAGTGTGGGGTGCGTTGGCATCACCGGAAGGTGCGGTATTTTTTTCTGGGACCTATTAGGGGGTTGCCCTGTGATGGACTGGCATCCCATCCTAGGTATAGCCCTTTCTTGCACCCTGTGTCTGCCGGGATAAGCTCCGGCTCACCGCAACCCTGTACAAAATTAAGAGGTTTCTGACAATGAATGAATGAACCTATTAGGAGTCCCCCCATCTCACTGTGAAAATAAACCGTTGTTTGGTAAAAAAAATATGTGTAGTACTAGGCTAATGTTAATGTTCTGGACCAGCCATTCTCAACCGGTGGGCCGCGACCCATCAGTGGGCCACCAGCGCCACCTAGTGGTCCGTAGATACCATAGCCAAGGAGACCAAGTGGGCCTTGAGGTGCAAAAGATTGAGAACTCCTGTTCTAGGCAATTTATCAATGTAGGATTTCACCGCTCGATGTGTGAGATTTTCTAACCCGAGTACTGCACATATTTTACTTTAAATACTGCCTGACGGTGCCTCCAACGTTGGAGGCGACACGTCGCGAAGGAGAGTGGAGTAACGCTCGCCACGGCTATCTCAACAGAGCGATTTTAGGCAATGCCCCCTTCTCCGGAGCTCTGGGTCAGGAGGTGAACCGAGCTGGTTGGGTGTTCCGATGCCACGTGCCTTTGCAGGAGCGTCCATTGGCAGAGGCTTTATAGCCGTGATCGCACACACAGTAGAAGGAGCCGTCGGTGTTGAGACAGTCCCCGTGGGGCTCGCACACAGACTCCGAGAGACACTCGTTAATGTCTGCCAGGGGGAAAATACAGTGTGGACGGGTTAGGGGCGGAGGTCAGTATAATTAGTGACAGTGATGCAGCCAAGTGTAACCTTTCAGGTCAATCCAAATGAAACGTTTCAGAATTCAAAAGACATCATTACACGTACACATTGTGGAATTTCTACACGTGGCCAAGTTTGTAATTATCTTTTCAAGTGAAAGGGATAAGATGGCCGTACCAGTGCAGCGCTGGTTGGCTGTGAGCTCATAGCCGGCAGGGCAGACGCAGGAGAAGGAGCCGGGCAAATTGCGGCACTCGCCGTCCTGGCAAGCTCCCTCCCTACACTCATCCACATCTCACGTACAAACACCACACAGCTTCAAGTACAGTCTCTCCTCGACTTACGACGGGGTTACATTCCGATGGCCCTGTCGTAAGTTGAGTTGGTCGCAAGTCAAAGCTACCCTCATAACAGCTTGTAAACAAAACACAACCAGCTGCTAGACGCTTAAACACAGACAGAGACCAAGACTTTACGACCAAGCGTCAGGCTCGAAAATTATATACTGTAATAGGGTTACTGGGATGGCCGTTGTAAGTCCGGGTGGTAGTAATAATAGAAATAGCATTTATATAGCGCCTTTCACCCGAGGGTCACAAAGCGCTGCACAAGGCTGTGGAGAGAACGACATGTCAACAACGACAGAGAACGGAAAATCAGCAACAATAGTAAGTCGCATATGTCATAAGTCGAGGAGAGACTATACTACCATCGAACGGAACATTAAAAGTAATAATCAATGGTCACATAGCAGATACCAAACGGCACTACAATTGGGGTTTTACCTTCGCACTGGTCCCCGCCACTGGACAGTTGGTATCCAGGCTGACACTCACACCGGAAGGAGCCCCGAGTGTTCACGCAATCTCCACCTCCGCACACAATTCCATTCTGGCACTCATCAATGTCTGCAGGCAAAAAAACACACCGTATGATGCATGAACGATCGGCTTCTTACAATCATTAATTCATTCATTGTCAGAAACAGCTTAATTCTATACAGGGTTGCGGTAAGCCGGATCATATCCCGGCAGACTCAGGGAGCAAGGCATGGTTATACCCAAGTAGGGACACCAGTCCATCATATGGCACCGGGAGCAATTTAGTCAGCAAGCCAATTAACCTATGCAGCAGCATGTCTTCGGACTGTGGGAGGAAACCGGAGTGCACGGCAAAACCCCACGCGGACACGTGGAGAACATGCAAACTCGACACAGAAAGGCACCAGAGCCGGGATTCGAACCTGGGCGCTTCTTGCTGTGAGGCGGCAGCGATACTCACCGCGCCACCGTGCCGCCCTTCTTACAATCATCCCATCTGTATTGATGTAGATTATCACGGCTTGATGTATAACAGTTGGTCTCAAGAGCTGTCCTTTCAAGACAGCCTCGTTAAATGTTCCTCCTCTCTCCTTCACGACATATCGTGACGACGCCTCCAATGGGGGAGGCGAAATGTCGCAAAGAAGAGAGCAGGAACACTCAGCACGGCTATCCCGAAAGAACAGTTCTGAAGAGCAACCAACGTCATCCCATCTGTCAAACTTTCACACATTAAGTAGAGACGTTAGTCAAGTGGCGACGAGAGGAAACTCTCCGCACCGGCCTCCGGTCCCGTACCTTCACAGGCGTTGCCGTTGGAGGACACGCGGAAGCCGGTTCCGCAAGGCGTGCACGAGTAAGAGCCTTCCGTGTTGGCGCAAATCCCATTGTTGCACACGCTCCCCTCCGCACACTCATCGATGTCTGAAACACACCGCGGCGGCCATTGCAGGGGCAGCATCGCACCAGCGCGTCACAGCGCCGTCAGCAAGGGCGCTGCAGTGTAAACGGAGCGGTGGGCAGCGCGGTAGGTACCGACGCAGTGGCCGTTTCGTCCCTCGAAGCCGCTGGGACAGCGCACACACTCGTAGGAGCCCGGCTTGTTCACACACTTGGCGGTGGGGCAGGTGTTGGGGTTGCGGCACTCGTTCACGTCTGCGGCACAGCAAGCGTCGCGGTGACGGTGACTCGGTGCGGTCGACACGCGCGCGGGAGCGGTTGCGCGATGCCGTTTTCACGTAGGTTCCGATCCCGTTGTTTGCGTTTGCAAATGTTGCAAACGCAAACAAATGTTCGCTCTCTTAACTTGCAATAAGCTACCTATAATGTTTTTCCCATCGCAATGTTTAACTGTTTTAACTACCTTGTATTTTTTCCTTATTTTTTATTTATTTTGTCACTTATAAAACCATCATAAATCGAGCTGTGAGAACTACATCAGTACGAACATCTATCTATCTATCTCTCCGTTGTTTAATTCGACAGCGGGGCGGAGGCCTGCCGGGCCGAAGCCTTACCTTCGCACTGGCCACGCGTGTTCATCACGTGCCCCGCGTCGCAGAACTCGCAGCGATACGACCCGGGCAGGTTGATGCAGCGGCCACCGACGCACTTGTTGACCTTCAGACATTCGTTGATATCTAGTGGGAATATAGGACAGCTTGGATCTATACTAATATCATTCACTCTTGCTGTAAATAATTTCGAACTGAATTCAATATTGATGGTTGCTCTTCAGAGGTGTTCTTTCGGGATAGCCGTGTCGAGCGCTCTCCCTCGTGAGGGAGAGCGCTATCCCGGCTATCCCGGGATAGCCGGCTCTCCCGAAAGAACACCTCTGAAGAGCAACCATCATGAATCGAGCTATGAAAACCTACATCAGTGAATTAAATATTCACAGTTATTTCCCTACTATAGATATAATACGGACCAAGCAAACTAAACACGTAGAACAACACACTTCTTTCACTTTAAACAAATCCTTTTTCTTGCTTAAGGAGATGCCATTAAGATGCAAAAGGTTGGAATTGTGTTCTGTTTGGTTTGGCACTGCGGCCTGAAAACCGTGAGCATACCCTGGCAGGTCTTGACATTGTTCCGTCGGACCGGCATGTAGCCCTGGTTGCATTGGCAGACATACGAGCCCAGCATGTTGATGCAGCGCCCCTTGCCTTGGCACGGGTCAGACGTGCACTCGTTCACGTCTGGGCAAGCGGGCAAACAGGTGGATGACACAGGTGAACGTTCGTGCGATCATATGGCAGGGAGAATGTGGGACTGTGCCGGTCAGGTGAACGCTCGTGCGGTGCGGTGGCCGAAGGCTGACGTTACTGCTGTGGCGGTCGGACATCCTTATTAGCGACAGGTGAGGTTACCTTGACATTCTTCTCCAGAGTCATCGAGGACGAATCCGGGTCTGCAGACACAGCGGAAGCTTCCGATGACGTTCTCGCACTGCCCGTTGGCACAGTGACGTGGGTTCTGCGTGATGCACTCGTCAATGTCTAGAGCAGGGGGGGTGGGAGGGGGGGGATGTCGGCAATCGCCAGCAACAGTGTCCGACATAACAGGTACAAACCACGTTGATGTGGGTTGGTCGGTTGTCCGACAATGCTGCAGGTATGGGAGCACACTTATACGGCTGGCTGTCCTTCCTAACGCCAACTTCCTTTCGTCTTCGAGTTTTCAGATCGTTATTTGTCTGAAACCTCCCCCAGACCTGTCCACCAAGGGGGACCCTATTAGCAGTGCTATACTGCTGGCGACATAGTTCTGGGGTTCATAGGAACACGCAAACCCCTCCACTACTATAATGCTATGCGCGATCAACGCAAAATACAGGGTGCGTCATCATAATTTGCTTTACCGAAAATAAATATTTGATAAGCAAAGAGTTTGAGATGTTAAATAGTTACAAAGAACGATGCTACCGCCGTGTTCCATGTTGTTCAGTCGTCCAAAGACGCAACACGTGTATTGAACATGATGGAAGACACTTTGCACAATTTCCGCAATAACTAATAAATATAATTCCTCACAAAATTATTTCCTGTAAAGCAACTTATGGCCACACCCTGTATAATGTTTAGTAAATTAGTAATGAACCATGTGCGTGAGAGTGACTAAAGGAGGCGCAGAGGGCTGCGTACCTTCACAGCGCCCCAGCTGCTGGTTGTACTTGTAGCCAAAATGGCACGTGCAGGTGTAGCCCGTGTCCACTTTGTAACACTGGCCGGGCCCACAGATGTTCGGCTGCATCAAGCAGATGTCAGACTCCCACAGGCCTGCAGAGAATCAGCCATCACACAAACCATTAGTCAGCACCGTGCTTTATTTACAAGTCGGAACCCGTTGAGCTGTATCGCCTGGTTTACGACGAGAAAACAAAGTCGAACATTGAACCCAAAGAAGTGCTGTTTTCCGCCCCATTACAGCGCGTGATTTATCATGGACAAAGTACTTTAGGCACAGCCACTTAAGGATACATTCTGATTGATCACAACAGTGTTGAAAACTTCGGTGACAGGAGCAAACATATTTTTCCTCGACAACCGAACTTAAAATGGTTTACATCAACCATAAACTCTGCAGTGACGGCGACACCCGGACATACAGGTGGATCTTTTGGCAGCCGACATTAATTTAAACAGTTTCATGGTTTCCCACCCTGAAGTTGTAGTAGCAGAGCATGAAGAATTGCCCAACACACAGGAATCTCTGCAGAGCCACGTATACAGTGCCATCGGGAGTAAAGTAACATTCATGTTGCTTCTTGCAACAAAACGATGGAAAACAACAGAGCACCTCTTATTCGCTGAAAAAGTGAGTGCCCCATTATATAGTAGAGCCACATTATACGTAAAATTTCGTATAAGAATAAAAGGACACAAGGTTTGCACCATTATAAAAGCCATTTTCCAAACAAATATTAGTTACATTATTTCCAAAATAATGTAAAAATAATGGGCTAAAACAGCTTAATGTATAGGGGACTCCAGATTTTGGGCAATTATTGGCACCGGCTCAATGGCCGGCTCCCTTCTACCTCATCTGTCGTTTCTCAGCGATTGTGCAATGTCATTTGCATGAAGGACGCTATAAAAACTAAAAACTTTGTAAACAGACAGAAGAGCGTAAGTGAATGAAAATCCTCCATAATTGTGGGGTTTTTTTGTAAATATTGTCCAATGTAGGCTACATCTAAAGCGTAATCTATACAAAGGCAAAGATCCGCCGTATAGCCTTCGTACTATGTAGGGTTAAGTGCTGTTAGCGAGTAGCTATAAAGGCCAGCACGGCACACGAGGGGGTGGGTGGCCTGCACCACGCCAGGCCACCTTTGTCACCCCAGTGCTGATGTTTACACATCGCTCCAGGTACTCCATTGAGGCCGAGTCAACCCCACACGCACATACGGACACACACACAAGGACACATGCGCTCCCTCTTCCACCTGTGTCGGGATCCTCGGTAGCAACGATGCTCAGTGCATTTTTCTTCGTGGTCACCTCGGGGTCCACCTGCTCTGGCGCCACAGTCGTAAGAAGCCGCTCTGATTAAAGAGACGCACGCACGCACGCACATCAATCAAAACGCTGCCTCGAGGGATTCGGGAGAAAAGGACGATCAGTTTTATTGCTTCAAAAGCTGGTGACAACCGAGCACACAAATGCACCTGACGTCCTGTAAACAGCTCTCTCACTCATCGATACACGCGAGTTGCTTACACAAAGAAGGAAAGTTCTCCGCCCAGCGTTACCGACAGCTGTGGAGCGAGGTACGTTTGCAGTGCACAAGGACTGCACGACGGACGCAGCATGCATATTTCTCCTCCACTAAGCCAGCGTTTGAACCATAACGCAGTCAGCAGAGCGTGAAGGCCCTGCCTGGATCAGTGAGCGTGAGAGGCTCTAAAAGGCGGATTCTTTCGGAGCGGACAAGGTTTGGCGACTGCGTCTCGCTCGGCATTCGCCGAGGAGATACGTGCCTGCCGGCGTGTCGATGGGTATTTCGTACGTCGAGGACGTGGCCCGGCTGACGCACGCGCAACAGATTGCACTCCTGCAAATGATGCGTAAACTGCTGGTAGATAAAAAGCAAAATCACAAACCTTTTATATGTATTGTGGGTTCACGCTGCGGCGGTGTTGGCTGAAAGCAAATGCATATTGTTAGTACATGAAAATGTTTGAGGCGCACATTATTATACATTCAAGGAGCACATGTTATAATAGCGTTAAGCACTGTGCGGGCGATGAGAGACATTGAAAACTCAATCTCAATCGGTATCAAGAATGTGATGTGCATCTGGTCGGATATTTACTCACTGAAATTACCATAATCTCAAAACACGTCATATATATTGTATGTATGTAAATAAAGGATACTTTAGATTTTACCTTTGCCACCCTACGAAGAACGGCTGCAAAACAAAAACACAGAGGTCTGCTGTTTGACACATGATGACCTGCATTCTCGCTGCCATGTGCTCCACGGAATCCAACCAAACTCATAAACGTCAAAGCGCTGAGCCGTATTGCACCACAGAAATACAGTGATGCCTCGCTTTACGATGGCCTCACACTACAATGAAATCACTTTATGATACACGCAGTGAAAGGACATTATTACCACATTACAATGAAATTTCACTTTACGATACGTGATAATAATAATATTAATAGCATTTATATAGCGCCTTTCACCCGAGGGTCACAAAGCGCTGCACAAAGCTGCAGAGAGAACGACATGTCAACAACGACAGAGCACGGAAAATCAGCAACAATTTTTTTTGGGTTTTTTCTTTTAATCCGAGCTGTGGAGAGAACGGCATGGCTGCGCGTGTGTGTGGGTGGCGCAGCAGCGAATAATCGATGCAAACCCAACAACACCAACAACAACACCAAGCAGCGGAGGTGCTCACGTGGGGTGGGAGACGGAGCCGCGGGCGTGGGCTGGGCGATCAGAGGCGGCAGTGGCGGCGCCTCTTCCGGAACCGTATCGTCGGGCCGCAAAGAGGGCAGCCAGATGGTTTCCTTCATGACAGGGTTGGGATTGAGGTGGTACACCAGGCCCGGACCCGCTGGGCAGATCTCAACGTAGGCATCTGTACCATGCGGCGCAGCGGAGGAAGGCAACGTAAGGATTGAGGACCGCCATCAATGGCTGGAATTCGAACTCGGGTCTGCGTGCTCAGAGTGTGGTGTGCAAACTGCTGCGCCGACACACCGACCGTCTTATAGTAACCTCATCATCATCATCATCATTGTCAGAAACCTCTTGATCCTGTACAGGGTTGCAGTGAGCCGGAGCCTATTCCGCCAGACACAGGGGGCAAGGCAGGGCTATAGCCGTGATGGGATGCCAGTCGATCACAGGGCACCAGGGGCAATTGAGCCTGCAGGCCAATTAACCTATGCAGCAGCATGTGTTTGGACTGTGGGAGTAAACCCGAGTGTGAAAACCCACGCAGACACGGGGAGAACATGTAAACTCCACACAGAAAGGCGCCCAAGTCGGAATAATGGTAACCTACGTTTTATTAATAGTATTCTGGATGTGTAGTGAAGCGGATTACTATTTTAAAACTGACAGTCACCATAATTTGAGGTGTATCGCTTTGCAAGCATAGAGTGGTACTCATCTGTGTTGGTGGACAAGAGCCAGCGCAGAAATTCTACATTCAGATTTTCCCCCAAATAATGTTTCGATTGTGTAACTGATTTCGCATAAAATACATCCTTTCACAAAACTCCTTTCACAAAATACATCCTTTCACAAAAATCAGTGCAGTTCCTTGTGTCGGAGAACAACCCCAAAACTGATGTCATAGGACAAAACTATAGTGGGCCTCTTTATCCCTAAGAGAATTCCACATTCCTATGATGAGGGCCAAGTCCCTCCACAGGGCAGCCACTGTTGATAGTTCCTAATAGGCGTTATAAATACCACGATAGAAGTGGAATACAATTTCATTTTCCTGCCAGCACAGTCACCACGTACCTCCTAAATATTCCAAAACGGCCACTGTGCCAACATTCTAATTTCAAACATTTCCATCAATTTTTTGACACACTGCGCCGCGCTTACTTTTTCCTATCTTTGTTCAGAACGTCTTTGTTTTCGGTAAGACCCAACAATTCGCCAGGCAGCCAGACACGCGCCCGCTCGTGTGTCCACAGCCGTGTGCGGCACGCTCCGTGCGGGCGTTTGCGTGTGTGCGCGTGTGTGCGCGTGTGTGTGCGGGGGCACTGCGGAGCGGTAGCTCGGTGGTTAGCTCGCTGGGCGACAAACCTGGCCACCTGAGTTCGAATCCCGTTCACGGTCAAGATGAGTGACGATTTTCTAAACCGGTCATGGGCCTTCCCTAAGAGACAAAGGCGGCCGGGCGTGTTGCTGGCCACCCACCTGCTCGTGTCCCGTGCCGACCCTCATAGGTGCTCGCTAACGGCACTTGACCCTGCAGTGTGCTAAGGCTATACGGGGGATCTTTGTCTGTGTGCGAGCAGGCACCTGAGTTCTTGGCAGGACATCGCTGGCAGTCGGAGCCCCACGCCACGCCCACGGAGCAGCAGCACACGGGGCGAGACACCGGCACGGGGAGCGGGTGCTGGCAGCGGTGCTCCACCACCATGTGGAAACACTGCTCCTTCTCATCCGCCAGTGCCTTGTTGGCTGGGCACAGGAGAGGGCGGATGGTGCTCGCTGATTAAACCGGGGTAAATGAGAAATGCGACCGTGATGGATGTGCCAGCCGCGGTTGCTGAATGTGTTACGCGGAACGAGCCCTGTGGAGGGATGAGTTCCAGTTGCACAGCGTCGCGTTCGGATAAGGACAAGTGCGAAAATACAAAAGGAATTCTGTCGCAATCGTGTCGCCGCTCTCCGCTACGTTTATTTTCGTGGTTTTAAGCTCGGAGTTTAACATCGCGGCAAGGGCCACTTGATGACGGCGAACGGTTTGCGCTGCGTAATGTTTGAGGCGCGCGCTCTGCTGATGGAGTTTCTGTAAAAGGAGCACTGTAAACAAACGAACCACGAACAAACGGGCAGAGCGTGTTAGCTGCTCACTGTTCCCACTGCAGGCGATGACTTAAGCCGCCACCATTACCACTAAAAATAATGTGGCGGCGAGTTATTTTCAAACCGCTTCCAGTATGAATGTCAACACCGACATGCACGCAAGTACACCGAGTAAATGGGTATTTTTTTTAGCGCGAGGTCACTGTTTATTGGTATGTAAATTTGGAGGTGAAATTAATAAAGCATTTACCGTACAGCCGAAGAAAAACTACAAATCAATCATTTTTATTTATTTTGGAATGAGTAAACACACTTATTCATAATTATTACTTGTAATTTCATGATGGAGCACACCAATACATTTAGGAGGAAAAATCTTCCATGTTAAATGATGAAATTATGACTGCACTCGATCAAATTGTAGCCTAAATATACAAAACACTGGCTTCACTGTTTGGGGTTGAGGTGTATGTCCAACTACTCGACATGCCAGCTATGTTACAAGTTAGTTTAAAGAGCCAGAGAGCCTTATGGCCAAGCCACCTGAAAGTCCAAGTCAATCAAAAGGCATTCACACGCGGCTGCATCCAACATTCCAGAAAGGAATTGAATCTCAGACTACAAGCTCTCATTAGAATAAACAACCGGTTCCCCCAACATGCAATTAAACACTATGCAATCTCACAGCAAGTCAACTGTTTCAAAGCATATTTTTACAACACAAAAATGACATCATTGTACTGCAGGTTGTACACAATGAACGCGACATTGATCGTAATTATGATGTCTCTTGTACAAAGATTAGCACCAATGTTCTTCTTGTGAGGTGTTGTAAAGCATGTTTAATTTACTGGGCGATTCATTTAATAAAAAAAACCCCAGAACATCCCTGCATTCGACAGTCAATGTAGGGGGATGCGTTTTGAACAGACAAACTATCAACTGAAAATATGTCAGTGCTTTTGCCGTGCGGTGTGTGTAACATTATTCAGGTAGTACGACATTAAAAATGTAACATTTTCATCACACTGCTGCAAAGGCAAGGACCGCGACACATTTGCCTCCCCGTGCAGCGTCAACGGGCCTACGAGCTCGCGGCACACTCACAGATGCAGCGGTTCGTGGTGGAATCCAGAGTGAAGCCCGACTTGCAGATGCACCTGTAGCTCCCCTGGGTGTTGAGGCAGTCGGCGTTGGGGCACACGCCCTGGATCAGGCACTCGTTGATATCTAGCCGCACGGGGGGAATGCAAGAGTAAACTCCCGGCCACTTTGCTGTGGAGCAGCCTACGTGATCCACCCATCCATTTTCTAAACCGCTTGTCCTGGTGAGGGTCACGGCAACAGCTCTTTAAGGAGGGTGGGCCAGACATCCCTTTACTCAGCAACAGATTCCAGCTCTTCCTGGGGGATTCCCAGGCGTTCCCAGGCGAGCTGAAGGATATAATTCCTCAGGCGTGTCCTGGGTCGTGCTGATAGACTTGCCGGGGGAGCCTCCCAGGAGGAATCCTTAACGGTTGCCCAAACCACCTCAACTGGCGCCTGTCAATCCAAAGGAGCAGTGACTCTACTATGTGATGCTAGCTATTAAATAAGACCCGAGGGAAACACGGTTACAACAAGATGAGAGTTTTCACTCTCAAACTCCCGGGCCAAGCCAATGAAAAATGGCGTTGCGCCGAATGTCAAGGAAAAGAGTGAACGTCTCCAGAACGTGTTAAGAGCAACTGACCACATCTTTATTGCGGGGAAACACCGGATGATAAACTACAAACTACAAACCCAGGCGAGTGACGCCCGTGTCTGTGAGTGACACTGGCGCCGCGTGATTGTGCCGCCGATGGCGCTGGTTAGTGCCGGGTACGGTTCGGGCCGCTGGCTCGTGCGCTCACCTCGGCACTGGGTCGCACTCTCCCTCTTGAAGCCCTGCGTGCACTCAACCATGGCACTGCTCCCGGGCTGTGTCTGAACTGCGAAAAAATACAAAAGCCCAACATTTGAGGAAAAAGAGAGGGTTCCTTTCATCAGTCTCCCTCCCTAGAGCAAATCAAAACAATTATTTTTACCGTGTTGTAGTCAAAGCCAAAGTGTCCCCGTGCTCATACGAGTGTATACTACGTCGATCGTGAGTCTGTGATGGAAATTCCACATTCCACATGACTGTAACATGGTCAGGTTAACTTAAAAGCACTGAGCAACAGTCTCTGGCAAGCGGACGCTCAGTGATTGATGTTAAAGCAGCCAGCTTTCCTTTACGTTTTTTTGTGCAATAAAAATATTGAACGATATAATAGTGGTGGATACTCTAAAGGGTTATTCTAAACTCAGGCCACTTAATAGCATAAGAAATAAATATACAAAAGTAACAAGGCGGCGGCTGAATTTTCCGTGATGATAATCGCAGCTCTCTCTGTGCCAAAGACATTCCTTTCATTTATGTTTACCGTGCTAGGTTTAAAAGGGTGGCGGCTGTAGACTTGGACGTGTGGTTGAAGCTGCCAGAGTGAGATTATCCAGCCCTTAAAACCAGCCTGGCCAATGCTCCATGGAATGTGGGAAACTGCAAGTCTACCAACTCAAAAACATTTGCCAGATAAATCCTTAAAATGTTCATTTGAAAATCAATTCACCCTCTGAAGTAGACCACCTATTTATACGCTGCAAGTAGCTCTTTTAACCATTTCTTTACTTTAAATTCTGCACACGGTTAAAGCAATGTACTGATGTAGGTTTTCACTGCTCGATTCACGATGGTTGCTCTTCAGAGATGTTCTTTCGTGATTGCTCGACACGGCTATCCCGAAAGAACATCTCTGAAGAGCAACCATCGGTTAAAGTCAGGCACAAAATACAGTATAACTTTAATAAACTATATCTTCAAAGACAACGATGTCCAGAGGCTGACCATCGTGCTTCGACGAATCGCAAAGAAGAAGAAGTGACTGAATATGGCCAAGACAAACAAAATAAGGTCCAACAAAACAAAATAGTCTTTAGCCTTTCAGTAGGATCCAAGGCAGTGGTAATGTTCAACTGAGAAGATCTTCGGTGAGTCCAGCACTCGGTGAGTCCAGCATAATTAACGGTGAGAAGCGGGTTACAAAACGTTTCGCAAGTGTTCCATCGGGCAGACTTTTTATTCAAGCCGTCCAAAGACTGCACAGAAGGACATCGACCAGCAATTGCGAGCGCCTTGCCCTTGCATCGTCCGGAGCCAAATCACGACGCCAGTGCACACACATCGCTGCGCTCTTAGAGAACGCGTGCCCTGCAGCCCCCACCGCTGCTTCACCGCATTTGTCTCAATGACCGGCGGGGAGGGCTCGGTGCTCCATCAATCCCTCCTTGTTCTGCCACCCATGGCCGTCGCCTGTCAGGCACAGACCGCGACAGGGAGAGAGAGGTGCGCCCTTTCCTAGTGTTGACTCTCCTCCTCGGAGGGCGACTGCGCGAGGGTAGTTAACTTCCGAGACGCGCCGCGCCGCTGCCCCGGCTACATCTGTCGCACTGTCCCGTGAAGTCCCGCCACCTCTGTGCTTAGGGTTCGCACTCGCGAAGCTCCCCGCGTGTTGGAGAACACGAAGGAGGGCGCTGTAGGATTTACACCTCTAATGGAGCCCGGAAAACGGAGCCCCGCATGGTGCTCACACTCGACACTCGCATCGCTAAGCGGGACCTGCCAACTAGCCTGCAGCAACATAAGCGGCCTGGTGAAATTGCACGCCTGTGGCAGGCAAGTGACCTTCACGAGCTATGCTGTTCACCAACAAACAACAGAAAATACAGATAAATGTGTATAATCGTGCTGGCTCTGGGGTTCCAAAATACGTGGTCAGATAGACTGGGGCAGCAGGGTGGCACAGTGGCAACATCTGCGCCTCGCATAAAGAAAGTCTTGATCGAGGCGGCTAAATTCCCGCTTCCGGTGCATTTTTGTGTGGAGTTTGTGTGTTCTCCTCCTGTTCTGCGTGGGTTTCCTCCGGGTTCTCCAATTTCCTCCCACAACTCAAAAAAGACACTCACTAAGTAATTGGGGGATGACATGATAATATACAGGACGAGTGTCTGGCAAGTTGGCACCGGCTAACCGTGTGGCATGACTTCCCTCCTCTGTAGGTTACCTCGCACCTCTGAGTCGTTCTCTCCCTTCGAATGAATTCCTTCAAAATTGCAGGAATATGTGCGTATTATACATTTTATCTATTATTATCCATATTATGGGGGTCAAGGTAGAAGCGTTCACGTCGCGATCCCTGTCAGGTAATACTTGGTATTGTCTGCGAATTCTACCAAACACTTCGAGGCCGAGCTGAAAGACAACGATGTCCAGAGGCTGACCATCGTGCTTCGAAGAATCGCAAAGAAGAAGATCCATATTATTCAGAATACTTTAACATGCCGAGATGAAAAGTGCTTTCACTCGATTCTGCCCGAGTGGGACCGCATTGTCTTTGGCAATACGCTCGTCCAAGTGTGCCAATGGCAAATTTCATTTTGCAAATACCACTTGCCAGCTGCAGGGTTTTTTTCCTTGTCAACAGGAAATATTATAATCCCAAGATGGCAAGTCCAATTGTCATCACTCACGCACGGCGATGTCCATTTTTAGCCGACACACAGCCAGAACTGTCAACGGTCACAGTTCTCATGGGGACATCATCTTTAAACCGAGACTTGTCACAGAGGCGTAAGGCTTTTCGAGCCAAGACCACTCCACGCCTGCATCGCAGAGGTCTTTTCATCTCTCTTGCCAGTTAAATGGGGAAACAAACACGAGTGTCATGTCGTTGTCCCAGCATCGTGGAAACACGCGACACGTGACTGAGTGACACTGCTATGCACAAGCGTCGCAGACAAGCTAGCACGGCCGCCTCGTAACACAAAGTACAAGTGAGAGAAGCGGCCTTCGCCCTGAGAATTGCACAGTTTACCTTCTCAAACAAAATAAATAACCCCGCTTTCGAAGAGTGATGCCTTCTTAAGGTAACCATAACATTTCAGGATGTAATCTATCTTACAACAATTCGGAGTGATATCTCTTCATACTTGGTCACTTTCAAAATTTCCAAAGTTAATCTTTTTTCCAACAGGCGTTAAAAGAAATTCTTATTTTTGTTTTGCAGCGAGGCCATCGGGGCACTGCGTGTACCTGACAGGAGACGGATGACTCAGAGATGATCCCACAACACGCTGGAATGCTCCGAGTTACCTTATCACGAGAAGGTGCGCTACGGGGCAGCGCGTTTGAGACGGTGACGGCAGATGACAACGCAAGTCGAAACTCGGTACTCTTTCTTTTAAGGCACGTGTGCTCGGAGCTGCGTTAATCCCAAACGTAAAAGCTCACACGACAGAAAGGCAGTGCACATTTTCGGACGGCATTCAAAGAAGAGCGAGCAAACGCTACACAAGTCCTAAGAGGTGCCGTGAACTTTGGACCATCCATCTCTGCCAAGCCTCTGGAAGGAAAACCTCTCCTCCTTTCGAAGGTCAAAGGTAAGCATGCACCTCTGCATTCAGTAAACTAAGCGAGTTATGAATGAACGTCACCTAGACAACATTACAACAGGAAAAGCAATTAGGGGCACTTTAAGCCGTCCACTTTCATCTATCAGTCGGGAATGCAGGATGATTGAGGCAGATTCCTCTTTGAAAATGATGCAGGGACAAGTGAGCACTGATCATCACATTTTTTTTGGAAAAACATTCAAGTGTTTTTTACATACTCTTTGTGGATCCAGAACTGGCAGAAAATCATCCAAGGCTAAGTTCAGAGCGGTGCCTCGTAAAAAAACGCTTAATGAATAACGATGCGATCGCATTCTCTGTGGACAATGCTGATGTTATCCTTGTGGAGTCATAACCTGATGAAGTTTTTCTTATTTTGCTCAACTCTCCAGGGTTCATGAATCACATTCACTTTGATAGAGAAGCCACCCGGTTTTTTCATGTCAGCACCACTTCCAAAAATCCTACCTAGCTAGTTTTGGGCTACACTTGGATGAGTACTAAAGAGTACTAAAGGATACTTGACTTCAAATCCATAGGAAACTACATCCTTTCATGTAGTCGTGTGGACATCATTATAACTGTAAACATCATGAAAGAAACCCGAACAGCTGTCAAATCAAAATGAGCAGACCTATGTACTAAATGTATACACGTAGGAATTACAAACATAATTTAAGAACAGAGACAACACTGGGTTTAAGAATGACAGACACACTGGCTTCGTATCACATAGCAAAATACTTCATGAAGATAGTAGGGAATTGAACAGTGGTATATTTAGAAAACCATGCTGGTTTCAGAAAATGTCGTCATATCAATCACCGCATACAGACAAGCAGTGAAAAAGCGGCGTGCACTTGCATCGCCAATAGGTTGCTGCGTCACCTACGCTCACGCGCAGCCATATCGTGACACGTAGCATAAAGTGAAAGTTGATCATAATGTGACAGTAATGTTCTTATAGAGCGTATATCGTAAAGTGATTTAATCGTATTGCGAAGCCATGGTAAAGCGAGGCACCAGTGTATATCGTTGTCCCTATAACGGCTAATCGACCATTAGACCAACTTCTAGGAATAAAATGTAATTTGACAGCTTAAGGTAGTTTATGCAAACAGTCAAAGATTGACCGTTGACCTGATCATTGAACTTACCAGCCTCATTGCTACTAATTGGTTATATAATATACAATAACCCAGCGTGATACGAACCCTGTCATAATATCATGCAATGGAAAGAGACACATTTCGGTGCATAATTTTTGCAACGGTTACATTTGCCTTAAATCGTACTTTTTAACATTATTGCACCTCTATGTATTGTATTACCATCCAATCTCTCCAGGTTGCCCACTAGGACTGTAGAGTACATTAAAGTGATATTTTAGAAGCTCTAAACATGTGTTGTGTAAACACCAAGACCTTGTCAAACAGAACTCCTTTCCAATCCATCCGCGCGGACACCACGCGTGTAAGCCAAGGCTTTCATGTCTTAACAACGTTTAATTACCAAATACAACGCTTGTAACTCTGGCCAGCCTCGACTCTTTAAACTAAATAAGCAGACGACAGACAACTACAACTTTACATTTCTAAATGGAAAGCATGTGCCGCTGCTCCAGCTGTTGTTTATGCGCTTACAGACCGTGTCTGTTTTTAATGTTAAACTGCAATTCTGCCACATATGGCCCAGACGGCCGTCCAACTTGGCTCGTAAAGCGAACACGGGTTTATCTGTTGGCAATCGAATGAACGTAAGAATGACTGCACATCTTCATGAGCGCGTATAAAACTGCTGGCATTTGTTTGCCAGAAACAAGGGCATAAAACGTTCTCATGAAATGGGAAACGCATAATAAGACTCCCCCTTCTCCGTCCAGCCTCTCCACCCCAACCCCTTATTTGCACCAGAGCTGGCTTCCTGACAAGACGACATCCCTTGCTCTGGTCTGGATGGAGCTGCGAGACAACTCTGGCTGTCATCACGCTGCCAATCACAGGCTTGGCCCACCGCTCCTCAGCGCAGGGAAATTTGGCCGCCTCTAAACATTTCCACACGCGGCACGTAATCAAATTGTGCACATTACACCAAGACAAGCACGGCTGGCAGGTAAGCTTCATATTCCTACCCGTCTCGACAGGGGGATAACACGCGTAACATTACCTTATAAGAGGCTCACTGTAAAAAGACAAGCGGACGAAATGAGAACCGAATGTAAACCCGTAATGGAGTTGTTCGTCGGGCGACCTGCTTGTGGATTCCTTCGTCATAAATCATCCGCGGTGGAAACTTCAAGCGACCGTGGCTTCCCGCCAGAGCTGGCTGATTACCGTACACGACGCGCACATAATCCTCCTCTCGTGAGCGACACAAGCTATCCGTCGGATGGAATTCATGCGTAGCGATCCAAGCGGTGGCCAAACATGGGTGACAGTGGCACGCGTGGCCACAGGACACCAACGCCGAGGCACTCCATCAGTGCGGCCGCTCACAGTACCGGGCGCTGGTAAGTTGATTCAGCTGGGTGTTTCAAGATCTCCTTACATATAGGTAATACTGCCCACTCTGCTCCAGGAAAGCATGTGTAATTAATAATAATCAACATAATAATGGTAAGTAGATGTCTCCACGTATAAACGAAATAAATAACACGTGGCTGCACATCTAAATAGTTTGTTTACTTGTAGAAACACAGAACAGAGTTCTCCTTACATATGTTATTACCCTGACGCTCCACAGAAATGCATAACGAGGTTATATATACTGCACCATTCCATTACAGCAGTATGGCATCCAAAGCTGTTCGCTTAAAGCACATTAAGTAACTCTCATTGAATTTACCCGGCAAAGGGGAAAGTACGTGCCATTCAAGTACTTCATGCAACTAGTGACTTGTCTCTAGCCGTACATACCACTGACACAGAGACACTGACACAGAAACACTGAAAGTTCAGGTCAATAAATGACAGCCCCTTCCAATACACTTCTGGGTGAAGACCTCCCATTGCTTCATCAGTCCAGTCATGGATTGGGGTGAAGAGGAAGTTGACACTGAAGTTGTCAGTGTCCGGGAATCAAATGGAGGTAGCCACATACATATTTTACTGGATGAATCGTTGCACCACCATCCACCCCCGTATCACTTCAATGAAGCTATATTCTACATTGAGATCACGACGCATGTCAAAACACTGACAACAAATGCTTCCACAAGACACGTCACCCAAACAGGATCAATGTAATCACTAACTGGTGCCAAATACTGATCGGCACAATTAAATCCATACCATCTTGTGATGGACTGGCGTCCCATCCTAGGTATAGTCCTACCTTGCCACATATTTTCCATTACTAAAGCCGTGCATGGGCAGGTATGTAAATATGTGAGCCCTAGTGTGTGTCAGTCCTGTCTTGTGGCAAAGCGCAAGAAAAGGGCGGAAGACATACAGTTAGTTTGTTTACAATAAGATATGCAGTAACGTTTTAGAGGCAGCTTGAAAAATAATAATCCTGTATTTGAGTCGAAAATTTTGTCTGCATTCCATGCGTGCATTGTGCAGGTGAACTCACAGAAACGTAGGTCCAGACATGTGAAAAAACAGATGGAAAAAACGTGCTAAATTCCCAATATATACTTGGCATGGGATACACATTTTCATCTGTAGCTGCTAAGAGAAAAGTGTTGCATTTGTGATTAAATAAACCCTTCTTTCTAACTTATAAATAAGAATACAGCATTTAACTGAAATGAATGCCAGTAATTTTCTAAGAAAATGTTTTCCTTTGTACCAAAAGGGAGGCCTTTTGAGTATGAAAAGCAAGGGTTTGTTTGAAAAGAATTACCAATCTTTAAAAAGCATTTTGAATAAAAGTGTACACTTATAAAAACGCTGCTATACAAACACCATGGGAGTAAGAGCAGGTAAGGCTCGATACTTGGGCTGGAGACATAAAGTTTAAAATGTTTTTGTTCCACAGAATATGCTCAGGAGATCGCTTCAATGGGCGGCACGGTGGAACGGTGAGTTGCGCTGCCGCCTCAAAGCAAGAACCCCCGGGTTCGAATACCGGATCGGGGGCCTTTCTGTGTGGAGATTGCATGTTTTCGCCGGGCACTCTGGTTTCTTCCCACAGTCCAAACAAATGCTGCTGCACAGGTTAATTGGCTGGCTGACTAAATTGCCCCCAGTGCCCTCTGATGGACTGGTGTCCCATCCTGGGTATAGCCCTGCCTTGCACCCTATGTCTGTCGGGATAGGCTCCGGCTCACCGCAACTCTGTACAGGATTAAGTGGTTTCTGACAATGAATGAAAGAAAAAAACATCTATTTAATGTTCCGCTTGCAAACAAAGGCAGCTGCACCGCCTACAAAACCCTTTCAGGCTTCTCTCTCACCTTCCACTGTCACTCTTGCCTGAGTGGTGACCAAAAGTCAAATCAAACACAAAACAAGGTTTACCTGCCACTTTAAAAGAAACATCTCTGTTAGTGAACAACGGCCCAAAACCAAGTGGCCAGCCACAAGCAGCACCGTGGATAATAGATAATATCATGCCGCTATTTGACAACACACGCCAGAACACGTGGAGCACACTGCACAAGGAGCAAGCTGTGGAAACGCACACACTGGCGTGTGTTTGCACGGTGAGAGAACCGCGGGCGGGTGATGCAGCAATACGGCGCGGAGCTCACCGGCTGTGGACGGACACTTGCTGCACTGGTTGAAGCCCCAGGAGCTGCCCACGCTGCCGCAGCAGTCCTCCTGCTTGTGGAGGCCTGGCAGGGGCTTGCCGCACTGGAAGAAAGCACAACCGTCTCAGTCGGTGGCGGTGTTTATATTAAGCGAACATTTCATTTTACAAAATGACCCGAGTCTGCATGCAGTCAGATGCACGCATTAAAAACGTCCGAAATATAACAACAACAACCGTCATTTGCCACTAAATGACGGTGACATCACCACAACGCTTGTGCCAGGCCATATGCACATTGAGGCCACGTGAAGTGTCGATATTAAAATATTAGCACACACACACACGCACAAAACAGGAAACACACCGGCGGAGTACAAACACAGCAGCGGCACGCACCTGCTGCCCCGGGTTGGTCTCCTGGAAGCAGCGGCCGAGCGGCTTGGGCTGAGGCCTGGGCTGGGCCGCAGGCTGCTGGATGGGGTAGGTGTACGTCTGCTGTTGCTGCAGTTGCACTTGCGAGTGGTGCTGAATGTGGCTTTGGCTGTGACTCTGGCTGTGGCTGTGGCTCTGGCTGTGGTGCACGTGGTCCCGCTTGTAATGATGGCCCGACTGGAGGGGCCCCTCGACGCGCGACACCTGGTGCACCTGCACGGAGGCCGCTGGCGGGTGCCGCACATGCACGTTCGCTACACTCGGCGATATCTTCACTGCAAGACAGAGGGCAAAGGTCTCGGTCACGGGACACACACACACACGCACTGCGTGGCAAGCGGGAATTAGCAAGCACGGTGCTGGATTAAACATGCACAATGCTGGAAATAGGCTATGGGCAAAATGCCTTGTCTTATTGTATATAAGTACCAGACCTGACCACTTATTTGCTTCATAATGGTTAATGATGACCACATAAATACAAACGGAACATAATAGATATAAATAGTATATCTGATTATTGTCAAACAAAATGTCACAGCCTTCTATAGCTATACGATTATAAATCAGAGGGCCATCATTTCCTAATAACAAGCCTCTCCATTGACAAGAAGGACTTTGTGGAAATTCCTCTTGAGGTCCAATTCCTCAGTGGACTTTACATCTTCATAAGGGTACATTTGTATGCATATTATAATAGTAAAATCAGCTTTGACATTTTATCATTGATAGACTTGGAAAAGTGTTATTATCATACCACAATATTTATATAATCCGTATACTCTGCAATATAGCAATGAGTACAGACTTTATATGTGTATTTTTATTTATTTTAAATTATTTTCGTCAATTCGCATGTTTGTTGTTTCGCAGGAATACCGTAAAGAGCTTGCAAGCTCACTGCGTATTTTTCTGCTGTCATAATAAACATCTATCTATCTGCTAATGAGAAAGGCTCGGGTTATAAGAACGAAGCAGAAATAGCTGTGGAGGGCACTTTGCCGACTGTTCCACTGCCAGGGGTGGCCTCAAACAATGCAGCTGCTCGATCAGCACCAGTGCATGCTGGGTCTCTGATGACAAGGCTCTCCGGCTCGCCAGCCTCATCCCTGTGCTTTATCCGACCAGATCTGCGATCTCTGTGTTGTGGTTTATCATTCCAAGTTCTTCACCGTGACCAACTCTTTGTTGGATTATGTGATGGTTAATTCGTTATTGGACTTTTAGTTCGGATAAATAATATTTTTGCCAACTTGGACCATAAGACAGCTGGGGATAAAAAAAAACCCATGGCGATGGATCTAAAATGCGTCCCTTGGAATGGTGAGCACACGCCTCTAACATTACCAGCGATATTAATGAAAATGGCACCGACATCAAATCCATGAGACTAGCCAACAAAGAAAGGAAATTAAAAAGATGCCGAGCTTTTGATATAGCAGCAAGTCAACGTTAATTTAGCTGCCAATCCTTCAACAGGTTGGCTATGACTTTCACTGGATTATATTTTAAAAGGCAAATAGGTTACCATGGGATTAAGGAAAATCAATGTTGTAGGAACCATTATACGCTGTGCAGCAGTGTTGACTATATGTAGTCAAAATGTGCCCCCAGTGATTAAACTGCGATGCAGCATGAAAAGATTAAAACATAATGCTCTGCTGTTTGTTTCAATAAGTTTTAAAACTTGAGGTTTTCCAAATGTTTAACCGTATGCTTCTTTATGGACCTCTGAAATACCATTGGACTTAACAATGAACACAATAAGATACACATCTCGTTATTGTGTATACTGTTGTTGTGAACAGAGAAAAAGCCTGAAGCACTGTTATAACCAAATGAAGATCTTACTTACATCTTATCTTTAACATTTGCAAAATACAAATCTTTATTATATGCAAACCAACATGGAAACATGTTAATATCCCAACACCGTACTATGCTGAATAACGATAGGATTATAAGCAATGCAGGCATAGGGCATATCATAAACAGATATGAAAATCATAAGCATGCCCAATGACAGAAACCGAACAATTATAAACCACATTCAAAGAGTCATATGCCAATAACCTTATCACCATGTGCCAGTCTATGGGGCTTGTGAAATGTAAAAGCATCAGTAAAGTTCACATGAAAACATCCCCCTTGGTTAAATTGTTGCCTTGTCGTGGGCGTAATTAAATCTATATATGTGTTTAAAAAAAATAAACTTTCCACATTTAGTAACAGCAAGCGAGGTTCTCAGGCGAACTCGATCTCCTGGCTGCTGGGATAGTAACCGCGGCGGCGCTGGGCAGGCTGTTGCTCGGTGGTGGCGGCACGGCGGGGAGCGGTGGAGGCGCGGTTAGGAGCGGGGGCAACGCGGGTACGAGCGGGGGCAACGCGCGGGGCGGTGGGCCACGCACGAGGCCTCACGCCGCGGTACGGCTGGCCCGCGCGCGCGTCCCGAACGGCACCGCGGTGGGGATCGCGACGGGCAAGGGGCACACGGCGGGCGTGCGTCACGCGCAACAGGACGGTACCGTGGGTCGCGGCTCCGGCGTGCACCCCCGACACGGGCACGGTGAAGGTCGAGTGAGTGAGCGACACGCCCTGGCCGCCCGGCCCCTGCTCCTCGGAGGCCCTCGGCGACTGCACGGCGATTTGACAGAACTTCCCCGTGAAGTTAGCTGGGCAGCGGCACTTGTCCCGCGTCTGACAGCTGCCCCCGTTCCGGCACGGGATGGGACACACCACTGTGTGCGCGGAGAGGGGGGGAGGGTGGCAAGCAAGAAATGACCAGTGCTCGAATATTTATCACGTGAATAGTGGCAACAAATGCAAGTGGTTCTGGCACACAGGGCTACGATTTTAAACGAGGTATATCATCGCACGATTCCTAACAACCTATAATCTAAATGACTCAAAATGCACCTGAGCTCATAAGATCTGGGATCATAATAAGACCTGGGTCTGCATCGTGCATAACAAAGTGCTACACTGCGTACAGCAGAGGCTAGTGCATACAAATCAATTGTACTATACAATGCTGCTACATATATGCTCCCCCGCCTTCACCAACTCATACAGACTAGGGTGGTGAAGTATGGTCAAATAACCTCCACCATGTGGAGAGGCCCTAATCCAGCAGTGGACTTATGAACAAAACCGCATACATCATTTACAAGAAGCTTTTCAAAACAAGCGGTCAAGTGATGGCCAGCACTGGTGTATATCACCTAGAACTGTAAAACTTTGTAACGCCATCAAACTTGAAACCCAAACTTCCAGTGCAATGATTCCCACATTTTCTATTGCACAACAGTAATTATTCTGCCGAAATGTTTCATGTAGAATAAATAAAAAAAAGTACAAGTTGAAAATGAGTATTGGACTCGTGTAGGGGACTGCATATGCAGAACCATTTAAGTGACAAGAGACATGTGTTGTTGGAAAGTGGGGCAATTCTATTTCAGCTACAAACAGCATATGATCAAAGGATGGAAAACCAGAGTCAGACTTTGCAGCAGTGAGCACTGGTAATGATCCCACGCTGATGAGACCTAATTTTGATGAAACCGCTCCAAGTTTTTTTTATTTATCACTGCATCTCCACTACTGTCGATTGGGTCACATATTTTGAAATGCATCTTGATGGTGAACGAAAAGAATTGGGCCACAACGCGCTTATTCGGGAAATGCCGGTTGTTTTTTGCACACACACAAATGGCCGTTTGCTTTTAACACACGCTCCCAGTCTCGCTGTGAACAGCGCGTGCCGAAAGAGCCACCACGCAGCCAGGACATTAACAAAGGTGACAAATATTCGTTTACATTGTCCATTCGAAAAGGCCTCTGCAGAAAGTAACATACGTCACGTTGTAGAACGACTGGGCTCCCTGGGGATGCTATTACATAGTCGTGTTTACGCTGCCTGCAGCACATGGAAATATTTGGAGGTCCAGCACATGTAACCAGCAAGCAGCCATTCTAAGAGGCAGCTTCAACACTGGGAGGGGAACAGGAAATGAGAGCAAAGAACAGGAGATCTGCCAACTTAAATGTTTAAACAATGGGCAAAACCAGAGATGAGGAGCTTGATTAACCACACACTCAAGTTCGCTGTTAGGTTGTTTAAGTTTAGTTGAAATCACGTGTGCAATCTGTAAAGTGGTTGTAAAGTGGGCTCTGTCCACACAATGCAGCACTTTATTAAGTAATCCCAAAGAAATGAGAATATAATGCCAATCTCTCTGATTTTGTCAAAATGAACGATTGGAGAAATATTTCATTTCCAGATCGTGTCTGCGTCATTAAAAGCCGACCGCAAGCTGTAAACGATACTGGGACTATTTCAAAGGCATGCTACACCAAAAACATTTACTGTACCGGGTTAAGCCGGTATTTTTTTGTTGCCTTTAAAAGTAAACGAGACCAAATATTTTAGCTGGCAACCCAGTCGCACGGTGCGGTGCAGAAAGGGACAACACAGCATTGACATAAAGTCACCGCAGCATAATACACAATGGCCCTCATTTCTTTACGGTAATATACTGGTCGAGTCATACCATGGAGTGTTAATCATAAAGCAATTAAACATAACCCATGACCTTCTCATAACAAAGCAGGCATGCGATCAAGAGTGTATTTTAATAACTAGAGTGTGCCCTTACATTCCATTATATGTACTGTATTAAATAGAGGCCACTAAAGAGCATTAATTTCACTGGAATTCGAGCCAGCACAGCTCCCCCTTCTTCTTCGGAGCTAATGCTACCAGCAGCAATCGCCCAGCAGCCTCACCACTACCTCACCTATATACTCACCCCAGCATTGAAATCCAGTCACAATTACAAGCACATGCAAAGGAAGAGATTTACGAACAACAACAGAGTTGCAGATTATTTTAAAAGTGGCACCACCCATGCTCATCATTGCCTTTGCAGTGTACATTTTTTTAAAGACTAACGGTTATGTATTTCAATGCAAGAATATGTACGTGTATATGTAAACAAAGTAGGGTTTTTTTTTACCTTTTTTATGGAGCTGTCAAACTGTACAACAATATCGTAATAGAACAGTTGGGTTAAGTGATGGTTTAAGGGCCCTTGTGTTTATGAGGAGAGGTGGCTGGGTGGCCGTGTTGCTCAGGGGACGAATACCACGTGTGAATGAGGCATGGTGCCATCACCAATGAGATCCTGGTTAGATTCTGGGCAGTCGCCCGTGGATAAACTGGCTATCCAAATGTGGCAAATTGCTGATCTCATCCCTATCGCCAATAACTACGTAAGAAAACCCCGTTACGTTATATTTAAGTTGCTACTTAATTGTACCAATTGTAGATATGAGATCGAAAAAAACCGTTTGATTAACATGCAATACACTATTTTCAGGGCATAGAGTAAAATTTGTACCTGCAGATAAAAAGGCTTTTTGACATGTGTCGAGAAGCAGTATTCTGATCTGAGGTAGTGGCAAACATTACAGTTTTTAATCGAAGTGAATACATTTGGCGAAAAAGCAAAACAATAATAATTTGAGCGGTTAAAACAACGTGATGAGCCATGTCATTTCTTAATGTGAGCTGGTGAATGTGTTTTTCTGCTAGATGTGTTATGTCACCGATTAACTAGCCCTCTTCCTCCTCAACCGCTGGTTAAGAATGACTTAATTTGTTCTTTTCCGTTGTTTGTTTTCATTCGTACCCGGGAGTCGTGTCCATGGTGCAGCCTACTGTGTCGCATTGGCCTCGTCCCATTGCTGGACTCTGCACGGCTAAAGCACGGCACATACACTGCCCTTCAGTAGCGCTGCACCCCTCACAAGGCTGGACCAAGTCCTTCTTACGCAATATGTACTCATTTTCCCCGTGGGGATTTCTGAGTAACGTCACTAAACCAATACATCGGTCGACCCAACCCCTGGCATGGGGTAGAAACAGAATGACTGGAGTAAATGGTATTCAAGTTTCAAGTTTGTTTTGTTTACCCAGGTGATAACTCAAGAGACCAGGACTGACTTGGGACATTAGTCTACCAGTAAAGGACGATGATTGCTATGTATAATCCAAATTGAGTAATTTGATTAGTGCCATGATAAATGAGCAAGTTCAAGAGCTCAATTATTGTAGTGTTCAGTGTGACATGGTGTTTTGTTTTTAAAAATGACTCTAAGGTATGGAAAACACAATAAAGGTTATTTGTATAATTTCTCAACCGTTATAGCCATAACCCAGCAATTAGAAATGCCACTCTAGGATAGATTTTGGAAATCACTTTTTTTCTTCTTAAACTAATTCCCCAAAAAAGTGCAGATTTACATTCCTTCCATTGTTTATACATGACTGGTGACAGCTTTGCTAAATGAAATAGTAATGATTTTCCTTCTCAAAACAAGTGTGAGAGTGCCAATGTAGCCGCGATCACACACACCGCTTGTGTTTTGCAATCTCAACCTGAGTAATGAACTGAGAATTGGTCAAAGGCTAAAACTTCCTCTTTGTTTTAACTAGGTCGCATATTTTGAGACTACTATTTAAATGCCAGCAATGTAGACTGTGATTTTAAGCTTTAGCTATTTTTAGCATTACATAAAAAAACACTAACATTAAACTTGAGAACATCAAGCAATCCATTCGCTGAGAGAAAAAACATTTTTACTTTATCCTACACTGGAGACATGGATGCCAAACACGCTTAATAAAATGTGTATATTGCTTTATATATACTGTGACCGCTAACTAGGCAAATGTAAATAACTAGCGCTCATTCTTGAAAAACATTTGTACACAAGAGCTGTCGTGGTGCCTAGTGATGGCTTTCAGCTGTTTACCCTGGCTGTGGGGCGAGTTCACGCCGCCGGGAAACGCCAGAAACTGCACGCCCACGTCCGGCCAAAAACATTGCTCTTTTCTAAGTAGGATCGTGGCTGGGCCATGACTCAAGACAATGACTCATTTATGCGCGGCTCAAGTTAAATGTAACACAGCGCAACAAGTGAAGAGTTTCTCTTTGCCTGACTACTCTTTGAAACCAGCCACACGCTGGCTTCCTGTGAACAGACTATTTGCTTGTTGGGTATACGAATGGCCAGGAGACTGTGCCCTTCCATTCAAGCAGATGTGTTATAAATTGCCGATTGATTTTTAAGCGGACCGTGAATGATATGGAGCCCGGCCAATGAATGTTGGTCCCACTTGGGTAATCACAATTTGGCCAGTATGCCGGGCCATCGTTTCCCATCGTAAGTGAAAATAATTCTTGTTCTTCTTGGAAACAATAAAGAGGAAACTTAATATACCTAACTCTGACACTTAAATTGATGCATTGTGCCTCTGCCAGGATTACAAAAACAAGGCTGTTCCATTATTACCTAATGACAAACTTCATATTAAAAATAATGCTGTTCTCACACTGCCCTGAATTGAGTTGTAAACATATCCTTCTTAACCACGCTCGATACTTTGAATTAACAGTGCAGCGTTCTTACAAACCAGTGCTCGCGCAAAGCTTAAACATAGAAGAAACTAAAAGACAACAGAATATCCTTTCCAGCTTAAAAAAAATCAATCCATATTTACCACTGAGTCCATAGTGAGCACGACAGCAGAGAAAGAAGAAAAAAAAACCAGGCATATTAGCATGAAAACCTACATCGAGAAAATATACGTATTCGAATCGTTACATTACGCCGCGGTCGCGGTCAATTAGGAGCGGTGAGCCGCACGGCCGGCCGGCTGGGCGAGCGTGCGGACGGGCGGGCGGGCGCTCTGCAAACTCACCGACGCGGAAACCGGAGCCGGTCAGCATGTCGGCGCCTTCGCCGTTCTCGCTGATCAGCGTCGTCGTGTTGCCCTTCTCGCACGTGTTCTGGCACTTCCCGTTGGCGCACGTCATCTTGCAGATGGTCGGCGTGAAGACCACCTTGATGCGCCCCATCGATCCTCCCGTGCTCAGGTTCCCGACTGCGAGGGTGGGCAAGAGCAGCGTGAGCGCGCACAGGGCGGCGGCGGCGGCGGAGGCGCCACGCGCCGACATCGGGCGGCTCGCCGTGCCCGTTCGCCCGCTCCCCATCGCGGGCAGGCGAAACGGTGTGGAGGCGCGGAGCTGGGCAGGCTTAGCCGCTTACGGCTGAGCGTCTGACAGCCATCCAGCTGCGTCGTGGACTAAATGAGGCTGGAACCGCAAGGGAGAGAGGAGGCGGGGTGTTGAGGGTGTGTGTGTGTCAGCAGGGAGGAGGGGCGGATGGTGGAACGTCCTGCTTACGGAACGCTAGGGCCACACTCCAAAACCACGTTCGAGGGGAGATCCGACTGCGGGCAGGCTAAGTAATCACAAAGCTGCATTTTATTTGTGACGAATCATGCAGGGAATGTAGCAGCAGGGTAGGGGAGCCTAGGGGAGGGGCTCGTGGAGGAAACTACACACCGAGACCAGCAACAACAGCACCAAGTTGTTGTTATTGAGCGTTCTCGGGAGAGAGAGTGTACGCCGGAGTGGAAGGCGTTCCAATTACGCTTTCTCCTGCGCACCATTCTCTGCGTGCATGTTGAACAAGTTGTTTTCATTTTACAAAAATGAAAAGTTTCCCTTTCTGCAGTGCGCGCGCTGAGCGGAGCTTCACGCAGAACAACGGAACAGCACCGGTCATCACCCCGGGCTGCCGACGAGCGTCCTGCGAGGTTTGTTTGGCGCGGTTCCATCCGCCGGCCTCTCCAAATGAGTGCGATGTACATGCCCTCTCCACCACGACAAAAAACCTCACATCACAACTCGGCGCAGCCGGAGGCTAGGAACGCACGGGCGCCAACAAAACCTCCTTGGATCCCTCTCGCATAAAGCCACTTAAAAATTCTACCACTCTACCGTGACGAACGTATACACGGTTGGCACAAAGATTCGATCTAGCATTCAGCAGGGAGAAGTGTTTTGACAATGCAGATTTTCACGGCTGAGTGTCGTGTGAACGCCCAATGTGTAATGTACATGCAAACACCGTAGCGAGCTCCCATCTGTAAGTGATGAAGATTACACCGGATGGATTGCACTGTAAAAACAACTCGCTCCACTTGACTCGCCAGACCTTGCATTGAACCAACATAAAATATCGCACGTAAATGTGAAATCACAAAGCAAGCCAGAGCGGTCACAAGTGGTTTTCCTTCTGCATGAGACTGTAAGAGGTCTTAATATGTTCATATTTACCGAGAATGTTATACAAGATCACAGCCTTGATAACAAACATGAAAACCAGTCAACAAAAATATCAACACAGTTTTTAAACATTAGACTCTCTTGAATTGTTATGATGTCTTTCGCAAATCATTACAGCTTGTGTTTTCCCCGGGTCTCTCTAGTCTCAAACGACACACTTCTTAAAAAAAAAATCTCAGACAACGGTTGTTTTATTTTACTTGTTACTACAAGTAGTTTTGTGCCTATTTGCTAAAGGAATTATGAAGCAGCTAAACATGCCTTGGCTCATATACTGGTGAATTAAATCTCCCCTCCCAGTGGTTTTCTCGGCATCGGCCCATGCCCTGTGCCAAAGCTAAAGCATCTTGTCGCGTGTAACCAATCCCTTGCATGAGCTAGTCATGGCTGCTATACAACAATCATTATTATTACTATGACGGAAAAAAATGGACCTTCTGCTGAAATACCCACGGGATTATTTGTTGTTTGTGACTGATATCCACAAGTGCCCTGAGGCACTTGTGGCAAAACATTCGTAACCCAGTGCACGTGTAAATTAATCAAAAACACACCGACACACGAAGCTTAGGGTTCATAAACTTGTGAAGAGCGACGTAACCTTTCGAACAAAATACCATCCTTAATCTGCTCTTTAAAAAGTCGCCCAAGTTTTAGCATTATTTTTTGCGGCTTTTCCAGCATTCGCATGAGACCAACATGGAAGACCCACCATGAAGCACGTGTTCGGAGCTAAGCAGCGCGTGCTGACCGTGTCCCGAAGACGGGGAGTTGGGGCCGGGATGGGCCGGACGTCCTCCGCCGCTCGACACAAGCTGGTGGCTGAAGACCTTCGGCTTGAGCAGCAGCGGTTGGGACGTCCGACGCTGCATGGCCATGCTAAGTGGCGCAGACTGCATTGAGTGTGACCTGCCATACACAGTGCAAACTAGGTCCGTGAAAACCTCAAACACAACCGCGGCGCAAGCTTGTAACCCTCAGCTCTTTGAACTGTGCATCGTATACAGAGGTTGCTTTTACCCTACGTCGTTATACGTGGATAAAACACGATTTGCTTTTACCGTTATGCCGGTCATCTGTAGAAATGAAGTACGTATACTAATACCACTAACGAGCAGTTGTATTAATGGTAAGCTTACAAGTTTGTAACCCAGTGCCTGTTTAAAAGGACTAAATTACACGTTCCCGTCTTGACATTTGGCTTCAGACTCGAAAACTATGCAACCGCGATGGAAAATGACCAGGACGTTTGGGCAAGAACAGCGTTGTCGACAAAAACGCACTAACAAGGAATTCAAAATTCGACAGCCATGTCACAAAGGTGAAACAAATAACGAGAATGCTTCATGTGCGTTCAAGTCAAAACTTCAGCGGCTTTAGCCATTTCCACCCGAAGGGGCCTCTAATTACTCTCAGACCTGCATGACGTCAGGTCCTGCCACTGAGCATCGGTCCCCGGGTCCACAGCATGACCGCAACGTTACACCCGTGCTCGCGCAGCCAACGTGCAGCCAAGCCAAAGCGCTTCAGACAGCAACTCAAGCAATGTTTAGGTGCTGGTGATCCAGTCAAATGCTCTGTGCCGTACAATATTAAAGTATTTTATTTTTATCAATAAAAGGTGTCATGGATATTATTTTAATAAAACCGAATACATTTAACTGATTGTTTCACAAATCCATAACCTACACATATGCTATTCTTTATTTTTACTGCAATTTAGTCAACATTCCGACCTGCCAATTTCGTAGGGACATGTTTTATTGTTTTTTTCGAAAATAATAAGAAAGAAACACGTGTTTGCACAGAACGAAATGTCCTGTGACAGTTGGGAGCACTTTTAGAAAGTGGACAGAAATACATTGACTATAATCCTTCATTTCGGTAGGGGACTTGATAGCCAGTTGTCTCTGCTGTGTGACCCAAATTAAGCATGCTGGTTTTTTTTTTCAAACTGTTATTATTGAAAGCACTTCTGGAGGTACTGCCGCACCCTGCTTGGGAGCCACACTGTGCACACACATCAGTGAGACGAGACTGCCCAATTTAGGTAATGAACTGCTGCCAAGGAAACATTTAGTCAGGCATGCTGAGACAAGTGCATGCCGTGTATGTGCATACCTGGCAAGGAAAGTAGAAAAAAAACCCAACGTGGTTTGGCTGGACAACCATGTAAAGCAGACAAAACAGAAAACAGAGTTCTCACTGTGATCGAGCTCACGGTAGAAACACTTCAAGTGAACATGGATGAGTCGACGGGACAGGAGGCAGTCGCACAGGCCAGATAAACTCGCATAGGAAACACAAACGGTGAAACGGGCAGTCCTGTTGCGGCCAAGGTCAAGGGTCAAGAAACCACTTTTGGCATGGCGAGAATAAAGGGTGGGGAAAGTTTTATTCGAAACACTTTGTGCCCACAAGTTAGAAAGCGCCGGACACTCACTGCTGCTGGCCCTTGTGTGGCACCATCCGCACCGACGGTTGGTGCTTGACGGTGAGGGTCATGTGTGCCGAACGGGACAGCGACGCTGTCCGGCTCTGGCTGGCCATCCCGCCGGCACCGGCGGCGGCCACCTGGGGGTTACTGTCCGTGCAGGACGGCCCCCGCTTGCCGGCAGGACAGACACACACCTGGGGCTGCACGCACATGCCTCCGTTCTGGCACGGCGGCGAGCAAACCGCTGAAACGTACACACGCCCAGGTCATCAGACGCTTGAACAAAAGCCTCAACAAGCAGGGCCTTACAGCACAACGTTGCCTAGCTTAACGGAAAACTGCAATATCAATGTTACCGTACTGTAATTTTTCACGTCTCGGTTTGCCATACCTAATATTCGGTTGTCGGATGAAAGACTTAAAAAGCCATACTAAGTGCATCATGAGCTCATTTTTTAAACTGCATTGAAACTTGTTTATTCATTCATTTGTCAGAAACCGATTAATCCTGTACAGGGTTGCGGTGAGCCGGACCATATCCCGGCAGACAGGTCGCAAGGCAGGGCTATACCCAGGATGGGTCGAAAGTTCATCACAGGGGACTGGGGGAAATGTAGTCCGTGGGCCAATTAACCTTTGCAGCAGCATGTCTTTGGACTGTGAGAGGAAACCGGAGTGCCCGGCGAAAACCCACACGGACACAGGGAGAACATGCAAACTCCACACAGAAAGGCACCCGAGGGCAGCACAAACTCTCGTACATTCAGCAATCAACTAAGGCGTTATTTGAAGGCAATTTTAATAAGGTTTGTAACATGGTATAAACTTTAAAAAAAATCACAAGGTATCGCATGTTTTAGAGGCCCTGCTCTCGCTTACAGAGTATAAGAATACACTGCGAGCCTGTGTAATACTAGGGTACTGGGAAGACATGTGTGGCCACAACACAGCTATTAAGGGGAGTGTTTTGAATAAACGTTTCCTCCTTCTCCCTTGGGGTTAAAACTCACGAATCGACATCGTTAGTCTTCATCCACGTGCAATACAGTCTCTGTGCCCAGAAATTAAGTTGCCGTTTTCTTTAACCACAGCCTAAGTGTGCAATGTATTTGTCCTGTAAGTTCTCCACTGCGTTTTCTGTACTTTCATAGATTTAATAACACACAGTGGACAAAAGTTGTTTTCTCTTGTGATAGGGTTTCCCATCATTTACAGGCATAAATGAACTGTATTTTCAAGTATGTGAACAAACTGCAGAATAACCCGGTTACTTTCAAATGTTTGAAACATCTTTGAAAACCTACCCCCAAACCAGACTTTGTACAAGAGAGTGTGGGAGGTCTCATTAACAGCGCTGGTACACTTTGTCTTGTAGTGGACACACTTGTGAACTAAACTGGCTAATTGTACAAACAAACACGCTACTGATCATACGGATAGTTGTTGTTTTGACACACATTCATCGAGAACACAGAAAGTTCGGGGTTGACTCAGCTCCTTACAAACACCCTATACATATGATGTTGTGGCTACATCTCCGTGGAAACTTTCTGAAGCCACAAAACAGTGTAAGTAGCGATCAGTTTTTATAACAATGCCCCCAGGCACCAATTATAGGAAACGCCGAGACAGAACACTAATACTCCTTAGGCAAATGGGCAATTCATTTCCAACGTATAGTTCGCACTTTACGTAAAGCTCCCTGTAAATTTATTCTATCGTGATTAGGGGCATAACGATCCACTCTGCTGGGTTTTGTAAATATATAAATTGTCACGATTCAGGATTGATATTCGACTCAAGATTTTTAGTTCTAAGCACTGCTGTGAATGTATTCAATGGAAGGCTACACCTAGAAATCATCATTGTCAGAAACTGCTTAATCCTGTACAGGGTTGCGATGAGCTGGAGCCTATCCGGGCGGACACAGGGCACAAGGCAGGGCTATACCCATGATGGGACGCCAATCCATCACAGTGCACCGGGGGCAAAGTGAAATTAGTATGGGCAGAATGAAAGTAAAGGAGAACAGTCTGACGTGCGTTTGTTAACAACGACTCTGCCGGCTCCAAGATGTGTTTGACACGAATGAAACAGGAAGGGTGCAATTGATCAGTCGATGTTAAAGCCACATGTGCAGTGATAACAAGCCATGGAAAAATGACTGCATACATACTATCGCCACATGTTCAGCATATGTGTTTGTAGTGACAAAGTGCCAATGTTAGATCGCAAAAGTGTTCAAATACTGCACCATGGACTATAACATTGTAATGTTCCACTAATAAAAGAAGAATGTAATAATTGCGAACGTAACATTAACTCTTGAACATGGTTCATTTTAGAGTAATCTTAAATCCTCAGTGCTCCGGCCCCATAGCTGCCAATGCTAGGTATGCTAGGAGTTACACGGTTGACTGCATGCAAATCATGGGAGCAATCATTCTCAGACAGGAAGCGAGGACTGTGACACACCCACAGGGGAGCCGGAGGAATCTCTGCCAAGGCCGAAATGCAAATAAAGTTAGTATTCGAAAGGCAAAAAAAAACCTTTCAACCAAAAAATGTGCCCAAATTTGGTTGCCAACTATTAACATTAAGTCAATGGCAACACTGTATAAGGCGCAATGCACACAGTTACGAAACCTGAAGCGAAAAAGTGGAAACTAATTCATCTTTTTTTTGGACAGCGAGGGGAGAGCGGAGCTTCCAGACGGGCGGGTAAGATCCGAGACGCAGACACGGAGCGTCTCAGCGATGCAGCTTCCTCAACTCCCCCGGGGCACATCACAGTAACCCCGGCAATCACGCACAACGCACAGCTACAGTCGCCGCTTGAGAAAGGGAGTAATAACATTTTTGACGACTTACGCTGTAAAATTACGTTACGTCAATCACACCTCCCACGTCCGAGACGATTCACGGCGCATCAACTCTCCACAGCTCGGATTATAAAAAAAAAAAAAAAAAAAATGTGTTGCTGATTTTCCGTTCTCTGTCGTTGTTGACATGTCGTTCTCTCCACAGCCTTGTGCAGCGCTTTGTGACCCTCGGGTGAAAGGCGCTATATAATTGCTATTATTATTATTATTATCGCAGGCAACGCACACCCAGCGTTTCCCTGCGTGCGGCGCAGCGCGATTCTGTAAACGTTGTCTTTGTTTATGTAAGGAACATTTTTCTAGGTGTGTTTTTTGTATTCATAGGTATTTAAGGTCTTTTTGTAAAAATAAATGCACCAGCTGGATCAGACGGGAATATGAACGCATTGACAAGAGGCCGACAAAGCCATTTAAACTACTACAGTTTGTTTGTTTAAACAGTACAATGTCATCATAATATTTAATAGTAAATAACTGTCCAATAGTGTTCATTCACTTTTGGACAAAGGCAATGTTGATCAAGGGGATCTTTTGATGGTTGCTCATCAGAGCTGTTCTTTCGGGATAGCCGTGCCGAGCACTCTCCCTCGCGACATTTCGGCTTCCAACGTGGGAGGCGATACATCGCGAGGTTGAGAGGAAACTCGCTCCACATATCTATCCCGAAAGAATATCTCTGAAGAGCGACCATCATTCAGTACAATCTTCCTCTATTGCTGTGAAAGAATATCCACATGGTTTACCTACACCAACCTGCAATTGGGACACGAGGTGAGCTATAGTCAAAATAAAGAACGCAAATTCATGATAGGCCACCACGAGATCGTACGTTCTGACAGTTTCTCACTGAGCAATGTATGAACTATGTGGCATGTATTAGTTATACAGTATAAGCGAAAGTCCACACCAATTAACACCAATCAAGTGAATATTTTCCATTAAAATATTTGATGTATAATATAATTCGAGAGTAGATATATAAACAGTTCATTAAAACATTAAAGTTTAAATATTCATCGTACAGATTAATTCTCACATCCTGATGTGCGAATATTTACTCACAACTTCTAGCCTACGTTTTATTTATTAAAAACATTTACCGTCTTCATCACCGCATAGGTAAATCCATAAATCAACGTAAAACCCCGCATAACTATTATTGTGCCTTTTTATTAAATTTGATCGTGACGAACACTAACGGTCTTGTCGTGTACGGCCACTCGGCACAGAAGCTCAGTAAGAAAAACAGTGGCGTTTTTGCACAGTCACGCAGCATGAAAGGGTGCCTCTTGAACACCGGGGCAAGCGGGCGCCACACAGACCATATCAGTCATACTGGCTTTTATTAAAATACAGCATCTGAAAACACTGGGACGTAAAACCATCTGAAGAATTTGGCCCGGAGTGCACGGGGAGGGAGCCTCTGACAGCATAACGGAGGCGGCCGGCAGATTGCTGGACAGCTGCCAAGCGGGGGCTATCCTGGCACTCGCCCGGCAGTGCCGCGCAAGTACCCCGATGCCAACATTAACAATCATTCCCAAAACAACGTTAAATGCAAATATGTTAAAACACCAATCCCGCCAAACATACTGGGAATTGTATTAGTTTCACCGGTGGTCTTGCAGACACGCGGAGGAAATGCGTACGATGGAGCATCGGGTTTGCCATTGCAGCACTTTTTGGGAGTGGATTATCCTGAAGCACCCATAAGAATTGCCACCTGGCACAATCCTGCCACGTGTATCGCCGTGCCACGGTATTAATAGCGCCACGCACTGGCTGCAGATCGTATTTCACATCATTTCAATATTTCTGGTGTCAAGGCTGGCTTTATAATAAACAGCGTGCGGTTCACCCAGCTCCCACTTGCACGATAATGATACTCGTGCTGCAGGAGATGTATTTTTACCAGCAGGCACCGACTGCACATTGTTATAGATAAACTTCACACCAGAGGAGAGGTCGAGGGTGAGTTGACCTGGCTCCATTCCATGACATACAGCCCAAGTACTCTCAGAAGACGAAGAACACCCACTCACTCTGCCCTGCTCCTGCGATGGAAAATTTGCCGAACTTGAAGATTTTCTATGTGATACGTATCTAATGAGTCATCGAATTTAAATTGATTGTCACGCTGTCAATACATGCAGGAAATCATACGTCAATAAAATAAATACATTATTTTCTGTTTCTATTTGCTTGTAATTGGTTCACGTAAAAGCTGGCAGTCATTATTGATGCTACATTCACCGCCATGGGAAAAGGTAATTGATTCTCGATTCAAATTAGGACCTTGAATCATGAGAATTGATCAGATCGCAAGGGGGAAGATTGATTACATGTGATCTTACATCTTCACACACACATACCTTCCACTCTCCTCAATTAATTAATGATATACAAATTAACACAGGAACTAGATTCTTAAATCTAATTTTCTTACTTAAAATCTTTAATTATTATACCACACCCGTGATGATGACACTCTTGAGACAATGGTTGGTGGACCATTGAGGTGTGAAACTCCAAGACTGTAAGGTGGCACAGCTATTGCGGTCAGTGGGTTTCCACACACGCGTCTGACCCTAACATCATTCCCCATCATATGCGCGAGTTCTTTCTGGGCACTCCAATGTCTTCCCATGTACAAAAGCAGCTTCTTAAATCGAAAATGGCCAAAGATCACAATGCGTGACCTCCTGAGAAAGAGCTTTGAGGCTTGTTGAGGCTTTACTGAAAAATAAATGACGTCAGCGTTAGAGGTAAGTGTAAATAACATTACTACTAATGCTGTTCATTGAATTACAATGACTGTATTTGGTTATGTCACAAACTGCACGGACTCACATGGGTCACGTTGCAAATATTAGAATGTCTAAAGCAGCTAATGCATCACACTCATCCCAAGCAACGTCGAGTAAGTGCACTGTCGTGTCCTCTAGACACGGCAACAACGGCAGAAAACAGAGGAATCTGTGTCTGTTTGAAAAAGCTGTTTGTCTGAAAAATCTTGCCACCGATTTGGCTGTGTTTGGGTCACCCAAGTAAAACCAATTTGGAAGATAAACATTTATCTTGCGTGCATTTTCTCAATGGTACCTGGAAGTTGATTGATTGCTTCTCACATCAGTGAATGGCCGTTTTATGCTGAAGCCACACAAATTCCTGGCTTTAGTACAACGCGTGTTGCACAGAACTCGAGTGATTTTTACCGGCTGACGTAGGATCTTCCCACAGATACCTCAGGTTTTTCGGCTGAACTTACATTTACTGAGTAACCATCAGTGTACTGTGAATTATACTATCATTCTGCTTCTGCACAAGGACAAATCGTGTTATCAAGTGGCAGCTTCAGTGAACCTATGTATTACTCATACAGGAAATAACAGGAAGGCATTCTTCAGGAAGGCCATTTGGCCAAAATGTCAAGATCTTTTTTCCTTTCAGTGACGGTGTACTAAAATTAAATAATATCTCTTATAATCTTAACAAAGTTATTATTTTAAGTGATAAGCACATTTACGTAAAATCTCAAGACATATAAATCAGAGAAGTGCATCACTTATCCTAAAGCTTTATAAAGGTCGCCTTTGTAAGAAAGACAGTGAATGCGATGGGTGTATTAAACATGGATTAAACATCTGATGGTACCGTCAGGTTAGCGGTAAAAAAAACTGGAAAATGTGACCTCGTCCGGCCGGTATGTTGGTGAGGTCACAAAGCCCAGGCTGCCTCTCAGCACGTTGTTCTGGTTAGGGATGCAGCAGCACCTTCTGGCATTTGGAGAGAGCACTGTTTTAAGTTCCTAAACAGTCGATCCTTCCCAAACCCCCATAGCAGGCGAATGAGCGCCATCTGTAGGGAGCACGCTGCTGTACCATTGAACGGCACATTAAACTCGCACCATTTCCACCATTGCCCTTGTAGTTTTGGTAAATGACAGTACATTTTTCTTTCTAATCGTACACCGCAGGGACGCGGGATAGGGGTGCGGGGTCAGGACGTACGTTTGGTGCACATCTGGGAACCGGGATTCTGGCTCCATCCTGGGCAGCACTGTCCTCCACAAACGTTCAGCCTGCACCGGATACAGAAAAACAATTTTACGGGGGGGGGATTAGCAACAAAAACACAAAGCCTCATGTTTCTGTTGACTTCAAATACGAAGTACGAATGACAGCAACACATTAAACCCAGTGAGCGAGCGCAGCGTGGTGGTGCGAAATGCTTTAACAGCCAGCTCATGTAGCCTCCGGCGGCAGCAATTCCCCCGTCACGCAGTGACTAACTATCCGAGAAAGGTTATGCCGTGACATGCTGTAAGTTACAGACCATTATATAAAGTTACATTTGGGGGTTTATTTGACAATCACCGTTTCAGAGTACTCCATGAAGAAGAGAGGTAGACTATGAGGTCAAGGCTTAACGCGCAGCTTCACAACTTGCTGCGTGTGCAGTCACTTGACAGATTTGAGGGCCATAAATTTTACTCGAAGGCATTGCCTTTACAGTTTGCAGGCATCGTTTAAACAGCTCGACGGTTGGGTCTGTAGTCGAGAGCGGCAATGTTTTTTTTTAACTGCGCGGCTCCGTGTCCCTCAGGTGAAGCCATTAAATTACTGGAGCGAAATTAATATCATCCGGTGGGTTGCCGCAGCACGCTGGGTGGCGGGACGCAGTGATTAACCGTGATTACAGTTAAGCGATTACACTGATTGGCGACTCTCTCAGCAAGTCACAGCAACTGGCATGGGAACAGGTGATGTCTGTCACGGGTCTGCAGGGAGTTAAGCCCTCCAGCCATGTCCTGGCGTAATTGATGAATCAGTGGATCTAGGCGCGGCGCGGTGGCGCTGTGAGTAGCGCTGCTGTCTCACAGCATAAAAGCCCCCAGGTTCAAATCCCGGCTCGGGTGCCTTTCTGTGTGGCGTTTGCGTGTTTTCCGCGTGGGTTTTCGCCGGGCACTCCGGTTTCCTCCCACAGTCCAAAGGCATGCTACTGCATAGGTTAATTGGCCTGCTGACTAAATTGCCCTCGGTGCCCTGTGATGGACTGGCGTCCCATCAAGGGTATAGCCCTGCCTTTGCACTCTGTGTCTTCCAGGATAGCCTCCGGCTCACCGCAACCGTTAACACGATTAAGCAGTTTCTGACAATGAGATGATATAATATTATTATTATAAGTGGATCCACGCGTTATGCGTCTGACCTTTATTTGCCTTGTGATAGATGCATTCAAAAAATAAAGAAGGAAAGGCGGTTTCCTCAACGAGTTATTTTGTTTACCCAAGGCAAGAAAGTCACACAAATGGGGCACACGACTCTCAATAAGCAATACCACGTGCCAGAAAACGAGCGAGCCAGAAATGCCCAAATTTTGATGAATAAAGCATCTTATGCAACCGCAAGTCAAGACGCCGATGTGTGTATAAACCAGCACACAAATAAACCAGCACACAGACATACAAGACCGACCATTGTACACAAGCCAAGCGAACAGCATACACAAACCATCCAACACATGCACTTGCACGAAACAGAGCGTGCCGCCAATCGACTAATTTGAAGGTCCCGTTACACGCCGTGTTGTTTGACCATACTTCCCCACGGCTGGTGAGTGCGTGGTGGTGAGAGGGAGACCGTGAGCGGGATGGACCTCACCTCTGAACCAGAGCAAATTGCTGCGGCTCCCATACAGTAAGGGTGCATACAAATACATCGACACAAACACAAAAATAAACCCATGAAACGAGAGACACGTGACTTGACAGACCAGTGCGCCACATTTACTCCACTATCCTCGACACAGTATTTTCATTGAAAAACCTGCCACAGGATCGAACCCTGCGGTGGGTTTAACACTGACAGCCACGGCAAAGCAGCTGCCTCGCTCCCAAGCACCGGGGGGAACCACTGCTGGTTCATTCACTCAACAGATAGTCGCTCCGTCCCAGCGACCCTGGGACTGAGTCCTCCACTGTGGGAACCAATAGATGGATGATTCCTCCAACCCCGGGACTCAAGCTCGGTTGGTCGCTCAATCCTGCGAGATAGGGTCTCCTCCACCTCCAGTACTCAAGAGCTGGTCACGCCGTCCCATGGGCCCTAAACTGAGCCGTCCACCCGGGGACTCCGGGCTGGTTGATCCCTCCTAGGGGAGCCTCGGCTGGTCGCTCCCCCTCTGGGAGCCGTGGTGCTGTGGTCTGCCAGACGCGCTCTGCTGCACTCACCCGGACAGCTGCGCCGCCTGCCTTGGAACCAAGCCCTGCTGCTGGTGATGCTGTTGCTGATGATGCTGCTGATGCTGCTGTAGATGCTGTAGCTGCTGATGCTGATACTGCTGCTGCTGATGATGAATTTGCTGGTTCAGCGTGTCGGGCCGGGCCCGCGTAGACAACGGCCCCTCGGCTCCGTACGTAGCGCGGAGGCGCACAGGGCTGCGGGGCCCGCGGGACTCCATGGGGCTGTCCCTGAAGCCGGCGACGCGGTGCTGCTGCTGCTGCTGCTGCAGCTCGTGTTGATGCTGCTGCTGCTGTCCCTGCTGCTGCACCACGTAAGTGAAGACCCTGCGGTAGCTCCTGTGCTGAGCCCCGGCCAGCGCGGCCAGCGACAGCAGGCACAGACAGCAGCACAGGCGCACGGCGACCCTCGCCATGCCTCCTCGCCCTCACTCACTCCACTCACTCCCGGCGGCCTCCCTGCGCTTCTTCTCCGAGCCCGGGACGCCCCGCGGTGGCACTGGCACCGAGGGCAGCGAAGGTCGCCTCTTCCTGGGCGTCTCCCTGGGGAAGCTGGGACTGGAGACGGCGCGGACGCGACCTGTCTCGCCCGGGACGTGGGTGTCTTGGCGCTCGGAATGCGTGCGGATTGCCTGCCCTAGGATTTACAGCATTCACCTTAATAAAGAGGCGGGGGAGGTGGCTAGCGAAGGCTGGATGGAGGAGGAGACGGAGGAGGAGTGGAAGGGTGCGCCGGGACCCGCTACCAGGAGGAGAGGGCCCACTGGGGAGAGAGAGACCCCCAGCACGGAAATGAAGTTGACACAGGGGTACCTCCTCACTACGGGGGAAAGGGACTCGCGTTAGGTTGACGTTCACTGGGAAAACGCGGGACTGGACACCAACTGGGTGACTTCACTAAGAGGGAGGTGAGTGGTGAGATGGGTGGGGGGTTTGACGAGGAGATAGGTGTAATTTATAACAGAACAGAAAAGCCCCTACCAAGAAAAGTGGAGAGGGAAAGATGAAGTAACCGGCACACAGAAGGGGTAAAATCCAAATACAGTATAATGGAGACGAACTCTGCTTGCAGAGCAGTCAATCGAGAGAGACGGGCCACTTAACAGAGAAGGGAGGTTGGGTCCCACCACAGGACAGCAGACTCCCACGAGCAGAACAGTAGGAGTACAATTCGAGCCTCACCAGAGATAGAGCTCCAACAATACGTGGTGGGTACTGTACCCACCAGGAGGAGAACGCAATCGGGTCCCACCAGGATAGAGGGGTCAGAACTACCCTGAGAGCAGGGTAGTTCCACTGGGAGGAAGAGGGCTCCGCCAGGAGGATCAGAGTTCTCGTCAGAGATCGTGTTGGTCCTACCAGCCAGAGAAGAGAGTGGGGTCGCACTAAGGAGGAGACAACAGTGAGTGGCGTCCCAACAGAGGGAACTACATGGAGTTCTTCTAGAAGAGAGTAAAAGAGTGGGGTCCCATCAGAAAGAGAGAGGTTTTTTTTGGTAGGGGGGTCGGGGGCTCCGACTCTACACTAGACAGCGCTGAGTGTGAGCTCACCGCCCACGGGCTGCATGTCTATGAACCGCATCCACGCGCAGCCCACGCGTGCCGGGGAGTTCCCGCCTCCCAGTGGCGGGGCCTGGGGACTCCCGACTTGTGGCCAATGTTCACCCACCACTGTGCGTGCGTGGGACCAATCGTGGAGAGAGCGCCGGCCTCTGATCTGCGTCACCACGAGGGCAGCCTATTGCGGGGAAGGAGGCCCGCGGCGTGTGTGCGCTTCGCGGGTGTGGCGGGCCGCAGGAGGCGTCGGCGTAGGGCGGTGCCACCAGTTGGTCTCGGCCAACCCAAGCCAGGGCCGTGCAGATGCCATGCTGCTGAGTGTACCAGTGTGTGTGGGTGGGAGGTGAGGTCAGCGAAGGGAGAGTTCACTGCAGGTGGACGGTCATTGGATCACTTTGTCCATACCCCCCCCCCACGCCACGGTTTTTTGATGTTTTATTTTGGGGAGGGAAGCGGATGCGACTGAAGAAATAAAACATTGCTTTACAGGAGTGCCAGAAGCCAAATAAAACACATTTAATGTTTGAAAGTTATATTTGCTGTCCCGTGACGAGCAATATAATGTAAATATAAATTAGTCACATACTTATTGCTTCTCTGTGCAGTACTGCATGTGCTTAATGTTTTATTTTTTTATATACGATGCTCTACATTACACAATGAACCGTTATTTAAAACCACTGTGCTTAAAAAAATAATCTTAAGCAAACTAGACTGGAACAATAATGGATTTAAAACAGTGTAAATAATGTGACAAACAAGGTCTAGAAAATGTTACTTTATTAAAACATTTCCACATTTCATGATGCACACATTTCTCGTTCACACACCTAACTGCAGGATACAAGTCATACGGTATTATTAAGATACTTTTTCCCTTAAGGCACAACTCCACATGAATTAATTCCAAACATCAAATATTCTCTCCTAAAAATACTGTATGGTAATTATTTACTCCTAGAAATAAATTTTATTTTCAGGGACCATTATCAGTCATGACAACAAACTGAATAAGACTTGATGTGGAGTAGGAATTAGCAAAGATCAGTTGAGTTCCGTAATCGATGGGGTCCACTAACAGCTCATACCTTTACAAACTTGAATAGCAGTAGTGCAGCTACTGAGCTTTGGTGCGTATTGCAATGCCGAGAATCGATCCCCGGCTCTTTACAGCTACTACACAGAATTCCTGAGCTGATTGCAGAGCTCCTGCAGCTCCAGCCCGAGGCTGTCCATCTCCTGCACAATGTCCACGAGGCCACCCTGTAGCTCCCCGGTGCTCAAATCCATGTGCTCCTGCTGCTCACAGTCAAAGCAACACCACGTGTGGTCATGTTTCACATCACGTACATATGATTGCAGTTTTATCCTAACCATTCCAGTATTCGTGCTATGATATATGAATCAGAAAAGATGGAAACTTGACAAAAACAGATGGAACAGAAATTTAGAGTGCAAAAAAACATGGCATTATTTCAGTGGTATTGTAAAAAAAGTGGTTAAAATGGTTTGTTATTTTGATGAGCATAAACTATAGTGGTCTGCATTGTTAATTTAAAAAATCGATATACTTATTCAACATTTTTATTCTAGTTTTTGAGCATAACACACACTCGATCCTAAAATGGTACAATGTTCAGTGTACTATGGGGTCCAAAGAAATTCCAAGACCCACCATGTCCACCTATTTCAACAGCCCAATCTTCTTCTTTGCGATTCTTCGAAGCGCGATGTTAAATTACAGTTTCTGGTAGCTGACCACAGCTGCTAGAATGTCTCTCAACCTGCCATTGCACTCACCTTGGCCTTAGCAGAAAGGCCCTTGAGGCTGAGACGCGCTGACGACAACAGCTGCATAGCCTCCTGCGCACTGCCCTTTGTTTTGGCACATCGGACAGACACTGGGAGGAAAAAAACAATAATTGATCAGAAAATTGTATTTAACAGATGTTGTTTGGATATGTTGAGAAGGCCAATTAAGATATAACAAATGGCATTCTACTATACATGTTATTCCTTTGCACATTTCCCCCTAAATATGAATACTGGGTAACTAATTGCATTAGCTGTAAAAATGCCGAGCCATAACATACCTTGAGCAAGTTCTACTGCCCTGTTGGCCACAACCTTGAATGAACTGATGTCCTTCTCCCAGCCACTGGACTGTGTGTCACATCGATGAGCTTTTGACAAAAATTGCAAAACCTACGTAACAACAAAATAAGCACAATTAGATATCTCACAGGAAACAATATTTACAGTGTAAATTCCAGCAGTGCGAAAAAGGCAAGAAATATTACTGTAAAATACATTTCATATTAACACTGCCATGCATGACACAACTAAGTGCTTATTTATACAAGACAATATAATTTAAGGAATTTGTATGTATACAACATTACAGGCAAATAAACCATAAGCTTAACGTTCTTACACCAATGCAATTAACAATGCCAGATTAAATCTAGTTCCGTTTTCCCATAGGCCAAGCCCATGATCAAACGCCACATAAGCCACCCCACCTTATCATTATCCTCTTGGCTGGGTGACGTCCCATCGCTGTACAACTTGGCGTAGAGACGCCACACGTTGCCGTCACTGGTCACCCGGCTGGTGACACGACCCATAAGCTCTCGGGTCTTCCCGAGCAGGACGGATGCAGAATCTCCCTTGAAGTCCGGCAGCCCCTCCGTCACTGCTCTCACCACAATTCGCAGCACCTGCCGCGACGCATCACAGACGGTATTGTACCGTACGATTCAAAGGATAGAGAGATGGTTATTATTACAGCAGAAAACACCCAGCGAGCTTGCAGGCTCTGGGAGCGGGATTCCTGCCATACAACAGACCACTCGAAGCGCAATACTTCAACGACATTAATGGAGCCACCTGTGAAAACTATGGGACTGTGTATATGTTTATCCTGCAGCCAAGGCTACGCAGCCAGACTGGACCAAGTTACGTAAGTAAAGGTGACAAGGATGTTTTCCTAAAGCGTGTAATTTCGATAAAGTAAATGTGCTTGATCACCTCTTCGTCTTTGTAACCCTCCTTCAAGTCCATCACACGATGATATGCCTTGATGACGTCAGCAAAGTCCCCAACATCAGCACTGGTCAAGAGGTAGTTTTCCCATATCTGCCAGCTCTCGTAGTTACACCTTAGCGCCTCCTGAAGTGTCCGGTAAGCTTTGAGCCTTAAGTGACGAGATACAAAGAAGATTGATACGCATTAAGCCAAACATTTCCTGTATGCATCAACAGAAAACAACACATTTCATGATGAGTCAAATGTTTACATTTGTTACCGATGTAATGTGTATTTGTATCAGAATATAAAACATGTTTGCTTATTTAATGCCGGGGGTAACATTGTATAAATCTGTCATTCTCCAAAGAATGGTGACAATCATTTATTACAGTATCAATGTTCATCAAAGTGCAGAAAGGGCACAGTTACCCTGAGACTCATCCCACGCATTGATACAGGAGCTCACATCATTACTCAGTGCTCGCATCCCTCCAAACTGTAGCAGAGGCACTTTCCACCGAGAGTTTAACAATCATGGCCTCAATACAACTTGTTCAATACACTGGCATTTGTCTTTTATGGAACTATCGACAATGCATGAGGCTTGGCACATACACATGGATGTTGTAAAAAGTATTACTAATTACGGCATAAGCCTTTTCAGGCACATATATTTTTTAAACAATGAATCATGTACATTGGTATTTAGCATTCAAAGTTATTTTTACATTCAGCGAGCAATGTCTTGCTGGTCCAATGTGTCACACCGCCATATTGGAATTCTGCAAGGCACACCCTACCATCACTTCCTTACAAGTACACAGTGATTTATAGGATTACAATCCTCTCTTTTCCTACTAACTTAAATTGGTTATGATAAACTGACAGTCACAGGGGAGTATGAGAGAGCTTAGCATTGACCTAATCAGTTGTCTGGGCCCCAACCAATATCTCTCTGTATCATGGGCTGAGGGGCAAGTCACAAGTCCACAAAGAGCATGAATCAAATCCACAAAACAAACCCGACCACTTGTTAAATTATACTATCGAAATTATTCATAAACTCCTCAAGACTATGGAAATGCAGTAAACAACCCAATTGTTTATAAAACAAGTTCAATGTGCTATGGACAATTTATTAGGTCAGTTTGGAGGCTGTGTTCTGACTGCTGGAAACTTAACGTGGCTGACTATTAAATGCTGAAACCGTCAATCTCAAAGTTGTCTCTAACTGAAGAGATGCGACAGCACAGCTGGCCAATGAGAAAGCTCTTGGGCAGTTATTTTGAGTGGCCAGTGGCAAAAAATAGTTTGTTCGATACCACCCAGCCTTCGTACTATTCTAAGGTTTAGATATCACCAGTTCATCAAAGAAGTTGGCCAACCCGGCAGCAGGCATCCCTCGCCCTACACAGATTCTGTATTTTTAGCGAGTGGAAATTTTCAAACTATTTTTTACAAAATTATGACTTGACCGAGAGTAAATGGTCAAAAGACAACAATGTCAAAGAGGCACGCAATGCCAATACGACATCTGGGCGACAGTGAAATTATCCACAGTCGTGACATGTCCATCCCGATAAAATATTAAAACGTTGTGAGAAATTCAATCAGTGTCCCACACGGTCTCACTGCCGCATTATGCCCTGTGGGTGTCCATTCAGTTTCATATCAGCATGTTTATGGTAAGTTTTTAAAAAATATAAAGGTTATGCAAACAAATACTAGATTTCACAATTGTTAAAAAAAATGTGTTAACTTTCTCTGCAATGTCAACTAGTGCATATCTAAATCAAAGTATGACTCACTTCTGGTTCAGTCTGATATAAGCCGTGGACAGGTTGTTCCAAGCTTCAGAATTCTGAAAGAGACAAAACAGACTTTCAAATGAAAATGCACCACTAGCACTGTTCACAGGAATACGAATCTAGAACATGCAGTTTTCTTTCCCGGAAAAAAAAAAATGTGTAGATATACAACGCATATACAGTAGATCACGCCATTTTCTATTCTCCCGGATTAGTGGAAGCCTCTGATAACGTGGAAGAAAAACAGCGTTAGTTGGTGAAACGAAAAGAGCGGAAAAGCTGTGAATGGCAGCTCGGGGTAATCCCACACAATGGCAGGAAGCCACGGCTAGCATGACCACAACGCCTCCCCCCCCCCTTCCCCACCTCTCAAGACCCAATTGCTGAGCAACATTGGGAATAGAACACTGGTGTTTTTGACACTCGCAAATGCACAGGAAGCACTCGCTGCCTTTCTCCAACTGTACTCACATCGGGTTCCAAGGTCACGCAGCGCTGGAAGGCACGCGCGGCACCGTCGTATCCCTCCGTGGCCATGTACGCGCAGCCGAGAGAAAACCAGACACCCAGCTGCCCGACACACACCACAGCTTTCTAAGACTCATTTGTGCATCGCTTCATACAATCGCGTACAAATCCTGGACTACGTTACAAATGTACAGTGTACACTTACGTAAACAAAGAACAAAATATCGTAAAACTTTGACAGTGATGAAATCGTCTACATTTTCTTTAAAAACACAAGGCAGCAATACAATTGAGTGAGGGCATCAACCATTATGCACCTTGGCATTAAAACATTTTACTTGTTCTTATTTATACACTTGCGTTATAACTGAAATTCGCATGCCAACAGTACTTCCAATAAAGGCTGTCCACATCTTGCCCACTTTTCCCATAACCACTTTCCTCTCATGGAATGTGGGCACAGTTTAAAATCAGCCTGGCAGCGTATCAGAGGGCTTAGCACATCTGATAAACTTGTAGCATGCATACTGGAAACAAAACAATGTTCGAACTGATGTCTGCGGGTTTTTACAAAACATTCAAATATTTCCATAAACATAGCACACTACCTCCATTAACCTGTGTAACCAAGATTAAAATTCAAGTTAGAGACTTATAGTGCCTTCATATGCTACCGTATATAAAGTGTATTTGCTACGCAACTGCATAAGTCAGAACATTCTCAGATTTTTTTAACATTAAGGAGGCGTACAGGTTAATAATTAATGCTTTGTGCCCTGCCCCAGCATTTCTCACAGTTACACCCCAAGCTTGTTGTTTACAGAAACCTTAATGAAAGCATGCATGCCTGTCACCTACACAACCACCAGTGTCCACACTATGCGGCTTGAAACAAGTGATATCCGTTTCAAATGCCATCTTACAAAGCCTGCTATTGCGTTTGAAAGGTTTGTTTTACATATGAATAAACTATAATAGCGTCAAAATTATACTTCATATAGTATTATTTAAATATTTTTTTCAAATAAAAAAAACCTCAGACTGTTTGTTTAAAGATGGCAGAATTCCAGTAAAATGTCAAAATACTTCCCTGTGTTTAAATAATAAAGGTCTTGTGAGCCTCACGGTTTAGCTTATGTAGCCTTGGCTTGGCTCCTAGAGGCTTCCTCTGGGCTTGTGAAGGATTCTAGCATCGGCTACTCGCTTCTGCCTCCAGTCCAAGCAAGATCCCAACGCAAACAGCACTTTCTGATCGCCTAACGGAGCCCCGTGCATGATGACAATCCCCAAGGAGGGACGTCCTAAGGGCCCCTTGTCAATCACAATATTTCTGCACTCGGCACACACGTGGGTCAAGCGCGCCATCTTACAGCTCAGGGTTCACCATCCGAGTGCTTCTGGCGCGCCGAGCTGCACCACGGAGCCCCGCGCGGCGTGTAAATTCCTCACGTGGGAGGGTGAGCGTACTTAACACACAAGGCTTCAGTATACTCTCACTCCGTTCACTACGCTGGGAATTTACACACTGCACGGCCCCATGCAGCGAAAGACATCCGTGTGCACACCATGCCTATGGGTTCTAATGCTATTGCCGACACAAATACTGCATGAACAAAGCAATATTTATATTTAAAAAAATCAACAGCTGGAAATGTTTCAAAAGAAATATTATCCCAACACAACTCGGTAAAAGGACTTCCATGCGCGATCTATGGGGACTGTTTGGTTGGTGGTCTGACTTTGAGCTGGAGACGCTTTTAAAAGTCTATTAATAAAGTCAATAAAATTAGGCTTTTCATGCTGGGAGTATTTTGTTTAAATTCTCTCTTGCAAGCTTTTGAAAAAACAAACACGTCGAGATTTTAAGAACCTGACTAATCTTAATCGGGACTGCAAAAAAGTTCACACATAATGTACCATGGGAAATATAATGTTCTAAACAATGGGACCACTTGACGAGATATGGGACTTTTCCCACAATAGACCATGGTATTCCTAAATGCTGACACAATAAAACACCACATTAAAATAACAACAATAAAGTCGATTGTATTAACTTTTCACCTTGACATTTACGCAACCCTGAAAATGTACTCCCTTAACAAATCTCCACGAATCACCCATCCATCACATTCTATTCCTTGACCTCTCTAAAGCCTTTGATACGGTAGACCAAAATATTCCTTTCAACAAACTCTTAAGCCTCCGTTTCTCAAGACATGCGGTGGACTGGTTCAAGAGTTACCTCCTCCACGCTGTTTCTGTTGAACTTACTAAAGGTGTATCACAAGGTTCCAGTCTTGGTCCATTACTGTTCTCCTTGTTAATCAATAACCTGGGCACCTCTCTCATACATTAACATTTTTGCAGATGACACTGCATTGTTAGTGACTGGAAAATCCCCAGAAGCTATAATTCGAAAATTACAAGGTGACTTCAATATCCTATAAAATCAGCTTCTCACCCTTAAACTCGTCCTTAATGCAAGGTAGAAGCGTTCACGTCGCGATCCCTGTCAGGTAATACTTGGTGTTGCCTGCGAATTCTACCAAACACTTCGAAGCCGAGCTGAAAGACAAC
>JAZEWU010000002.1:24885971-24904016 GCA_036362915.1 Geotria australis
GCGCTGCGGTGGCCCGACAGCTCCCACGCGCGCTCGTACGGTTCGTACTGTCGCGTCACGTCCCCGAGCAGGCACAGCAGGGTCGGCGTCTCCTTCCTCGACAACTCCTGCCGGACCACCTCTTCTGCCTGCATTGGCACCGTCACACACAGTGCAAGACATCACTTGCATACATATATATGTACATTCCTCTATCAAGCCACTGTTGGATGAAGGCCTCCCAATGATAGCAACACAGGTCGTGGTGGTGGTTTGAGCATACTTAACAATGCTAGTCAGTGCCTTTTGGTGGAGGGATGGCTGGGTGTCCAGGACTAGTTTAGATACCACTCACCACTGGTGTTGGCCATTGTAGGTAATTTAATGAGGCAGCTGGATTCATAGTGAAGTGCACTAATCATTGTGCCACCGCTCCATCCGTGCATATATACACACATTCTATCGATAATAGTATGGTTCCTAATGTATTCCAATAGATGTTCTAATCATGGCTCAGAACTGCAAACAGAGGTAAGCACTACCCAACACTGGTTTGACAGTGAAGACACTACAACTTTGACAATATGTGGCTAAACAGCATTAAAATACGCTATTAAGCACTTACACTGTTCTGCAAACTAGCATGTGTTGTTTTTCGTTCAAAAACATCACATCTTCATGGCTACTGGGCTATGTTTTATATATAATTCTTAATGGGCAAGTACAAATATTTAACATTATAATTACATATAATGCCCAGTTTAGGCAACATTTTCAATCTGATAATGGCAATTTAAGAAAATACTCCTAATTATTTTTCCCCTCTCATGGGAACATAACGGTAATGACATTTCCCGTCCCACTGCAGTAGCACTCGCTCCACCCCTAAACACCCATGCACTACTTGCGGACAAAAGCCAGGCGTGTTTGAGACCTCGCAACACGAGGCCCAACAAACTTTTCTCTGTACTCTTGGGCACCACAACTCTCACCCGAAAATCAGCCACAGCAGCATTGTCAAAAACACAAACGAATGCCACTTGGGTAGCTGCTCAGCCAATAGAAGCGCTGTTTAGTCTTAACATCTCAATTCTTACTTCTTCTTTGTTTGAAACACATGTGTGCTGTCCTTACTGGAATAAGATATTATTGGTCTCACTTCACGATGGTTTCACATTACTATACGTGTTCTGGAACGGATTAATATCGTAAAGCGAGGGACCACTATATATCTGCAAACTGGTAATAGTGAGAATGTGGGAGCCATATTTGAAATAAAGGAACCTGCTGTTCACACTCCTTGGTGAAATGCTAAAATCAGCAAACTCAGTGCCCCTTCACCCCTCATTCTTCTGTGACAATGCCAACCCGCTACTTCATCTAGCACAGAGCTTGACCTGCTGATCGCAGAAGGCACTGCACACAAGGGAGCTTCTGTAATTGAAAAAGTGTCCGTGTCTCATTGCGCGCGTGCCGGCATTCCCGACGGCGGCAATGCAGTCGGCGCTGACGGTTCCTGCGTGAGGAAACGATCGGTCACAAGAGACGAGCGTCGCGAGCCGCGTCTGGCCTGGAAAGATTTCGAGGTGGTTTTACAGGACAACCCTCTTCTTTGCACCTTCATAGCGGCATGCACCGCTCCAGACGTCTCTGGCGCACGTTCCAGCATGCCGCGGCCCTCGTTGCAGCCAGATTAACATCGCGTCACACGTCCGCACCAATTTTATGACTGTTTTTTTTAAGGTATAGCCTAACCACAGTAATATACCAAAAACACTATCGTGGCCATTTAAAATAAAACACCTCCTTAATTTACTGTGACAGTTTAAAAACAGTCCGGGAATACTTCAGTAAAATATTTTTTACGGTAAAGTCAAGCAACACCCATAAATTAAGCAGGCGGTCTTCAAAGTTACTAGCTGAATTTAGAGGCATGTGCCGGCAGCAGGTAGGGGCAAAATTTCCGATTTCCCAAACAGCTGTCGTCTCAGACAGCCCCTCCCTATGAGCCCACGGATCCCTTGTGCCTGCAGGGATGCCTGTCTCGAGCGCACACTTTAAAGGAGCAGGAACCACACGACTGTGGTGTCGCCATGTGTGCATGATACACAATTATTGCAACACAATGTGGCCAATCATAGCCTTGCTGTATTTTGCCTTTGGGATATCCGTTGATTTGCAATTCAGACAGAAAGAATGTCTAGTGAGCAGTAAAATAACTGTCTGGAATTAAGGGCATTATTACAATAGTTTCCTCGTGTAAACTTTAGTATTTTTTTTATTTTAAAACCACGAAAACTGTTTTTTGGTTTATAAATAATAATGAACATTTTTAAAGCATCTTTCACCTAAAAGAGGCAAAGCACCATATTCCCACAAACAGAACACATGGGCAATGTACAGAGAAATTTAATGCTTTTACAAAAGTATCCTGAATGCATTATTTTTGTGCTATTGTGTTAGACGTACTCCGGCTCTGACGATCCCCATCGAGCCGAGTCAACGACAGCCTCACCTTTCCATGTTGGCCTGTCCTTTCATAGCACACGATGACATCTTCCCACATTTCCAGCTTCTCATACAGCTGCAGTGCCGAGCTGTTGCAGCCGAGTGAAAAGAGCAGCCCCGCCAACTCCCGCTGCTCAGCACACACATCAGTCCCAGGCGAGCAGAACATTTAACAAACAGCAAACATATACAAGACAAGAAATAAGTATGGACGGCACGCCGCATGTGGCGCATATCATTTAATTTACCGTCCTGGAGGGGTTTGTGTGCTCCAATGAACCCCAGAGCTACGTCACCTGGCGTTTAGCACTCCTGCTAGGGTCTCCCTTGGTAAATAGGTCTGGGGGGAGGTTCCAGACAAATAGCAATCCAAAGAATCGAAGACTAAAGGATGTTGGTTTCAGGAGGGGCATCCGGCCGTAAAATTCTGCTTCAATACCACCACCATTGAGGGGCAACTGGCCAAGCCAGGTAAACATAGATACCTACCATTTAAACCAGCAACAACATAAGGGAAGCCAAGATGCAGCAATTGGTATGAAGCACAAGGTTGTGGATCACAGTGAATATCCTTAATTGAATCTTAACAATTTAGTAACTAATTTGGCATTAGCAGACCTTAGCAAATTCTCGCAATGTAGAGTGTACTTAAACAAAATGCAAACACATTATGTGCTCTCACTCTTAATTCTCACTTTAATGGCCCATTTTGGTGGAACTTGGCAACAGAAGAAGACTTTCAGTCTCTCTGTGACATTAGGTGTTGCATCTTCAATGTGGTCAAGCAAGGCCTGGGGAAAAAAATGCAGGACAATCAACAAGAGGCGACCAAGTTTAAAGGAACACTACATCGATTGTTCCATTTTCCCTAACGCCAGAAGCTGAATAACAAATGTAACTCATCGCACGTTTTACTTTTCCACTAGTATGACCAATATATCACGTCAGTTGCTCCTCTTAGTTCTCAATCACAGTTGTTTTTTTCCTGCGCTGGGATTTTGGTAAAACGGTTGTAGATTATATTTGTCACATCCACATGCAACAAGATAAACCCACGGAAGTTGGCCAACGACTCAGGCCGGATGCCGTGGCACAAAGCTTTGAATCAGGACCTTAAATCATCACGTACACTCAGCTGTTCTGGAAAAAAAATGTCACACAAACACACAACTGTGTTTAAATGTGGCATGGACTGTCAGTCAGCCAACCCCTGTGAACACAAAAGATAAATTAATCACATTTATGCATCCACATCTGAGGGTTATAAAGCTACTTTTGGATATGTGGAAATAAACTGTGGCACTCATGTGGAACAGTGCCATGGAAGGGTGTCTGGTCGCTGCGTTCCTGGGAAGACTTGGTCAGAGCCCAAGGTATGCTCACAGGCACCATTAAAACCCCACCATCATTACAAACCCATTCATTTTATTACGACAATGGCACGTGGCAAACAGGGTCCCTTTCACCAGAAGATAATTCCTGACTTTCTTACTTTGAGTTGTTTTATAAATGTTAATGCAACTGATAATTAAAAGTTTACGTATCATATCTTGACCTTTTGTTATAATATAATTTTCTCTTCTCCTTTGGCTACAAAAACAAAACATTCTATCACATTTGGAGTGAGCAGTTTATTTGTGCTCTATTGGGACCGTGAAAAAAAATCATTATTGTTTTTAGAAAAATACATCTCGGCCACAGCCAAAAGGGTTTTATCGGAATGTGTAATCAGCTTTTCCATTCCAAGTGAAATAGTTTGGCAAACTGTTTCTACATGCTCGAGTTACACTTTGATATTTAGTTACAAGAACTTACCAACTTGTGCACACATAACAGTATATCTATTATGTGTATAGTGAATTCAGTGCTTATATACTGTGCCTACCTTGCTAAAGCAAACACGTGCAAAAACTGCCCACAAATACCATGCAAACAAGCCACAATTTCAAATACAGTGTGACACTTTGCCTAAACGATTAAATAAATGGCTAAGGAAGCCTTGTGAAATAAACAGACTTCACTAAAAGATGGTTCAATTAAGCATATTTTAAATTAGATAATCCATTTACATTTGCACAATATTCCCTGTAATACCAGCAATATAAAGTGCAAATTCTGTAAATAAAAATGTGTACCGTTTTCAGGTACTTTATATAAGATGACACTATAAGGCTTCACAAAATCAACCAGCTTGCCTCCGAATTGTTTAAAATTAATGTCTTTATTTTTTAAATCCGCAAATGCAGATTAAAACAATATTGTTTTGTCGCATTGCGTGTTTATATCTCACCACCGTAAGTGATGCTCATAAAAACTAGATGCGCCATTCCATGTAATTATAGCAAATAATGAAAGGGTGTATTTGAAGGCAGACCCTGTGTAACGTTTAGCTAATGAGGAGATGTATTAGCATCACTATGGCAACGGCACCCATTTGTAATGCAATGCGCACCCCACGCTATTTCACATAGAACATCAACTGCTAAGTTGTATAAAAAGAACGACACCACACTGAACAAGTACATGCCATTGGACCACGTTTTCTCGACATACGATTGCAGTATCTAATTCAGGGTCTAGAAGCACTGCTATCATCTCTTCCTCCTTGGGAAATTCACACAATAACCAGAACGAGATTTTCAAAATATTATTTTGTTTAGCATACGTGTGTCCAGCACATAACATAAATTCAATAGTTACATACAACTCAGACTAGCACAACTGTGGGACAAATTTAGTGATCAACATTCATGGACCCCCCCACCCTTAAATAACATTTGTAAACAATACCATACTCACGCATACAATTACAATTCAAATCTGTAAAATGTATAAACGTGACCGCATCTGAAAAGCTGTCTAAGGCAAGGGAATGTGTACTGAGTTCTGAGATGGGGGGGGGAGAGGGGGAGAAGGGGGTAGTGAAGAGTAGTGGACTCCTGGACAGGGAAAGAAAGACGACAGTACGGTTAAGGGGTGAATAATTCAAAGGGTCAAGCACAATCATATTCAATTACACTTGCACACATACACAGTTCTACATACACACACCTGGGTCTGCATCATGGCTCTCTCCACTCTGCGTGTGCTCTTTTTCTCAAGCTGTGTGCGAAGCATGAGCGCTGTCACCTGGATAGGCCAGAACTTGGGCTGCGACAATATTAACTGTAGACAGAGGAGAGCAAGGCAATCATTAGTTAAGATGCAATGCCCTGCAACATCACCACTAAACACGAGGATTTCTGGCAAGGATATACATGGCTTCCAAAACACAACATCCATGAGTGTTAACGCAAAGAGCGGTGCCATACAAGAAGTGGGAGCTTGTTTATCAAATCAGCCTGAAGCTACTTAGACACTAATTATAAAACAGAGCAGGGTTGTGCTGTAAACCGATATTGCCAGCAAGAGGGGCTGTTGTGCAAAGAGATTAAATGTCAGTTTAAAGTGAACAATTGAGCCCCAACAAGGTCAGTTCTCAGCTTTGCCCAGAAGCTCTTTGGTACATGGGATCCAACCTCGGGGTCAGCGAAGCTAACAAGGCCCTATATAAGTACTCTGTGTGGCTTTGTACACATTTTAGCTGGCTCCGTCACCCCCATTTAACAGCCAAGCATTCTCCAGCAAGTGGGTTTGAGCGCCCAGGGATGTTTTGGAAATGTGCCCAAGCATACAATGCGTTTTGAAGTCAAGACTTTCAAGACCCAATCTGACCTACAATTCTTTTTTTTCTGAATGGGTCTTTGTCATGAATTATAAAGGTCAACCTCAAACATGCATTAGCTAATGATTTTCTATAAAGCCTTCTTGAGACCGTTAAAAGCAATGAAGTTTCTTTTTTTATTTTTCCAAACTCCCATAGTTGACAGTTGGACTTGGTTTTCACACCAGTGGCATTTGCCAGATTTCTGCTATTCCACATTTGTGAGGGCATTTGTGAATAAAAACAGGAGCCATGGCAAGCATCCAGTGACGCATTATGGCAAGCACTCAAAATTGTACAAGCATACATATTGTAGTCACATAATAATATAATTCATGATAGTTTTGGCTTCTATAATCTAAAACACTCCATAACGCTAACAAATTTCGTTAATTATTTTTAAGACCTCAAATGATACAAACTGAAAAAAAATCTTCAAACAGAACTAACCTGCTCAACTCTACCATGCTTTTAAGTGAAGCTATTAGTTTTATCCTGTGTAGATATTGCGGCCATTAGTCATGCATGTGACAACCATCTAACCAGCCTGCAGAATCAGGACCCCACGTGTAGGCTGGAAAGATGCCTGCACACGGGCACAACAGCCAAGTCCCAGGATTCCGCACAGCCAACCCAGCCTCAATTGCAGCCACCTCTGGTATGGAGAGAAGCAGCCGTATGCACCAGAGTGCTCCGCACCCGAAACGAGCTCAACATTCCAGGCAAGCACAAGGGGGCACGTCCTTGCCCTTTATATGGGGTGGGCATGTAACAATATACCAGTTTTGCAATTTATTCAACAAATGCATTGCGTATCGAGACCGTGATCGTGTGTGGAACTATGCTCCCTAAAACAGCACATTTACAAGCTACCACAACCGAGGGGTACACCGCAACAGCCATTATAGGACGAACTTCCTGTTTTCACAAAACCAAAATTAAAAAAGAAGCTGCCCCCTTGGTGCAGAGGATAGCACGTGCTCTGGATTATGGCGTTATGCCCACAATTATGGAAGACACCAGGAAGGAAAGACTAAACATGAGCAAATAAACACTGGCGCATATTCAAACGAGCCGAATTTGAATTAATATGCACAGAATGTGATATATAACTTCTAGAGATACAAAGCACACTTTTATCATTATTATTTTTTTTTACTGGGCAGATATCTAGGGAGACTTTTCTAGTAATAGTCAAAGGTATACAATGAAGCAGCTACTGTGCCATTCAGTTTAGCTACTGAACCTTAGCATTTGTTTCATAAAATATGATAGCAAAACTGTACTGAATGCCAAAACACAGGATGTAAAACTTAGATAAGAATGAATTATAAATCTGCTGCCACCTTGAGGACATTTTACTGAATTTTTCCATAAGCTGTAATTACAATGATTGTTTATAAATAATTCACCTCTTAACTAGCTCACAGTAAACACGGGTAACTTTTAACATCATAAACGACAATGATTATTTATACGTTACATACGATTACAATATGCTGCTGAAGTGGATTTATTTGAAAGGGCTATGTTGGTTTCTACTGCTCTAAAATAAGCAATGAGTAGAAGTGCTGCCGAAATCGACTGACAATTCTTATCAAGTTCTCTATGACCAATGCAAGGTCCTACATATGAACAATTAAAAAACATGTTCAAGGAAATATTACAACGCTTGAATTGCAGTTTTCAATGTGCAATGGCATTCGTCTACTATGTAGACTAAAAAATAATTAATTTGCAATCGATAGTACTGCAAATAATCTACTGACATTTTTGTGGGTTTCAACAATCATTTTGGATACCAGAAGTTTACTCATTGGGAAGCGAGCAGAGGCAATACAAAGGTCCCTTGAAGGAAAATTAATTTCATTTGCACAATGGTGCTTCGGTAACAAATCAGATGAAATTTCAGGTACACTTGGCCAGGAAGTGAGCGGACCATTGTATAGCTGAGCTTGGCAGCAAAGTACAGAATGTACTTTCCATGTTGGACCTGCCTGTGTCTGCATAAATGCCAAACGTTCTTGGACAAGTGATGATTTATATTTGTTTTTGCATTCCAGGATTTCTGCAGGCAGACACAGAGCCACCTAGACAGTGAGATCATAATCCGTTGAGAAAATCGTAGATTTGTATTTTGCAAAAAGAAATACGAATGAACTATTGACAAAATTATAAATTCGTTTATAAAAAATAAGGCATTTCCCTTTCATCAACATTATGACAAGTAAATTAATTGCAATGAAATATAACAAATGGCCTAGAGACAGCCACTAATACATTATGTATACATAAAACTTATAATAAAATGTGAGAAAGTTCAGTATTGTTCCAGAAAAATATACTGCTGATAGGCACATATAATTCAAGGTAAATAACCTGTGACATTTTTGCGGAAACGGTTAAACCTCGTATATTCAACATTATGTGACAACTTTTTTAATACAGCACACAACCATTCTGCTAATGAGTTACCAAAACAAACACTAATGGGCTAGTGAAAACACTTTGGCTGCTTTATCAAAAGAATGCAACCACATTCCTTTTTCTTGTGCAATGAAATGATATCAGCCATTGGCATGGACAAATTATGAAGTGTTCAGAAATAATTATTAGTGGAGGGTCCAGAGATTCAGACAGTGAGTCACTATTAAAGATGCCTTGTCTCAGCTTATGCCTTGACTATTCAACTGTGGAAATATAAATGAATTTTCCAGTCTAGACATATTGACTTCCTGCATTTTTTTACATTTCCACTCATAAGAAAATCACGTTGTAAAGTGAGAAACATAAATACTATTTAAATAAATACCAACGCGTTCCGTTTGTTTTGAAAAACAAACTCGCAGCACTCTCTGCATAGTGAAAACAAACAAGTACACGCACGCCACCACATTATGCATGCGCACACAGATGTACTCAGGGACGCGGACGTAGACAAGCATGCTCAGACACACGCGCTCAAGCGCGCACGCAAGCAGCGTACGAGATAGACAAACCAGGCCGGACAGCCAGCGCTTCCTGGCTGCTGTCCCCAGGCTCAGGAATTCAGACAGCAACGTGAACAAAAGAACATCTCAGGTCTAAGAAAGCAAGACGGGACAGGAAAAGAAGACAGATTAAAGCATAGCTCAAACTTAAGGTAAAAAAAATATCATAACACTTCCTTTTTAGGCATGAGACTAGTTTTTTTTTTCCAACAACTCTTCTGGATTCCTTCCAGGACATTCTAATGAAAGTATTATCATAGCAGGATGGTCTCCATTAACAGCATACCAGCTACCTGTTTTGGGGGTCTTTAAAAGGTTTTATTTTAATCAACTCAGTGTTGTCCAGTCATTACGTAGAATAAGAATAATACAAATAGTAACGCGCACAAATTCAATGCCTGGTCATGGACGAGACACGGATATGGAATAGCGAGGAAACCATAGAGAGGTGGGGGGAAGGCAGCCAGGCAGTCAGCTGGCGCCGACAATTTGTCAGACACTGCGTCTTCTAAACTATAATGTCATAGGCCAATTGATTCACGTTTATTTTTACTTGTGGGAGGAAACCGGAGAACCCGGAAGAAACCCACGCAGAACAGGGGGAGAACACGCAAACTCCACACAGAAAGGCGCCCGAAGTGGGAATCGAACTGCCTCGGGCAGGACTTTCTTTCTGTGAGCTGCGGATGTTACCACTGCGCCACCCTGCCACCCATTATGACCGACTTAAACAGCGTAAGCTTTTGGTATGGCCTTAACAGGCTTAGAAAAGCTCAGATGCGTGACTAGGGATGTTATACGGGATACCTGTGCAAGACCTCCAACAACGCTGTTTAAAAACCGTGAAGATTATGTAGTGAGGTCATTGTTGAAAGACTTCAGCAAGAGATTTTCTTTAAACACAAAGGGAAATATCATGCATAGTCAATGCATAGAAGGAAAACCATGCAATGTTATGGGAGGAAGACTTACCGCAGCAAATGCAGAGAGTTCCTCTGTTGTTAGCCGATGTACAGGACTGTTCTTCTTTAAATCCGTGCTGCAAAGAGCATAACATAATACATCTTTGAGTTATTATTAAAAAGACACTCAAAACTGAGTTGGTCGTAAACATAGCTTTTTAGTAGGCATTATGGTTAAAGACTCAAGTGCAATGTGCCTCACATTTACATTGACCAAACATGGTTTTGCTAATGTATAGCGATGGTATCGGTCAGACTGCACAAGAAAGCCCAGTTTGAAATAACCAACATTATAACGGTTCAGATTCAAAGGACTTGCAAGATGCAGACTTATATTCACTTAAAAACCCTCAAACAGAAGCAGAATTAAATTTTAAAACGAAATATCATACGTCTGGTTCAGACTTCAAGGTACACGCAAACTCACAGGGGAAATGGGAAAAAAAAACCTAAGGTAAATTTTGGAAATTCTTTACATCTTTTCTCGTGACTCCATCATTGTTTGACTGTCAAGAAAAGTTACTGCTGAAAATCTGACCCATGGCAAGGTCGCTTTACATTGGTGTATGCATGCACACGATGGTGGCCTCACAAATGCCAAAGATCAGCAATTCCCGCATGTGTAGTTACTATCACACTTGCAGTTGGTACATGACACATGATGCTTCCTGCTCAAATTACAGTCATTGATGGAATATTTCACCACATGCAATACCTTAGTTTACACAAACTATCAGATGTAAATTATAGTTGTATTACGCTGCAGTAAGAAGCACGGATTAAACCGGGCAATGCACCCATGTTAGTAAAATGGGAAACTGTAATTTAACATCGCGCTTCGAAGAATCGCAAAGAAGAAGAAGAAGAAGTAAAGTGCAAGTCAACAGCCTGGTCTTCTAATTTACCAAATGCTCTTTGTTGGACTCTATGTGCATCACTTCATAGTTTTTGATTTTCAACTTCATAAAAGGCCAGCAGGCGCATAGTATACATACAACAAAAGGAGCTTGTGAAATTGTGACACCCTGCCAAGTTAACGGGAGTTGTGGAGTTATGCTCAGGAAGTTGGGCCCAAAGCCATGTGCCCCACACCCCACACCCACGAGACGAGCTCACCTACACATGTGAGGGAGAATAGGCATGCGAGGGAGCATAGGTATCAGCTGTCAAATCCATTAGAGAGAGCTCACTGAACAAGCACAGCCATAAGTCAAGGCCCTCTCTTGCTATTTTAACAAGTGCCCTTTACAGCACTGAAAGCTGGCCATCGTCAGGGTCAGCACAATCATAGCACCTTTCAGAACCCAGTCCATTATAAAGCAACCTCTCCAAAACTTGGTTCCACGACACGGTTGAGCCTGGAATTACTACCACTGCTTTCGGTGCCCATTCATGTGTCAGCTGCAGTTAATCACGAGCTATTAGTAATGTTAAAAACGTTAACATGTATGTGGAGGTTTTATTTTGAGGCTGATTGTTTTTAGTTTAACATGTTATGAGTGTAACATCTGCATTTTTATGTGTCTACATACTTTGAATAAAAGTTAATAAAATATTGTGATCCCCATGTTTTGATGCCCACATGTTTAATTCATTCCTGGGCTTAACTTGTAACACGTGCAGAACAGACCTGAGCATGTCATACACAGGACGAGCTGTGTCCAACATGCAATGACCCCAAAAAACTGCAATTGTCAACAGGTGCAAGATAGGTCGTAACATCTGTCTTGATTGGTATAGCGGTTTAGAGACACCCAGAAGCAGAACAAGACACTGCAATATGCATTAAAGAGCTACACATATCTAATGAATTATGCAATACCTCTTTTCACGGTCAATTTCATCTCATGTGTGGTTCTGTCAATCCTATCACTACCGAGGAGCCCCCACAGGGTTTAGAGGCTCCTAGCTTGCTTTAATGCAAAGGCTAGCACACAGCATATAGTTTAGTTTTCCGAACACTGTTTCCTATCAACAGCACACTCATGTAATATCAAATCACAATTTTCCGTATCTTTAAATCAAGCAAAATATGAAAATACAGCACATTAATAGGGTGTTTTCATCAGACGACTATTAAATAAGTGCAAATGGGATTGGAACTGGCTCATTTACAATGCGGTACTACAATATGTACTCAAAACAAATTACGAACCAATCATGCCTTATAGCGCTATTCATGCAAAATCTTACCCTATTTTTTAAATAATATATGCTGATTTAATTGTCTCTTAAATTGGTATTAACATTATCTCTTGAAATATTCAGCACACACGCACACAAGTAGTTTTTATCCATGGCAGCGTTTTAAGTGCCGAATGGATAAAAAAGGAACTTTCCAACATCGACTTTTCTTCCTGCTCATTTCTCTTGGGAAACTACAGTTAAGACCAATTTTGCAGAAACTTCTGTGCTGCACTACAGAACCTCCAAATAAAAAATAACCATTTTAGACTAAACATCAGCTCTAAAGAGAACAAATCTTTAAACTGTGTGCCATTTAAAACTTGACAATTTGTACTTTGTGATTATAAATAACTTTTGAAGTCAACATTGAAAAGTAAGAAGTGTCAATGCTGCTAAAAAGACATTCAATGAGTGCCTCACCATACACCCAGGACCACAGCCAATTCCTCAGCGCACAGCTCAGGCACCTCCTCCGGGTGGGCCAGTTTCACCTTGTTCAGCAGAACGTCGTCACCCAGCAGAACATCCTGCACACGCAACACAGCCCAAGCAGTACTGTCAGAGCAAGTGGTCATCATAATAACCACCATCATCATTATAATGAGCAATCTACAACCTTCATTTTCAATTGGTGGGTTAAGACCAATCAGCAGGCCGCGAGCGACACCTAGTGGTCCGTGGAGACCAGACCCAAATGGGCCTTGAGGTTCAAAAGGTTGAGAACGCCTAATCTACAACATAGGTCTCAATGTGTATCTTTATTATATTCTAAGAACGTATAATGCGTAGTGAAGTATGAGAGGGCACATGGAGCAGTTTGTGCCTAAAAACCGTCAGCTAAAAGGTTGCCCCTCTTAGTAAAGTGCAACAACATCTGCCTTGTGATAAAATGTACATGACAGAGCGTGAGCAAACCTTGGGCATGTGCTGTGATGGAGTCGGGCTGGGGCTCAGCACGCTTGGTGGGAGAGGGTTGTCCTCCCTCTTCACCTCCACGATGAGCTGAGCTACATCTGTCTGCTGAAATTGGGTGCGTTTTCCCAGGGCACCTGCACAGGGATGGCAGAGGAAATCAAGGTACTTCAATGCATTCCTGTCAGGGAATATAACTTTTCATCTAATCGTGCAGTTGTAATGGATCATTTTGATACACAACTACTTTCTAACTTTCATGCAATTTTCCTACTCAATCATAAACAGTGTGATTCTTTTCATATTAGAAACAGGCAATTATTTGACCTTCATATTTTTGAGTTAGGTGTTCACAAAAGCCATAGCTGTAAAACGTTTTATAGCAGGTAATATAATTTTACCAGTCAAGTTGATAGCCAAGCCAGCCAGTTTCTGCGCTGCTGAGAAGCCGTCCTTGGCACGTTTGTAGTCATAATAATAGAGGAAGGTGTATGCTGCCTCCAGGTGGAACTGTAATGCCAGATGCCGGCATTCCTCTGTGGTTTGCAACTCCTCGTCCTTACTCACTGCACAATAACAAGGCATATCAATACACTCCTACCTCAAACCAACAACTCTGCTTTCCGTAAGGCACACCTAGCATCTAAATTATGTAAAAAAGTGATTTATAGATATCCATTTTACCAAGTGAGAACATACTGAGATTTCAAGTCTGTTTTTTGAAAGGTTAACATGGCTCATAAATAACAACCAGTACAATATAAGCATCTAATGATAAAGCAAAATTAATAAAAAAAGGTACATTATAACCTTAACAGCATAATTGGCACTGGACAGTTGTACAAAACCTGAAACCGTTTTGGAAAATAAATTGGGAAAAAAATGTCAAAGTGTGAATTTGTAAATGGGATATTTGAGTTTCTTAATAACAAAAACATCTCTTGAAACGTCTCTAAATATATTTATGACTCTCGAAAGATGGTTATTGTGGTTTAAATAAAGTACATAGCATCCTATGCAAGTTTAACTGCATTCCATAAATGGAGAGCTAAATGGCAACTTCTAATAAAAGTTGACATTTACCACTGCATTATGAACCTAATTTTAAAAGAGACAAAGCAAAAATATAACGTAGGAATGAATGGTCCCCAGAGGAGGGCATGACAAAAGATAGCTTGTGCAGACTTGCCTTGCTCAATGCAACTCTGAGCAGCAGCGTAGAGAAGGGGAGAACGGTCACGAAGTAATTGTTGGTGGACATTGAGGCAGCGGAGTGTCCACCAGGGTGCCATCTGGCATATGCATGATGGGCATTATCCACACACTTCACATTCATGACCTTTATAAAACTGTGGTAAAGTGTAGACAAACAATAATCATGTGTACAGGTACAAAGTATAGTATCCATTCACCTTAAAGTGCCCCAGTCTGGCCTGACATGTCACCAGGATGGTTCTTGCCAGGAGGAGCAGGAAAGGGTTGGCCACCAGGCCGTACACAGGTTCCCCATTCACCTGCAGTGCTGAGAGTGTGGCTTCTGTGAATTTCTGAAACAGTAATTCGGCCCATAGATTAGAGGTAAAGTTAGTTTCATATGTTAAATAAGACAAATATCAAGTGTTCAACCACACAAGCTAAGATATAAGTGTACATGTGAAATTATGCATACCTTAACACCACATTTGTCCACAGCAGCGGGGAAGATATCTGCTGGGATGATATCAACTGGAGGTCCAACCCAGTTAGACTGCACAAAGAGCTGCAGACATGCCACTCCACTGAGAAATATTACACTCTGCCTGAAATGAGAATGCATCAATAACTTATTAAAAAACAAATATTTCATCAATATTATATTAATGAACCAACTGGGCATAATTTACATGTAAATGCTATTATTATTATAAACGTATATATTAAGAAAGAGATTTGAGAACAAAATCAACCAATGAGTGCTTGTTTGAAGTGGGAACAAAAACCGTTATGTTTGTAAATATAACTTACTTGTGAACGTCATCAACCTGCACATTTTCAAAGTAACTGCATACGAGTTGTTCAAAGTAAACATCCAGTGTGGCATCAGCTGCATATGAGGCCTGTCCATCTGCCAGGACCCGTTGCACCAGGGGATCGTGCAGCACTGCCTCGAAACTGCCGTCCAGGAGGTTCTCAGCGAGGTGGCCCACCCCTGCAGGAACAGAGCCCTTGCTCAACAATAACGAAACAATACACGTGGACCTCATAATATGTGTGACACCTTAATATTACAATAAGCGTTTTTAAAAGGGCCCAATACTTTATGGCCAATGTGACGTGCTCACATTGGCGGCAGGGTGGCACAGTGGTAACATGTGCCTCACAGAAAGAAAATCCTGCCCCAGGTGGTTCGATGCCCGCCTGGGGCGCCTTTCGGTGTGGAGTTTGTGTGTTCCCCCCCTGTTCTGCGTGGCTTTCCTCCCACAAATAAAAAACACTCATTAATGAATTGGCCGAGAACATCATAATAACTAGGAAAGCAGTGTCTGGCGGGCTGGTGCTGGCTGACCGCCTGGCTCACTCCTCCCCTCTCTGTAGTTTCCTCACGCCTCCGTATCTGTGTCTCGTCCATGACCAGGCGTGCGCACTTTATAAATTGTACTATTATTATATCAATGTGATTTAAAACAACAAAAACGCATACTTCAACCAACAAAAACAGCGGAGAGAAAAATAATAGGCTGCAGGAAAAGTCTAACGTAAATGTAATACACTGAAAATGAGTAAATTCTAATTTCAGTATAATAGACTACAACAAATGTAAAACCATTTTCCAAAAATGTAATTATTTCTGACATGGACCAATGCATTTATTTTGCTTACCAAAACAAATATTAATTACCTATAGTGGCTCCATGTGTGTCTACGCATTATCAACATTTAGCGTGAAAAATTGAGCCATATCATTTTCTGAGTTTCTATTACACCGAGAGTATTGAGTAAACACTCCATGATAGTAAATGTATATCTAGTTTAATAGAACTATCAACGAAACAATAAAACATGGCAAACAATATAACGAATGCAATATTGACGGTCTCTTGGTACACATGCATCCAAATGCAATCAAACTCTATTAAGCCCCTACAATTTAGATAATTTATATATATATTCATATCTGTGGAAACCAAATAATAATAATAATACTGTTTATTTTGCCATCTGAAATCGTGTACATATAACAGTCTGAAGCTAGTTAGGAAAAGCAGCAATAACAACTGATATTAAATGATGATAAACTAAAAACATTAGGTTTCAGTTTTCTATTATCATGAAAAATATTTTAAAAACGGATTAGTGCATGAGCGCGGCCCTGGTCACAGTCTCGGTCACAGCCTGGGTCAGACTGCCATCTAGTGGAGATCTAAGGTTTAGCATGACATAACGATGGTGTGGAAAGCAATCAGAAGCAGAAGGGCCAATGGGTTTTGACAAGGGCCATTAACTCAGTATTGCATCTCCACAATCGTGTATCTATTGCAGATAATGCATGGGTACAAGATGTCATATCTGGGAATTTATTTTGAAAATGAAATTTCTTAACCAAAGCTTGATTCATTTTGAAAAGAAAAACGTGAATACATTTTCAATCTCTCCCACGATTATAGAACTGCAATTTGTTTTGGGGGAGGCAGTCTTGGCTTATGTTTACCACAGTAAAGAACTAGTCACCACCCTGTGTACACCGCATCATCAGCATTTAAATGAGCAATAGTTTGCTCAACCCAAACGTGTATCTGGATATATTTCTACACATGTTCAACATGCAATATACCGTAATGCGAAACATTTTCCAAACTTCCTGTGAAGGCATCATCTCGGGTGCCGGTTGAATCTGAGATTAAATTAACCAGCTACAGACTGAAATATTGGTTCAGTCGCCAACAGGAAACATGCAAATGTTAAGCTCATAAGCATAATTCAAATTAAAGAAGTGACGTAAAGTGACTTCTTATGTACTGAGAAAACCTGTGATCCAATCCTCGGGAAATGAATGACCAAACAGAACCAATCTCAGGGGTCAGGACGAGACGACAGCTTCAACAATAACTCAAGTAGGGCTCTAATGTAAGTGCAGTCACAGGGCATGTTATGCTCCTCATGAGAAGCTGCCTTCATTCACACAGCTCAGCAATTGAGAGGATGTTGAACATATAGCGTGTCATAGAGAGAATGGATTGAAAGGGATGGAGAGACGATGGAGAGGGGATGAGAAGATAAGGAGGGATAGCGAGCCTGGTGGGGGAATAGTAAGGGTGGAGATGAGTGGAGGAAGACAGGGATGGAAGAAGGAATGGAGGGAAGAAGGAATGCAGAGATGCGGGGATAGAAAGGATAGCAAGACATTGCAAGATATAGAGATATGCGAAGGTAGGGAGGGCAGAATGAGAGAAAGAGAGATGAGGAGCGCGATGCACGGGGGGATGAAGACAGGGTGCGAGAGGCCGGTGCTCCCCGGGCCGCTCGCCAGGGGTCCTCGCCTCCCCGCGCAGCAGCAACGCGACTCTGCTCATTAACGACACGGAACGTTACTTACACCAAACCCCACGCACCATCTACTCACGGCAAACACACACACACACATGACATGAGAAACTGGATACGCAGCGTATTGCTGGCTCTGCCGTCCACGCCCAAACATCCGAGAGCTGCCAATGACCCATTCACTCATCCCATCGGCACCCATTCCCGGCAACTCGAAGGCTCCCCCGGATTCCCGTAACCTCTTTGGGGCGAAGGGAGGGTGGGTATAACTGCCAGGGTTCCC
>JAZEWU010000002.1:24905809-24940046 GCA_036362915.1 Geotria australis
GAATGAATATATATAGCGCCTTTCACCCGAGGGTCCACAAAGCGCTGCACAAGGCTGTGGAGAGAACGACATGTCAACAACGACAGAGAACGGAAAATCAGCAACAATTTTTTCGGTGTTTTTTTATTTTTATAATCCGTGCTGTGGAGAGAACGGCATTTCGAAAAATCAGCAACAATTTTTTGGAGGTAGTCACAGTGTTAGAGATAGGAGTCACAGGGTTTGAGGTAGGAGTCACAGAGATAGGAGTTAGAGTGTTGGAGGTAGGAGTCGCAGTGTTAGATATAGAAGGCAACAGGGTTTGAGATATATGAGTGAGAGTGTTAGAGGTATTAGTCACAATGTTAGAAGTAGGAATCACAGTGTTAGGAGTGTGAATTCTCACGTTGTAATAGTACTACTGCTACTGTAATGATGACAATGCCGAGGTTAATTGGCCTGACTAAATTGCCCTCGGTGCCCTGAGATGTTGTAACTTGATTACCGCTGGAAAACTGTTAAAACGTGCTACATAGCTCAATGGTTCCTTACAGCACAGCTTCAATAAAAATGACTGACTGCCGGATAAGACGAATGGTGTGTTATTAGACCGAATACCGCCACAGCTGTCATGTGATTTTATAGAGATGTCCCCATTTGTCTTCTACCGAGAGTTGCCAACCAGAATTGTGACTGATCGTCCGGTGCCCTGTGACGGACTGGCGTCCCATCCTGGGTATAGCCCTGCTTTGTGTCTGCCGGGATAGGCTCCGGCTCACCACAACCCTGTACAGGGTTAAGCAGTTTCTGACAATGATGATGATGATGAGTCGGGTGACTATTGAAAGCGATCTGAAATATTTAAATAGGATAGTTTAAGAAAATTAATTGTAAATAAATAATGCAAGCTCCCGGATTAGCTCAGTCCGAGTTGTGAACCCTGCTTCTACCTGGGTTGTGCGAGGATGAGTGTCAGATAATGGTCTTTTTTGGTGTGTGTGTGTCCTTGGTGTAAAGTTGCCACTTTTTCAACAGATAAAATCCGAACATGTTTATTTTAGTTAGCACTAAGGCTAGTATCAATCAAAGCTGCACAGTATACTGTGAGAAGAAAGTTCAACAATACCGGTGTCATATCTGTGTACAAATCGTTCCTCTCTGTCGAATATAGATGCCAATTGCAGGACTATCCTGGTCAATCTCGGCTAAGGCAGCAACCTATAGCATAGTGGTGTATGGCTAGAATTTCAATCATTTTGTCCCAATGTTCTACTAAATTTAATAACTTACCACTGACTCTGTAACCCGTATTGATTGGGGAAAAAGAGATATACATTTAAAAATACACGCTGTAGATCATCAATTTGTAACTAAAAAATATATTACTGCACTTTCAGGAGTGGGTTCCCACTGTGATTTTATCGATTTCAAACCTCCAATACTTACATTTATTTCAGCTTATGTTGTAGTTTGTAACTTTCTCAATGACTCATGCAGTCAGTAGTTTAATTTAATGCAAAGGTAAACGGAATGAAACACTTTGTTCTGCGTCCACAAACTTCCGTAAAATATTGGTCACTACAGCATGAATATCAAAGGCTCGAAAATATCCACGAGGCTCGAGGAGACCAACAAAGTGTCAAGATGGTGCAAATGAGTGGTTCAATTGATTTCAAATAAATAAACATTTCAAAAGGATGCAAAATCACAGTGACGACCAATAAAGTATAATGCACAGGGATCGTTGTTTTCCTTTTCATCTTTCGCCCAATGTTGTGGAAAGCACAGAAATACGGCGTAGCACTTTCCCACCTCCCTTGCCACAGAGACAAATTCTCGTTGCATTGGAATCAAACTGATCTTTTGAATTCCCAGAACTGGACATAAGCCATATGAAGTGCAAAACGAAATCTAATGTAATGGATTATTTTGTGAAGTCGTTGGTGGCTGGCCTGAGACCATCGTGTTACTCGACTTGAGAACCTGGTTTAATCACAAGAGACTGCTGCCTGGATTCAAATGCATGTCTTCGCAGTGTATGCTCAGCCCTTTGCCCTGTCCTCGGAGCTACCTGACCAAATCAAACATATCTTTCTCGTTAAACGATATATACCGTAATTAAAAAAATTTACAACGTGGCATCTGACTTGGAGCACAGACACTGCAGGCTATAGTGAGGGCACAGCAATGACGTGTTGTGTGGGGGTCACACACTCACTTTGAAGTCTCGCCTCTTCTGTGCACCATGATGTGTTTATACTGCCGGATATTACTATCAGGAAGGGCCACCCTTCACCTGTCACGAAACACTGAAGCATTCCGTTTGATTTTAAAATGTTTTCTCAGGAACAGAATAACCTTTCAACAGGATGAGGTACCGCATGCATTGGTTATTCAACTAAAGGACGGTTGTAAAACGTACAATCTTAACATACATGAAAATAACAAAAAAAGCATTAACCGCAGTGTGTAGTACTTGGCATAAAACATGTATACAGTAGTCTACACATTAACTAGGAAAACCTTCCGAGACATTTACAGTCATTACTTTAATAACCTTGAGTTCAGTTGATTACATAAGAGTTTTTAATGACAAATAACAAACAGCAATTGGGTAGAATGGCTGTTAAAGGGATTCAAGTTTAAAACGCAGAAGAATGTGTGTATCTAGGGCATTTGTTCAAGACGGATTGGGACAAACATTTTAAATAAAGAGGACAACACGAACATGATGGAGTGTCTTTGGAAAGTTAAAAATGGTAATGAAATGCAATAGACCAGTGTGCCTAACATTGGTAGGAGTCATGGACACTGGCAAAGAGAGAATGGAACAAAAGCTTAAAAGTACAGCGACACTTGGACAGATGCATGCTTTCCATTATCTGAGACAAAATAAGGTATTATCAGGGAACAAATACAAATAAGAGACACCATATTAAGAAAGGTAAATCGGCTTGGGCAGTACAAGTTGCGAAACAAGGTGGTCGATGGACAAGACTTATAGAGAACAGCAGCTTAAGGAGAGAACATGCAGAGCTGGAGTAACGTGAGCAATGTATGTGCAGGAGTGAGGAACTTGGCAACGGGACTAAACCATAAGGGATGCGATGACATTGGAAGATTTGATTCAGTAAATGATCAACTGCAGCTGCTGGCAATGATATTTATTTTCTCGATGCGGTAATATATGTCGAATACCATTTAAATCACTTTCTATCTGAAAAAAGATACAATTTTAATTCAAGACTTACTCAACATAAAACACTGTAGGTTGTGATTTTTGCCACAACTTTATAACGAAGTAATGTTATACTGGTCAAGAGGTGAAGATTTAAAAATATTAAGATCTCAAGTACATTTAGAATATTCGTAAAACACGTCACTGTATGTCCACAGTGATTATGAAATAATAGTTAAAGAAATACTACGATTGCTCTTGAAAAATGTTTACTTCATTTTTCCTTTTACATATTCAATAACGATGATATACATCATTTGAAAACTCATGTTTATTGCTCCCGACCTTTTCCCGTGTGAGATGATCTCTCCTGCAATGCTCCACGAATTACACTTTTTTCCCTCTACAACAATCCCGTTACGCCAATATGGCTGTCATTTATATATCACCTGCCAAGTGAGGAAAGATACATTTGAAAAGGAAAGCTACCACGGGGTTCAACTGCTTATAAATGTACCACGATGCCGCACAATGTCCCTAGAATCTACAGCGTAGCCCGAGCAGTGACACTAGACGCATTATTTATAGGGCCGATCTTCACAAAAATCCTCCCCGTGTTCCCCTGACACCTAAACATACCATGTTCTAATAAGAACTGCAGGCAAACAAAACAAATGCCGCCATTAAGGTCATCTCAAGGATCTCTCAGTGCGCTAAAAATTACAACACATTCCCAGACGTGTATGTGAGAAGCAATTTTGTATAACTGATTGTCCTGTAGTTTCTACCTTCTTACTTTCGCAGAAAGCTTTCTGAATTTTAACATGTCAGGTAAGAGACTGGCTCAGGACTTAAAGGGATGTGACTGCAGATGAATTGTTCATAAAGCCATACCAAGTAACATAAGAGCCCTGGTTGTGCATTCGTCATGATCATTGTGTCACAATGGCACAGGATATTCCAAAGCGTGGGCAGGCCCAAAGCAGCTGTGGAGGCGAGATGATTTGGGGATGAGTTGCAGTGGGATTACTGTTAATGGAGAGCTTCCCTCAGAGCTGTCTGGAGCAGCCTGGAAATCCCTTCTGCATATTTTATTGCATGTTTCCCAGGACGTTTCCAAACGCCGCACCGTTCATCATACGCGGCATCCCCGGGGCAAGGCCACTGTCACACGATGTTCAGAAAACAAATTTATTTTAAGTATATTATTGGTTTAAATTCTACGGCCCACTAACGTGTCACAATAGCTCAGGTTTTAAAATGTAACTAAACATAATGTTGTGTTTTTTCATCATTAATCATATATACTGTGGTAGCGTAAATAATAGGTTCCTGCAGACAAACAAGAACGCACAAACATAAAACAGAAGCAAGCGAGAGAGATATACTGACCATACATATTTTATGCACTGCGTTTCATTTCCCTCATTGCTTTTGCCCGAAAAAGGACTGCAATGCGACGGTGCTTTGGCGATATCCACTTGCAAACAAAAAATATATTAGCCGAACTATACAAGGCAAACACAGTTCCAGCAACGTGTGATGAAATGTGACGTGAAGAAAAATCACATTTTTGTGCTCATGAACATCAGGGCAACGTTTTGTCCTTGGGTTTGAAGATCACAAGACAACCTAATGAGAGAGATGATCCGTATGCTACACAGGGTGGCATTAGAATGAACATTTTGGCTTTAACATGCTGAATTAAATACTTCGGTATTCGTTTCAGCTGGAGCTGTCCAGGGCTGAGCTTCAGAAAATATTTTCCCAATCGCCATCAACTCCCCTCCTGCTGTCAGGGTTGTGTAATCTGGGTGAGTTGGGGTTGCGAACATCCAGAAAATATTTTCTGCCAATAGTAATAAACACCAGTCGTGTCTAATGAGCCAGCTATGCATTGTATAATGTACAGCACATAATGAACAGCACATACTGTACATACAAATGTATGTAAACTACAGAATTATGAGAACAGTAGAAAAGTATTAATAGTACTGTATTGTGTAAAGACCAAATATACCATAATTCACTGTATTAATATTTTTAAAACGTATCTTATATTGTAGATGTGATTTTTTAAAATGGTTAATAACAAATACGTTCATTCATACTAAAACAACATGAATTGGCCTGTGTCAAATATTATAAAAGTCCGGTTGAGATAACTGGGAGAGCGATTTTGAAACAGGATGTCGAGGAATTTAGGGTGCGTTGGTCACACTGTCGGCTTTGAAAAACACTCCGGGTTCGCCCATCATCATGCACAATGCTGTCTGAAATTGGTGTGACTTTATTATGTATCACCTTGTCACCATTTAGACCGCACTTAGATATATATTTTGAAAAGCTCCCATGATATCTTGCCTTGTGACGATAACGTGTGTTAATGTTCAAATACGTTAACAACTGCATAACAAGTACGATATTTTTGGGCTGTAAGGCAGACTAATTAAGAGTCAAGTAATTAAAATAAATAAACATAAATCCAAATTCATAGTGAAGCTCTGTTTGTGAGTTTAGGTCAAGTGAAAAAAGTGTGTAAGTGAAGCGTACCCGTCGATATGTTGGAGCAAACGAGCGAGCACATGCCGACGTTTCGCTGAGACTTACACTCAGCTTCATCAGGGCTTGGAAAGCCCTGATTCAGGGCTTGAAACGTCGGTACCATATTTTAAGGTAAGTGATGCATGTGCTCGCTCGTTTGCTCCAACATATCGACGGGTACGCTTCACTTACACACCTTTTTTCACATGAACTAAACTCACAAACAGAGCTTCACTATGGATAGCATTGGTCATGAAAGCTTACGAGTTAATACATCCAAATTGTAAATAAAAACATTTTGGAGCCACCAGAGCCAAAAGCATCATAACCCCACCTCCACCCGACACAGCTGACCTCTCAGTAAGATGTTCTCACATGAACAGAACGTGTCAATTCCTTAATATGTCAGCACACCGGCGTGTTAGAGAACAAACCCACGCCTTGGTGCTGATCTTAAGTTATGTCTTATAGCACCAGGACCTCTGGCTGCTGGAGCCACTCACAGGCCCCTGGCAGCCACGCAGAAAACTCCTCACGGGAGGTCATTCCAGTGCCCAACATGAGCGAGACAAACTTCTGGCAAAACAATTGCATCTTGTTTCAAAGTCAAAGCTTAATTGGATATTAATTAAATTCATGCAAGAAACAATTAGGTGGCATAATTACACAATACGTTTGCAAATTGTCTCTCCCTTAACTTGAAACTTCGCGTACCGGCAACATAACCCAACTTCGTGACGTTTCCTTCTGTTACCGATGGTCCATTATAATTAATGGGCTATTATAAAGGTGCCTTGCAATTAATATTGAAACTAATTACACGTCTGCATAGGCAAACAAATATCAACGTCATTGTAAATCCAAAGCAAAATATTGCACCACGCAACGTGTTAAACGAGAACGGAGAGTGATGAGCACGATTCGGTTCTCTTAGAGGGCCCCCTGTATCAGAGCGGCCGCACCAGAACGTGGCTGGGCTGCACTGGCGATGCACACGACCGCCATTCGGGGCCCTGACTCCCCATGACCCGCTCCTGTGCGCAGGAGGCACGTGATTCACGGGTCTTTAAATTATTCGCGTCAGTGATGGATTGAGTCTTAATTCAGGGTTTAAAATAGCACAACATGCGATGTGTCGCCGCACGCTCGGAAGATGGAAGAATTCATCACCAGCCCGCCAGTGACACCGACCCACGTTGCAGCCCGAAGGTGGGCGATTGTGTCTAAATACCAGCACGTCAGCTCGCATCACATCACTCCGCCGTGGACCACCTGACAGAGGCTGTGGCTTCTCCGAGGCCCCACTTTCACGGGCTCCCTGTAAATCCATGAGCGGCCGTGCCCGTGCACTCATCATCCAAACAGTGCTGAGCACACCCACACCGATAAACTAGTCTTACATAACAACGCATTTCTGTTTTCAAAATTCACATGGTATAGTTTATAATGCTGCGCTTCATAAACACAGTTTATAGGTGTGTGTGACACTCCACGAATATACTGCACGTGGGTAGAATCGGCAAAAAAAATCCACTTAAAAAATGACTGTCAACTCGTCACCCCTAGATTTACAGGTAATAAGTGTTACACTGGCACGTGCCACATCCCAGCCAACCATCCGTACAATTGCCTTTTCATGGAGTTGCTCGCTCATTTCCATTTGCCAAGCAGCTTCACGCATGGACAATAAAATACAATAACAGTGAACCAATCTGAAATCAATGATGGAGCACTCTAATGCGGACCATAAATACTCTAAATCTGAATGAGCTGCTGTGCCTCGTGATGATGGTCATGATGGCGGTGATGTAATAAAAACATATGGCTAAGAATGCATTTGTCACCTGAAGATTATTTAGCCAAGCTGTTGTGTATAAAAAAAATAGATATATTGGGTGAAGGACATTTGATAGCAGTGCATTTATGCAATGTGGTTTTACAATGAAATCATAAAAACATTTGTTTGGTATCATAAATTTCACATTGAAGTACAATAAGATTGTCATACTCCGTGTATTCTCAATCTGCGTGAAATTAAACATCACAAAAGCAACATGCCGTATTTCCCATTTTGATGTTGTAATACCATTAAGGTATTTTTTTTTCATTGAACCTTAACGTGACATGCTAAAGTTGATTTGGAGACAGGCATGGCAGGTGGCATGTATTAGCGATTTATATCTGAACATATTTGAAATGGTGTGAAGGATCTACTTTGACATTAAAGCAATGCGTATAAAATGTTAAATAACAGATTAGTAACGTTATTCAATGTTATTCACGGTTCATATTTCATAATCAAGAAAGCAGCGGATAATACCGCTGATGCGGCTATGACCACGGCACCTTTTAACTTTCGTCAAAGCTTCCAGTTAACCTCCGCTCAACGGGAGGTCGCTCCTTCTCCTATGCTGCATCCAGGTCTGAAAAAACAGTCCCCAGTCATTCATGCTGTTCACTTGCTGGCCCTGTTCAAGTACAAGCTCCAGACTTTCCTTGTTTCCTCTGCCTATGGCTGTCTCTATATAACATAAATATGATCTCTGTGTTTGTGCAGTGTACTGAGACGCGGTCACATTTACACAGTGTATAAATCCATGTTATATTGTACTGAAGTGGTGCTATCATAGAAGGCAAGCCCACCAACCACCCTCACTCCCCAGGCCACCGGCGCCCCATCGTCCTCCACTCTGCTTACATGCCTTGTGACCTCACCAGTTTCAAAATAATGGCTCTTACAGGCCTGATATTTCATGGTCCTGGTCACAGCCAAAATGAAAAATAGAAAGCCATACATAGTAAAGCATTGTGGAAGAAGAAAAGTGAAATGTATTTTTTATATATATCTGATTAAAAGTGTGCACTTGTGAGAAATGGCCCTGTGTTCTGGCCACATCCACCAATCTCCATACACCAGTGTGTTCTTGGCAGAGCGATTGCTTGACATTTTAGTGCCCGGGGCGAAGTGCCATTTGCCCCCCACACACACCCCCGACTGCTGCGGAGTCGGCACCGCCCCACTAAACATTTCAGCCACCAGCTGCCACTGCTTGCTTGCACCTATGTTTTCACGTCTTCTGAGTCAGAAGCCTGGTGATCACAGTGATAATCCTGATGATGCTTCCAACTTGGGAGGCGAAACGTCGTGAAGAAGAAAGGAGGAACGCTTGGCACGGCTTTCACAAAACAGCAGCTCTTAACAGCAATTCTCTCTCACGGCACGGTGGCGCGGTGAGTAGCGCTGCCGCCTGACAGCAACAAAGTCCTGGATTCGAATCCCTGGCTCGGGTGCCTTTTTGTGTGCAGTTTGCATGTTCTCCCCGTATCCGCGTGGGTTTTCGCCGGTTACTCCAGTTTCCTCCCACAGTCCAAAGACATGCTGCTGCATAGGGTAATTGGCCTGCTGACTAAATTGCCCCCGGTGCCCTGTGATGGAATGACGCCCCGACCTGGGTATCGCCCTGCCTTACGTCCTGCGTCTGCCGGGATAGGCGTCGGCCCACCGCAACCCTGTATAGTGTATAAGATTAAGCGGTTTCTGACAATGAGATGAGACGAGACAATAAAGGCAGCTAAGGATACGTACTAAGCGGTGGTGCAGTGTAATTTGCATGGGTCCTGGTGCAAATAATAAAATGGGGCTCCTTGTCCAATTTCCACCATCTTCATTAATTTGGCTACCCATTGGTGACGTACCCACCCTGGCATTGGCGCGGCCCTGGCTATTGGAGAGCCACCGTTCCGTGGTCGGCTAAGAATTGGCGACAGCCTGTCTCCTGCGTCGCCACACAAGTGGGCGCGATGGCACTGCGGACCTCTTGCCTCCCGTGACAGATGATGTCTGCACCGCGATACAGCCCAGCCAACAAACACCAAGTATTTATATCACACGCGTTAACGATGCTGCCACTCTGTGATTTGTAGACACTTTCAAAGTGTTTTATGATTTAAAAAAAAACCCACTTTGGAGTAACATTGATGTATGAAATGTCAAATATTGAATGGCTTCATGATCGCAATCGTAAAATGTATGTTTTTAATTCAAATACTAGTACGCTACTGTACAAATACGCTTTTTTTAGAATAGTTTAAACTCTGAAATCACTTTTACAATACGGTACTGTGGCTTATGTAGCTTTTCACGGCTCGATTCATGATGGTTGCTCTTCAGATCTATTCTAGGGACGTTTCGCCTCCCACGTTGGAAGCATCATCAACGTGGGAGGCGAAACGTCGCGAGGCAGAGAGGGAGATCGATCGACACGGCTATCCCGAAAGAACAGCTCTGAAGACCAACCACCAATACTGTGGCTTCTCAGCTTTTTATACGTGCATTTAGTCAATCATAAAGCAGCTGCATATTGCCATGTTGCTAGCAGAAAGATGTTTACGTGAAAGAAAAATACCCAAGGCAGCATGAGCACTTTGTGCAGCATTTTCTATCATTGTGGCAAAGCTATTGAGAGTGCAGGCAGTGGAACTGCGCTGGGGCCTATGGACCCGGAGGCGCGCAGGCACCACGCTAATGAAGAGGGTGGAAATTGGACAGGGAGCCCCATTTCATTCTTTGCACCAGGGCCCATGCAAATGACACCGCCCCAACGCTTAGTACGTATCCTTACCTGCCTTCAATATTTCATCTCTTATCATTGTCCTGTACAGGGTTGCGGTGAGCCTGAGCCAATTCCGGAAGACACAGGGCGCAACGCAGGGCTATACACAGGATTGGACGCCAGTCAATCACAGGGCACCGGTGGCCAAATTAGTCAGCAGGCCAGTTACCCTAAGAAGCAGCATGTCTTTGGACTGTGAGCGGAAACCTGAGTGCCCAGCGAAAACCCACGCGGACACACACGTGGAGAACATGCAAAGTCCACACAGAAACGCACCCGAACCGGGATTCGAACCCTGAATCTTTTTTCAATGAGGCGCCAGCGCTACTCACCGCGCCACCGTGCCGCCCGTCTTTATTATTCCAGCCTTTATTGCGTCTGCGCCGACTAACAGGACGCGTCTGCCTAAATTTTACACCTCATTCCACCCACCACGGTGTGTGCGTGCAACGCGGCGGGTCTGTCACCTGCGGCAAGCAGTGGAGGCAGCCTTTCTTGTTGGCGGAGGTCACGAGGGGGGATGTTAGGTGAGAAAGAGACACGGTGCGATATGCTGTAGATGCAACTTCTGAATCACGGGTGTCAGCAACCGGCAGTTGGATGTGGCCACAGGGGTAGGCAAGATTCACTCCCCCCACCAACAATTCACGGTCGCGATTCAACCCAATAATAGGTTATTGTTATATACCTTTTCTGACGCGTGGTATACCTCAACAATAAAAATACTGGTCAATATTACAGGTCGCACACGTCTTTAAGACTGCACGTTGTATTTGTTTACATTACGGCGGAATGTTATTAGCGCCTCTGGTGGCTGCAGAGGTGACATGAACCCGTTACAAATTATATTCATGTGCAGCCCGTTTTAGTCAATCCACTGCTGGATTGGTGAGGGGCTCCCGCACACCTTGTAGGTCGACAGGGATAGTTGACGCACAGCGAACATGATTAAAAACGGAGTTTTATGCGTGTGATTTCAAGCATGTATGTGAGCTTAAGTACAGATATTGATAGATTAATTTTTGCATTATTACTCCTCCAGTGGTCACAACATCAAACGATGATGGATTTTTTTACACATTAACGCACCGTTCTGTCTGGTGTAATTAGATGCCATCGTGATATAGCATTCTAAAAATAACAGTTCTCATTGCTAGCTTAATTTTATGGTTATTATGCAGCTTATTTTCCTCATTTGCGTGGCTTAATATTGTTAATATGCTAATTTATTGAATGATGTGGTTGAGAGTGTGATTTGACATCGAGATTAACGTGAATAATTAGAATGGGTGCTGCCTATATACAGCAGAGGCAATCTTGACACTACTATAATGGTTATCATGACACTGAATCACCATAATTGCCCAGGTCGAATAAGCGGAACATATAAAAGTGTAAAGCTGTCAACAATGGTAATGTTATGGTGCGTATTGTTTGAATTTGGTTTTTGAAAAACCTCCTAGCAACAGCCGATAATGAAACGGTAGCAACCGACACTGCAGGCACTTTTACATAGCGTGTGACATCTAGAAATTCAGTAATGATACACCTGTCGACACATCAAAGCAACCTGTGGTTTTGATGGAACGATATTGCACACAGCACTCTTCTAAAGCCATAACCGTGTCAATCATATCTTTACATGTTATACACCGACCATGCACTGGGGAAGTCATCGTAACAGTAACGATGAGCTCCTGTTGTCGTGCGGAATTGTACATAACGATGTAAGGTTACATTGACGCCCTCTTGCCCTGCGTTCCACTCTACAATAGGTTCCATGTACACACACTCATGGCTGCCGCGTGCTAATGTTGTTTGAGATTTATTTTAAAACTGCGACTTGGGATGATAGATGGACGGACGCTGAGATGATGGTGACCCATCTCGAGGCGGGCAGATTGGCCCTGCACTTGCACTCGTCGCTGAAGCACCCACGCTGCCACCGTTCTCGTGGGGGTTTCGGAGAGAATATATCTGTGCTCCGAGCGCGGGATGTAATTGACTGTCCTCGCCGTGCCTATTTATACTTGCAGATCGTACCGAGTGCCAGCGCCGTACGGAACTTATGCTGCGACGCACACTCGCTCATCCCGGGCAGCTGCGCAGCTTATGACGGGTTGTGGTGGCGGGGCAGGTCGGTCGGGAAGCACCCACCGTGTGCCATCATCGGATGCCTTATCTAGTATTCGGTGCCGTCATTTACACGCGGACGAATCGCCATTTTGCTGGAGAGGAGTACAAAAAAAACATCCCACCAGCGGTTACAAAGACGAGCTCCCAAAATTACTACCGGCGAGAATCAATAAAAAATAATTTATGCTGCCGATATTAATCACGGCTGAACTGCCTCTAGATGGCACTGTGAAAGCATATTGTAAATGGCTGCGATGCCGCCACGCGCAGAAGCACAGGAACCCTCATCGGCTCTCCAGGCGTGGCTTTATTGCCGACTTTGATATGAATTTTACATTCACAAAAGCACACATTTACCTGCACGCTTAAATATCAGTGTACAGGCTGACAAGGTTATTCAATGTTCAACTGGCATTCGTTGTATATTTTACCTGAAATATACAAATTGGCTAAAAATGCACCGTTGTTATAAGCACGTTATTAAATTCGCGCCACTATTGTATTTCACAAATGCAGATACTCTGCCTCTCCAGCCCCGTGGTTGCTTTTAACCAGAAAGGCAATTTTAAATTTGTTAATAATTTATGTTGAAATCGAAATGGAAAGTTTTTTTTCCTGTGGAAGGATTTTTTTATTTTCTTCCTGTGTGTGAATCAATAGCATAGAATGTAAGTCGCTTAATTAAAAAAGACTGCTAACTATAGCTCTTGTGTACCGTAGGAATATAAACGACGTGGGATCGATGATGAAGACCACCATGAGCTTCTCCCGAAACGGAGTCTGTGTTTTTGTGGAAGTCCCGGTGTCCATTGTCTTGCTCGAGGATGCCACGCTGTGAGCAGCCGTGCAGTATCGCCCTTCGCAGATTAATGTCACAATTCACCCAAAGCCAGTGAGTGCCCTGTCATGACCCAGCTCCACGCCTCTGGAAAGTTCACTCCACTGCACTGCAGCAATCGTGGCTGACACGCACAGCACCTGGGATATGAGACGCACGGGTGTGGGACTCAGCGAGCAAATGCTAAAAATATATGTGCACCCAGAAATGGAAATTCTGTGTGCCTTCCCATTTCCGTAACAGTAACGTATCCGTTTAATAGAGGTGCAAAAGTAGGGTGGCACGGTGGTGCACTGGGGGTCAAGGTAGAAGCGTTCACGTCGCGATCCCTGTCAGGTAATACTTGGTATTGCCTGCGAATTCTACCAAACACTTCGAGGCCGAGCTGAAAGACAACGATGTCCAGAAGCTGACCATCGTGCTGCTTCGAAGAATCGCAAAGAAGAAGACGGTGGTGCACTGAGTAGCGCTGCTGCTTCACAATACAAATATTCTGGGTTCGATTCCCGGCTCGAGTACCTTTCTGTGTGGAATTTGCACGCTCTCCCCATGTCCGCGTGGGTTTTCGCCGGGTCATCCGGTTTCCTCCCACACTCCAAAATGATGCTGCCTAGGTTAATTGTCCTGACTAAATTGCCCCCGGTAGCCTGAGATGTTGTAACTTGCCTCCCCCTCTCCGCTGGACAACTGTTAAAAAGAGCTGCATAGCTCGACGGTTCCTTCCAGCTTAAATAAAAACTGACTCGCTGACTGGCAGCCCGGCAATTGCAGGCTCATCCTATCGTTTGCGGAAGGGCCTTCACTAGACGAAGAAGCTCTCTATATTGTATTTGGCCTACTCTTCCACGCTGGCCAGACCTTCTCGGTGGGAGTACCCAGATTTCACCCCACCACAGGCGAGCTGCCGATCAACAAACTGCATCATATCAGTTTGTGCTGCTGGGTGGACAGAGGCAGCTGGGATGGATGAAACCTGCAGCATCGTTCCAACTGCCGCGCTGGGAGATCGAACTGGCCGCTTCTAAATTGCCGGTCCGCTGTGGTACCCGTTATACCGATGTCAGCATCCTACTTATTTAATGCCAAACTAATTATCGAATGTTAGTAGGTACACGTGAAAAATGCACACATAAAATGCAGGTACTTTATGGGAAATAGGATATTACCCAATTAATATGCTATAAAATAAATAAATAAATAAGTGAATGGTACGGCCGGGCTGAGAGTGGGGAATTTCTGCATGAGTTCACCCATCTGCTAGCTCCGGCTCCGGAGTCATCAATTCACGGGTCATTCTGAGCGCCTACTAAGCACCGTAAACAGTGATTATTTGCTATTGCCTTCAGTTAATTTTAAAATGCACACAAGAGCATTAGGTTGCCGCTGAGAGTGCAATAATATATTTTTAAAACTTGTAATGGCATTACTAAGGGCTACAGTATACTTTGGATTATAATTTTTTCCATGACAATTTGCACGTTCACATAGATTGTGTGCTGCGCCGTATGGCATGACCTTGACAGCGAAAATTAACTTCCACTGAACCCCACTATGTTTTGAGTGTAAGAACAATGTGTTCAATGCGTTAGCGCCTATCTACGTGTTACGTATGTAAAATACTAATTAGTTTCACCGGTACATTGTTTTGCAAACGACACGGTTAAACATGGAACAGCATTCTTCTGTACTGTTGGCCGCTGATAGTAAAGCACAGAGCCTCCACTAAACATATAACATTTTCTATGTTGTTAAAACAAATCAATGCTGTAAACAGCTTGATCGATAAGCTAATAGAACACATCGTACAATAAAGAGTATATATTGCACTTGTTTACGTACTGTGGTTCAGCTCTACGTCTGCTGTGCATCTTCCACCGTGTGCCAGGGCTGGCTCCCAGATGTCGCAGCAGCAGCATTGGTGGCAGCACCAGATACCTTCCCCTCGCTCATTTAGTCATGCATTTATTGTCAGAAACCGCTTAATCCTCTACAGGGTCGCAGTGAGCCGAGGCCTATCCTGGCAGACACAGGGCGCAAGGCAGGGCTATACACAGGATGGGACGCCAGTCCATCACAGGGCACCGGGGGCAATTTAGTCTGCAGGCCAATTAACCAATGCAGCTGCATGTCTTTGGGCTGTGGGAGGAAACCGGAGTGCCCGGCAAAAACTCGCGCAGACATGGGGAGAACATGCAGACTCCACACAGAAAATCTCCCGAGCCGAGATTAGAACCCGGGGCCTTCTTGCTGTGCGGCGGCGGCGCTGCTCACCGCCCCACCGTGCCGCCCGTTTTTTACTTTTTAAAATGCTGGTTTGCCCTCTGCCTCCCAGCATTTAGGCGTTAAAGACGCCGTTGTGTGTGCCAACTGCACTGCAAAGCCAGTGTTCTGACCCTCGCTTTACAGATTTCCTAGCGCACAGTTTGTGAGTGGCTCTAAGGTTACTGAAACGAACCGCATATTGACGGAGCTTAGATAAAGGAGCACCACAACAGTGGACTATTGAGCAGCATTATTAATTAACATCATCACACACAATCAATTCACTGCTGGATGAAGGCTTCGTCAAGCCGTTGCCATCGCTTTATAATCCCACAATACAACGATCCACCTAGTACCTGCACGCCAGCTCATTTCATTGCTCAATATTAATTAGCACAGTTGAATAAGCCAGACGATAGGTTATCAGAAACCTTCTTGCGGATAACATCAAAATCGCTGGAGTGTTTTAGGCATAATGGTAAACAGACGAGGTGTATATTAGAGGTATATCATAAATTCAGAGCTGTCGAGCATGCCTCCAACGTGGGAAGCGAAACGTCACAAACGAGAGAGAAGCAACACCCGACATGGCAATGCCAAAAGAGCAGCTATGGAGAGAAATTCTCAAACATCGAGCCGTGAAAACCCACATCAGTACACAGGTATATAATACATCAATTTTAAAATGAGAACTAAAGCAGACAAATTGCTGCAGCAGAGTTATAGACTGTGCCCTTTACACACTACAATGTCATAAAGGAATAGAACACCGTGGTTCGCTTCAGGGTCTAAGTCACGTCCAAGGATGGCCTAATCTGGCCGATGGCCTCCTCTCGCTGCTGCTGGGCCCTCACTTTAACAAAAATGGGAGGTCTTGCGTGAACTCCACCGGGGAGGTCAACGTGACACACGAGCGCACGGAGGGAACCTGTCCTTGTTATGATGAGCCACACACACCTAGATTTGTGGCCAGCCTTCCGGAGCTTTCTACGTGTGTGGGCTGTACCGGAGCTCTATATTTTGTTGTATTTAAAGGCTCTGGAGCAGTGCCAGAGCTTGCCATTCAAACCCATTCAATGTTGACACAAGCCGCAATCGCAGTAATGCATTGCTTAGCCATGGGTCAAAGTGGTTAGAGGAAAATGCACGCATTGATTTTTAAGGCAGGCCTGACATATTGTACATTTATTTTCTTAGGAAACTTGCCAAACCTGCACGAGAGACCATAGAGACGTGCTTCTTATTAACATTTCCACTCCCACAGGCGTTTACCGGTTTACGGACACTGTTAAGAGAAGATAATAAGGTTCTTATTGGGCATCTTAATGAAAACAGCAGTACCACCCACAGACACCACACAGACACTCGCTAGACCTTGAACCAGAAATCTGCACCTGACACAGACAAACTCTGCAGCACAATGAATTGCCTGTACCCTTACATCTGCAACATTGCACTCTTCTTGCCAATTGCGCGACCGCAGATGTTGCCACAGGGAACATTTCCACGGCGCCCCCCGCAGCTCGGGTGCCACCGCAGCGGCCCGCGACAGGTGACGGCTCCGCGACGAGGCACCGCCGGGCGCCGGCTGCCATCGACACACCGAGTCTCGCTGCCTTTTCACCCCTTCGCGGAAATCCATTCGCTTTGTCTACGATGCCATTTCGTGTCCCTCTGACTTAGCAGCGGCCGAATCAATTAAAAGAGCAAGATAGGAAGGATACTATTTGTGTATTGACCTGGGTCGAGACCATCACGCAATCCATAGTCCCTGCCCACATGAACCCTCTTTTAAGAGGTAATCAGGAGCTTGGCAGCTTAAACCCACCTCCCTGTTACTTCATGGTCCGTGCATGGTGCGTAACTTCAACGTGTAGGAATGGCCTGGCTTATGAACAACGAATCAACACACTCAGCTCCCTCTGTACATCTCAGCCAAATCAGCACAACTGAATCCCACGAAAACATAAACCATTCATTTTGTGATACCGCATTGACATTGGTGGTGCACAAGCAGAAAATATAAAAACTCAACACGAACATCAATAACGCTGCCCTAAAGTGCAAAAATATATATTTTACAGGCAATGATTTAGACACGTGTCCTACTTTACAGCATCTCAAAGTAAGTGTCAATGTTTTATATTTTTGTTGCATCGCTTTATTTGCTTAATTTGCTGCACGTGTGAAATTAATGAATGGCCGTAAATTATCCCCAAGTCTTGGCTGACGCAGGAATTAATAATTAAAGAGTATTGTATTACGAGCGTCGGCTAAAATCACCTATATCTGCGGTTCATCGGGGAAATAACGGATGGCGAGACAGAACACATGACGAGCGATTTCAAGATGACGCACTTTAAGGTTCCCGAATAAATTAGATGTGGGATGCCGAGGACGAATTTAATCAGCATATGATCTGCATTTCCATTTCCATTTTAATACCGAAGCCGTGCTCTTCATATTCAATGATCACAGGGACATTGTCCTCATAGATCTGTAATCCAAGCGCTCCTGCGTCTAATTTCCAGATGCTCATCACAATGTTTTTTTTTTTTTGGGGGGGGGGGTTTGGTTGGTGGTTTGTGGCCAAAATATATCCCTTTGGCCAATGCAAACCGGAGTACTCATTGCCATCCATTATGGGTAATTTTTGTTATCAGTATTCTATTGGCGCTGCTAATTATCCCATTAGGTGTGCCTCGGAGCCGAGGGACGAGACATTAGGATGTGAGCTATTGGCGCTCGTCCTGGTGGTCCCGTGGGACACACGGGGCCTTCGCGTGTGCACGCCGCGCCGGTGGTCGCACCGCACAGCCCGACGCACCGCCACCGCGACGCGTCCCAAGCCGCTCGCCCTGTGCCGTGTAGAGGCGCCACTAATTAGCAAAGCAATTACGGTAGCTTCCTTGCTCAAGGTGCGAGCTCAATCGTGTCCGACAATGAGCACAATTTAACCAAAACGAAAATGAGAATGCAACAAGGCTGGAATGTGTAGAGAGAGCGTCGCAGAAATAAATATCTCTGGGTTCTTTGCCCGTGTGATTCAATCGCCAAGCTGGTCGCGGGTTTGTGGAGGGTATGATATGTCACATGTTTTACAAATTCCCCCGTGCCGGGAACGGTCAATTGAGTTCATGTCAACATACGCCTGATGTAGCCACTCTCCTCTTATCTCTATTGGTGATGTATGTTTCGGCGAGTTTAAAAAAAAAAGAACCATCATGGATCTTCACTTGCTCACCAAACTGGAATCCAGCTTTATCACCCCGAGCACTGATATGGTTCTCTTGCATTTTAATACCCGTCTGCTTGGACGTAGCACGTCCATAATGGCAATCCTCTAAACCCAGTTGAAGCCAAAAGCTTTTGATTATGGCAGAGTTTGTAATTTTCAAAGAGTGATCAGCCACTTGATATACATGGGCAGCCCTTATGAAAAGCACTCGGCACCATTCTTAATATTTTACGCTGCCAACAGGCTATGAAAAGTGATCACTGCTGCTGAACTTTGAATGAACACTGTAATATTCAGAACCGTATTCCTTTATATGCTTAAGCAGTTCATCTCAGGCATGTAGAGCTATCCAATTGGATGGCTGCATTCTGGAGAGGCGATTTGATGGCCTAGAGAATATTTAATGGCCGATTTACACTCTAGGCTTTAAAAATCATACACTAAATATAATTCATTTTTTATTTAGATGTCACTCAAATGCTTACGATGTGTCCGCTTGAACAGTTTATATAATTCATTGTTAGGAACTGTAATGATAAAGCGTATTTAAGGCCTGAGGTGAGCCGAATCCAATTGAGAACAAACATATTACTCACGCGTCTGACACGTGGCACAAAAGCAAACTTGACCGCCCGGTGTTAACCCACGTCGCCAGAACAACTCGCGTCCTGTTAGCAGCCGTGCTGCCCTCGCCCTTTTGCGGTTTCAACTTGAAACACAACTTCCACACGGACAGCGGTCATTCGCGCAACGTACGCCGAGAGAATTGTCGCCGCGGACTGACTGCAGATGCCCGCTCGAATAATAATAATAATAATTTTACATTTATAACGCGCACATATTTATTCAATGTCGAAGGTATTCATCGACGAGAGAACGACTCAGAGGCGCGAGGAAAGCGCACAGAGGCGGAAGAGGCAGCTAGGCGGTTTGCCAGCGCCATACACTGCTTCCTATATATTATGATGTTATCGGCCAAATAATTAATGAGTGTTTTTTTTTTACTTGTGGGAGGAAACCGGAGAACCCGGAGAACCCGGAGGAAACCCACGCAGAACAGGGGGAGAACACACAAACTCCACACAGAAAGGCGCCCGAGCCGATACTCGAACTCGGGTCCTTCTTGCTGTGAGGCGCTGATGTTACCACTGGGCCACCCTGCCGCCCAAGTGGAGCGCGGCAGCGCACCTTGCAAGGACAAGGGCACGGCACGGTTCCAGCGACCGCACGGAGCAGATGCGAATAGATAAATTAATGAATATGCACATAGGGGGGAACGCTGCACTCCGTCCTCGGCGTACAGACGCGTGCTGACTGCGTGCGTGCACGGAGCAGCTGGACGGCGATAGAAAAACGCTGCAAATTAAGCGGCTGATTTCAGCGCAACACGCCGTTTCACCTCGAATGGCCCCCGCGGTGGCTGGTAGGCCGGAACGTCAGCAAGGAGACGAGCACGGAAGAGGACGTCTCGCGAATTGGTGCAAGGGCGGCGTTGGGCGCCGCGCAACCAAACCCCGGCGTTCACTCGCCTCTTACGGACGACGCAGATGCAGCGTATTACGTGACTTAATTAGGCGACATTAGAAGCCGTTATTCACACAGTGGCGCAGACCGAGACTTGCCTACACGGCTTATTATCCCTAACAGGCTGCATTGTCTTCAAAATCCCCTCCTCAGCAGAGCGCCTGTCAGCAATATCTCCCATCTTTTGGGGCCATCCGAGAGAGTGATGTAATGTTTTAATGGCACGGCAAACCTCCCATGGCCAATTTCACCTTTGCCTTTTCGAAATTGCACTTAAATTACATGGCCCAAAAGAGACAGATATGTTGATATTGCATTTTTTTGCAGATGTGAATATTTTTGAAATGACCCTGCATGGGTAAACTTTTTTTTTTAATGGCCACAGGTAAGGATTGGTGTTTACAGGATGAGGAGGATGAGACGGTAACAACGTTGAAGGAAGAAGGTTTTTCTTGGAACCCTCCAAACCATTTACAGCAGTTAGGCAGCAGGGTGGCACAGAAAGAAGGTCCTGCACGAGGTGATTCAATTCCCACCTCAGGAGGTTCCTATCTGTATCGAGTTTGTCTGTTCTCCCCCTGTTCTACATGCGTTTCCTCTGTGTTTTCCGGTTTACTCCCACAACTAATGAATTGGCCTATACCATTATAATATATAGGATGCAGTGTGGAGCAGGTTGGCACCAGCTGACCGCGCGGCTTGACTTCTCCCCCCCCCTCTATGGGTTATCTCGCCCCTCTGAGTCATTCTTTATTTGAATGAATACCTTCAAAATTGAAATTGTACGCTTCATTCATTGTATCATTGTATGCATTATTGATGGTTGCTCTTCAGAGCTGTTCTTTTGGGATAGCCATGTTGAGCACCCTGCCTCTCTCCCTCGCGATGTTTCGCCTCCCACGTTGGAAGCATCATCAGGTGTGGGAGGCGAAACGTCGCGAGGGTCAGAGCGCTCGACACGGCTACCCCGAAATAACATCTCTGAAGAGCAACCATCATGAATCGAGCCGTGAAAACTTACATCAGTGAATTTACTATTATTATAATCTAGCAATACATGGGGAAAGGAGCTAGGCCATAACTATCAGCATTCACAGCGTTCCTTAAAGCTCTGCACAAAATATCTCACCGCTTACAAGATCATTTTACAGTTTGATTCCCGCAAAGATAATGCGAACGAGCTCCTCACCTCATCTCCTTGCCTCAGCGCCATATTGCGAAGATATCTAATTTACAGTTTTTACCTTTGCCAAATGAGCAAGCCACGAGTTTTAGGAGCAATTTTATTCTGCTCACTGCACAGACGCTCGGCGCACCACGAAAACTCGCACACTATTAGCGGGGTGTACACAACAACGTATAAATCACCGCGTTGTGGGTGTCTCGCCTTTCAAATCGAGCGAGAGTGAGGGTCCAAAAGTGAACATGCACGGAATAAAATGCAGGCTCCAATTCAACAATGAAATTGCATCTGAAAATCGCATTAATAAAATGATCCTTTCTGACCTTACATACACCGTATTCCCTCAGCTCACAAACAAGGCTTTGTAAATATTATTACACAAACGCCGTCTCACCTTTGGCATAACCTTTGTGCGCAAGATATTTGAGGCAAAGTAAACATTTACAATAGAGGGAATTTCCTTAAAATAATTAAGATTTCTCTTTGTAGTTTATAATATTTGAACACTCAATTTAATAACAGTAAAAATAAAATGGCCTGACTTTAAGAAATATATATTTAACTTACAATGCAGAATAAGCAATCCTGCACAAACATAATTTCATCCAAATTTTCTACATTTGAAACTCAACGACGTTTTTCTGATTATTTTGAATAGGAGAATCAAAGAATTTAGATGGAGTGCATGGCCTACTTTCATAGAGGCAGCCACTAATTTGCCTACATCCTGTATGAGAATTGCTCTCCATGGCTAATCTTTTTGGATATCCGTGGCGAGTGTGCCTTCCCAGGAGGCATCAGGCGTTTATGATGCCTCCAATGTGGGAAGCGAAACATCGCGAAGGAGAGAGAAGGAACACTCTACACGGCTATCCCGAAGGAACAGCTGCGGAGAAGCAATTCTCCCCTAAAAAATCATCAGAAACCGCTTAATCCTGTACAGGGTTACGGTGAGCCAGAGCCCATCCAGCATAAACAGGGCACAAGTCAAGGCTATACCTATGATGGGACGCCAGTCCATCACAGGGCACCAGGGGAAATTTAGTCTGCAGGCCAATTAACCTATGCAGCAGTATGTCTTTGGACTGTGGTAGGACACTGGAGTCCCCGGTGAAAACACACGCGGACACGGCGAGATCGTACGCCACCGGGCCGCCCCGTTTCAATTTCACTTTAAAATAATGCTTCGACAACGTGAAAGGGTAGTAAAAACAATATTCAGATATTTATTGATTCAAATTGCGCTTTGAGGAGAGGAGTGGCGCTCGCTTCGTCGTGTTAGTGGACGCGCCGAGACGGACGCACGAATGCGCGCTGCGTAATGAGACAACGAGACGATCTCTCGCAGTGGGGCTGCTCCGGTGCAAGAAGCTCACGCTGGGCAATGCACGCGTCCATTAAACACGCGGTCAAGTGTGCAGGGTGCGACACGGTTGGGTAGTGAGTAGAATTGTTGCCGCACAGTAAGAAGGTAACCCGGGTTCGACTCCCGGCTCGGGTGCCTTTCTGTGCGAAGTTTGCATGAGTTTCCCCGTGTCCGCGTGAGGTTTCACCCGGTATGCCGGTTTTCTCTTACAGTTTACAGACACGCGGCCCAGGTTAACTGGCCTGAATAAATTTCCCCCAGTGCCCTGTGATGGATTGGTGTCCCGTCCTTAGTAGAGCCCTGCCTTGCGGCCTGTGTGGGCCGGGATAGGCTTCGGCTCACCGTGACCCTGTACGAAATTAAGTGGATTAAGCTCTTCCAATGTGCCAGGAAAGAGGGGCCACTGCATTGGCTGAACGCCGGCTTGAGCTGTGGCCGCATGGCCACCGTGATCGGCTGACATGAAGACTGCGACACGTTGTAACCGATCCTCAGAGCGTGCGTTGAAACATGATTATTCCACACAACGCCAGGCAGGTTTGAACGATCTCTCTCACCACGCTTGGGCGTGCGAATGGGGTAAAACAAAATGACGTTGTTTTAAAGATACTCATGTAACAGTGGACCCACCGAAACCTAAAAAGCGCCAATGTTCGGAAAGCTACACGGCTCCACCAATATCCAAACCCATTATGATGAAAAAGTTTCATTACCCTAACCTGTGGCACCGAATACCACCGATAACCCTCTACCGCTACCTCTAACCCTAACCCAGTTATGGGACTGGCCTCATCACAGCAGGGGGTCAACAAAATCCAGAAGAGGCTCAAAATGTGGGTCAGAGTCTTTACCGTGCACTGATGGGATCAAACCGCCCATAACGGGTTGAGTGTGGGAGTGCAGTTGTAATACTCGCATGTAACACCAGATCCCATTCTGCCGAGGTGACGCCTCTTTCTGCCACGTGTTTGCATTGCCCTTTGAAGCACCGTACAGCCTCACAGAGACACACACCTTCCCAGTCTCTCTATTGCGAGAGCAAGATCGTAACATCATCAGCCGTGATCGCCCACTGTGGTGTGAAGGCTTCCCTCAGCTGTCGCCATCCCTCACAGGCTCAATATGCAAAACTGTATCGAGTGTCCCGGTGTCCTCGTGGGTTTTCGCCGGGCACTCCGGTCTCCTCCGACAGTCCAAAGACATGCTGCTGCATGGGTTAATTGTCCTGCGGACGAAATTGGCCCCTGTGCCCTGTGATGGCCTGACGTCACATCCTGGGTATAGCCCTGCCTTGCACCCTGTGTCTGCCGGGATGCGCTCATGCTCACCGCAACCCCGTACAGAATTAAGCGGTTTCGGACAATGAATAAAATAAAAAGGATGAATATTTCCTATCCATGTCCTAAGCTGTGATTTATTTTTAGGGACAGTGACATGGTGCTTTACATTGTCCAGTTCAGTTTTCCAAAGGCGCTACAACTTTGCTTTAAGCCACCTCTTCATTTCATCACTCTTTCATCGACCTTCATCAAAACATTTTCACTTTCGCTGGTAAAACACGACCATACACTGGTGCCAGCTACGTGTGAGTGAGCGCTTGTGGTTGTAAAATGACCATAAGTGCGACACAAGTTTGGCCTCTTTAAAAGCGTGGCTTGCAGTGATATAATGTAATTGCATGTCATCGGATTAAACTGGTCTGTATGGACCCATAAAATGAACATTTCAATTAATCACACATTCCGCAATGAATTAAATGCAACCTTGTAAAATCCTGCAAAAATGTATGCATATAAATATCCAATAAAACACCCAAACGTTTTTGTTTAGACGCAAATTATGTAAATTGCCCGACACTCGTTTCAAATCGCAATCGCATTCCGTGAGCCGATTCACACGGTTGGATAAAGGAACACCATTTTCTAACATTCCTATAAACATTTAGCAGGGTATGACATCAGATCTTGAATCCATGAATTTTCCATTTGTGTGATGTATGTATTTTAATACACATGTCTCTTGTATATATATATACACTATAAATTTCAACACAGTGGTGTCATTTAGAGCCGAAGGACATCAGGTCCACCGAGATGTGAGAAACAAATACCACAGGGCAACTGACCAATCAAACCACAATAATAACGTCGTATATTTATCCACGAGAGCCTCGCCGAGTCCCCAGTCTTATTGAGAAGGATCCCACATCCAAATCAAACGGTCGGTTTAAATTGAACACGAAGGCTTTCGTGACCAATGTTATCCATAGAATAGCTCGTCTTATCAGTTAGGTCACGTAAAAATAATAAGTGTCGTAAACCCGCCTCCACCCGACCCAGCCAAGAACCTTTGTTCCTGATGAAGCTGATCGGCAAAACGTCGTACCTTCACTGTAAATGTTGTGGGTTCGCTGTGCTTAAGTAGCAAAGAATTGGCACCCTTTGTTCACGTGACAACCCAAATGCCACTTATTATTTTTACGTGACCTAACTCATAAAAACTGCTATATAATGGAAAACGGTGGCTTGCTCAAAGGTGACCTTAATTCAGACTCGGATCGTTTATACATTGGCAATTTTTTGCACCCGTGCATTCGACTGCCACTTTCCGCTTAATTATTTAACACAAGTTTGATTTTTTCCTGGATTTTTTTTTATTGTCGCATGTTCCGTATGCATAATGTGACAAACGAGTAAATTGCACACCGCGTTAGTTATGCATTAGCAGCAGATGTTGTATCACACGGAGATATTGCTTCACCTGCCAAGCACCGGTGCAGCCGAAGCACCCGACTGCACGAGACTGGACCCATTCACGGAGAATCCCAAAGGGCCGTTGTCTCACCACCATGGCTTTAATATACGTGGGATTACCTGGCAGGGAAACCCACTGCTCCGGGTGAAACAATGCCATCGGTTACAGCAAAAAGCTAGTGTCAATGAGTTTGGTTGAGAGGCATCAGGCAGACTAATTCCAGCAAGCGGAACCATGGCTTTGATGGCCCTGCCAATGGTCTGGCCGGCCCTGAGCATGTCTTTAAAACAAATGAGACTCCTTCCCCTACAATTATAGGAAATAAATTACTTGCTCTGGTGCAGAAGGTTTTTGCGATGGCCCGACACAAACTAATTTGAAATCAATATCAAACACACCTCCTCGAAACCCCAGGAGAAATCTGTGCGGCGTCACAATGCACGTTTATGCGATATGATTAAAGCGCTTTGTTTAAGAGTATGTAAATGAAGCCTTAGCACGGCCGGCTGTGGGATTAGCCCGCAGCCACGTGAGGCCGAGTCTGTTGAGAGGCTCGGTGAGCAAGAGAGCAACAGCAACGAGACGCGTGCAAGGCAGCGAGCAGATCGAGGCGCGCCGCCTCCTCGCTCCCCGTTCCAGTTGCCGGCGTCAAAGGGCATCGGAGCCCACTCAAACGCGAACCACAGGCAAGTAGCACATTTTAAAATGGTATAATGAGGCCTAGTTAATCGCCGCTTAAGGCGAAACCTCATCTTATTATTACACAGATCAGTTAGGCGTTACACAAGTGCACGGCTCAATGAGCAATGCCTCTCCTTGATTTCACAGTTTATCCCAAGGGATCCCATTGAGACTTCTCCATTGCAATGCTCCCCTATGCGGGATTTTGTTGAAAAAATATAAAATGTGAGATTGCAATAAATTACTTTTTTAAATGGCTCGGATGTAAAACAAAAAGCGTCTAAATATTTACGTGCAATTATGTTGTTTTAATTTATATTTGTTGACCTGTTGAATGAGAGTATAATGCGAGTTTTTGGTTGTGTGCATTTTGATTTTCCTATCGAGCACTCAAAGACAAACGCAAATCAATGTGGGAATGAACCAGATACAAAACACATCGCCACCCACATGCCTAACAATGTAATATTAGCCTGAGATGAATGTGTAATAATTTCCATTCCGCACAAGACACACACCGTGACCGCGATATAATAACAGTAATTACTCCATTGGGTTCGGCAACGCTCAGGGAATGTCATCAAGCTGCCTGCGTATTTCACAGGATTAGAAATCAATGTAATCACCGCGATGATGCCTACAATCAGAAGGCCACGGTGTTCAGATCCCAGCCGAGAGTCCACGGAGTTCATTGTCTCCAAAACAAGGACCTGCGCACATAGAGTAAACAGCGGTCGTGGAAAAGACGGTCCTGGCCCTGCTATAAATAAATAATAACTTACGGTGGCTTTTTGACCATACTTCATCACGCTGGTCAGGAGGAGGCCAGGAATGGTTTAGATGTCACTCGCCACTAATGTGAGCTGTGGCTGGAAGGGAATCTCAGGTCACTGGGGTCGTAATGCAGCGTGTGACCTACTGCCACCACTCTACCCCGGCCAGAGGAATGGAGTGCTTACACTAGCGGCTCAGCATCACCAATTGACGTGGATCGTTACTGTTGATCACCATTCATTATGGGCGGCACGGTGGCGCGGTGAGTAGCGCTGCCGCCTCACAGCAAGAAGGACCCGGGTTCAAATCCCGCCTCGGGTGCCTTTCTGTGTGGCGTTTGCGTGTTCTCCCTCTGTTCACGTGGGGGTTTGCCGGGCACTCCGGTTTCCTCCCACAGTCCAAAGACATGCTGCTGCATAGGTTAATTGACCTGCTGACTAAATTACCACCGGTGCCCTGTGATGGACTGGCGTCCCATGCTGTATATATCCCTGCCTTACGCCCTGTGTCTGCCGGGATAGGCTCCGGCTCACCGCGATCCTGTACAGGATTAAGCGGTTTCTGACAACGGATGAATGAATGGGAGAGAAGGACATGAACGCCAGCTGACGTCCACTTAAGCAGGGAGACACTTCCAATGTGTGCATCTCAAACCTTCACGGGCACTTCTTCAAATGCAATATGGCAAATCCACGTATGGGACCACGAATATTCACCACTTTGAAAACATTAGGAATGTGTGTATGTAATACACACCCTGTCTGTCTCTCTGATCGAATCAATGAAAAGAGGAGTGAGTCGTTTCTGCTGCCAACCGAGGCACGACCCCAGGCGTGGATGTCAGGCACACAGGGCTGGCAGCCTCACTCCGAGAGAGAAAGACGCAAATTGGGGTGAACTGCGCAGCTCAGTCGGACAGCAAACAGACCAGCACAATCGGGTTTCAATTTGGCCATTTTGTGCAATTATGGTGCCCGTCACTTCTCAGCCGGCGCAGCGTCCGCAGATTTGCAGCCTCTGCGCATCTCTCGCGCGTACGGTAACACCGGCACCCTTCTCCTTCGACTCGCTTGTTTGTTGTTTTGTTTCAGCGCGATTTCCCCCCGGGACACAGGTTCATTCTCAAATTTACATTTCCTCTTAAAAATGTAAAGCCGTGAGTGCTTCTTATTCCTGCCAAAGGGACGCATAAATATTAAACACAGCGCCAACGGTGACACCAACTCTCAACGCGTCCACCCAAGGACTGAAAAAACTTCACCAACGGACGCGGGCGAGTGGCGGCGGCTGACAGCGACGGCTCACCGCGTCCCTCGGCGCTCGGCGGCACATCGCGATAGAGTGTTGGCGGTTCGTGCGACGGCAAGAGCAACTCGAACACGTTTCAAGCAATTTCTGCAAGACCATCCATCCATCCATTGTCACAAGCCGCTTAATTGTGTACGGGGTTGCGGTGGTCCGGAGCCTATCCCGGAAGACACAGGGCGCAAGGCAGGGGTATACCCAGGATAGGACGCCAGTCCATCACAGGGCACCGGGCGCAATTTAGTCCGCGGGCCAATTAACCTATGCAGCAGCATATCTTTAGACTATTGGAGGAAACCGGAGTACCGGGTAAAAACCCACGCGGACACGAGGAGAGCATGCAAACGCCACACAGAAAGGCACCCGAGCCGGGATTTGACTCTCGCTGTGAGGCGGCAGTGCTACTCACCGCTACGCCACCGTGCCCGCCCTTGTCTGCAAGACGTTGTTTTCATTTGAACTTCTACCACCAATTATGTGTAGGCTCTGTACTCTTATAATGCATACCCTGGGCCAAGAGCTAGGCAATTATCGTGGTCCTGTCCAGTCCCAAAGAATGCTGGTCCCTCTTGTCTGATCAGCTGTCGTCCTATGCCCTTCACTTTGTTCATCGTTTCTTAGTGAACATTAATATGGGTAGGTCAAGTTCGGGCTACAAGTCAGGTTATGTAACACACGTTTCGAGCCCAAGCAATGGGCGGTTTGGAGAGACCAAGTTTAGAGCCCCGGACATTGTGAAAGCAATCGCTTGTATCTGCCACCGCGCACTACTTGGCAAGCTACCATCATGTTAGAATCCACTCCGATCCGTTAGCTCGGAATTCTAGCCTTTTCACCAATGAGTCAAAATATGCAGGAGTTGATGATAACCAATGCGACGCATTCACCACTCACTTTGGTGTTTTTCAAGGCTCTTCTTTGTGTCAATCGTGATTTCTTCCTTTATTAGTGGATTTTTGTCTTCCACTTACAGTGTCTGGCGGGTTGGCACCGGCTGACCGCCTGGCTGACTTCCCCCCCCTCTCTGCGGTTTCCTCGCTACACCTCCGTATCCGTGTCTCGTCCATGACCAGGCGAGGAATTTGTGGGCCGCCAATGCCTTGTATCATTATTACTCTTCCTATAAACTTTGATGGGTCGGTCACCAGAGAAACCGTTTCATCTGATCCACACTGTGTCCACCCACCGCACTCACGTCACAACACTTCCCTTACACATTGGCCCTCCAACTGCTCCACTCATTAATGCTCTCTCCCCTTGCCCGTTTCCCCAAACTCTTGCAATTCAACTGTTATGTTAACTCTTCTTCTTCTTCTTTGCGATTCTTCGAAGCACGATGGTCAGCCTCTGGACATCGTTGTCTTTCAGCTCGGCCTCGAAGTGTTTGGTAGAATTCGCAGGCAATACCAAGTATTACCTGACAGGGATCGCGACGTGAACGCTTCTACCTTGACCCCCATGTTAACTCTGATCTATGATAACGTTGATAACGATGTTTTCTGCTGGCTGCTTTACATGGTAAGCCACTGGACCTGTGCTCAGTAACTGTATTAAAAACAAAAAAATATCATTAACTGCCCTAAAGAGGAACAATTATTTAATACACATGTTGGGCAAAGATCCTTCTTCCTCGCAGAGAGATCAAATAGTGGCCATTTGCAGAATTATGTAATTGCAGAAAATGCAATTAAGAAATGTTATTTCCCAAAGTGTCCCCTATTACACATTGTTTTCTCTAAAGGGTGGTGTTATGGATGAATGTGTTGAGCTTTTGTTCCCTGAATAAAGTAAGAGGCGAAAGACCCAATCAATGCATCTGCTGTACTTACAGTTTGCGTCACGTGTGGCCAGACAAACATGAAACCAATTAAGGAAATATCAAAATGCATAACGGCGAGAGGATGTCACTCCGTGAAATAGTGCCGTGTCGGTGTACTTTCTGGATTAACAAGAGTTGCGAGCAGACTTTGAGCCGAGTATTAATTGAGAATGCAAATAATGACCGTTCGCAGACTCGTTTAATTGGAGAACTCTGCAGAAGGCGGTCTCCTCCTAGCCTGGAGCGTCAGTGATCCCAGAGTCGCCTCGGAGCTCGCATACTGATGAGCGCTGCAACACGAATACCACCCACATCCAGTGGGGACATTCAACCCGCAGCCCACACACACACAGAGGAAACAATTCCTTTCTTAATAAATAACTTACAGTTTTAGGCAGTTCCATTAACCTTTTTTTAACCCTCTAATTTAAGTGATTTCTTTGCACATTAAATTTCCAAGTAGCTTAAAGCATTACACCCACCCCCCCCCCACAAAAATCCAATTACAGCATCTGGCAATGTAGCATGTGTTACAATGGATTGATTAATTTGGTGCAAATACAACAGCGTAGATTAAGGTGGGACGGTGCCGCAGTTCGGTGGAATACCGGTGATCGGGATTCCGCTCGGAGCAACCCAGCCAACTGCGTGAGGTCGCATCTGTTCCTCACGGGACCCCGACGTGGGACATCCACAACTCTCCGAGCCCCCCCACGCTCATTGAAACTTCCAGCCATCCATCCATTGTCAGAAAAAAGCTTGATCCTGCACAGGGTCACGGTGAGTCGGAGCCTATCCCGGCAGACACAAGGCGCAAGGCAGGGCTATACCCAGGCTGGGACGCCAGTCCATCACAGGGCACCGGAGGAAATTTAGTCCACAGGCCAATTAATCTATGCAGCAGCATGTCTTTGGAATGTGAGAGCAAATCCAGGCGGACACGGGGAGAACATGCAAACTGCACACACAAAGGCATCCGGGCCAGGATCCGAACCCGGGGCCTTCTTGCTGTGAGGCGGCAGCGTTACTCACCACGCCACCAAACTTTAAAACAGAAATATTTGGGCCACAATATATCTTGCAAAATAAGTGCAGGAGGCTGTGCAGAATAAAACACCCCTGGTGAACGAGCAAGTAAAGAATGTCTTAAAGTGAAAAAATGGTCTCCTAATAGCCAGTCTCATCACGGTGTTTGTACAAAACATGTTTCTCTTGAGTCAAACCACGACCACGAACTGTGGCAGGTGATGTGTGTTTAATTTCAGTAAGGGGGGGGGTTGGTGTCATATAAAAAATAAATACTTGACCATGAATCAAAATGGTTTCTAATTAAAGGTGATGAAACTGAAGTTATCGCTGCATATTGTATGAATACAGTACCGTATCTCCTCGACTTACGACATATGCCACTTACGATCACCCGGATTTACGACGGCAGTCCCAGTAACCCAATTATATTATTGTCGAGTACCGACGGTTGCTCGTAAAGTCTATCGACAACCGCTCCAGCTGCGGTACGATAACATCGGCTGGCCGCGCTGCCGCAAGGCATTCATATTCGTTATTGTCTGGGTCTCAGTCTGTGTTTGGGTGTCAGCAGCTGGTTCTGTTTTGTTTACAAATTATTATAAGGGTATTTTAGACTTACGACCAAATCGACTTACGACGGGGTCTTCAGAACGTAACCCCACCGTAGGTCGAGTAGAGACTTGTATGACTAAAGGCAATGTAGTGTTTACATTACGTATCTTGAACAAGGTATAACATTACAGTGGGGTAGAGCTGTTGAATCACGCACGTTGCTACAGACAGCAAAAGTATGCGCTATAAAATACAAGTGTGGACTCAAGAACCGTTTAAGAACGAATAATGAACTAGTTTTTTAACAGAATTGATCATTTTCCCAAAAATATACATCACCTGTTATTAATTGACTTCACAGATGGGAAAACGGCCATTTTAAATATTTCAGGGAGTATTGAGGGCCCTGTAGTTTATTTTCAAAAGTTGTGGTGGTGGTGGTGGTTGGTGGCAGAGAGCCCACAACAAAACTTCGCACAAAATAAATTCCAATCTCGCCACCGTGAACTTTTAGAACCTCCACTGGCAAACAGTGAACATAATGACCCGGTGGGCTCTCTGGTAATGGAATTATGCCATGTGCCGTCAAAACAATCCTAAAATATTTAAGCCCATATATTTGATTTCCTAGCTATCATGTCCGCGCTATTATATTGACTCTGGCCTTTCCGACCACACTGGTAATATTACGACACCGCTAGCTTGTTATTTATGACTCGGCACAGAGTTTCTCAGGGTGAGCTGTCTGCTCACGGGGTGACAGTAACTTACTGTTGGAAACGCTCAGGATTCAGCGGTCGGACGGCGGGCCCGAGGAAGCACTCGCAAAGAAAAGAATAATGCGCTCACTCGCCGCTTGAGCCAAAGAAATCCCGAAAGGTGCATCTCACATCACTAATGTCCAACGGTTCTATGTTGGGGCGGCACGGTGAGTAGCGCTGCCGCCTCACAGCAAACAGGACCCGGATTCAAATCCCGGCTCGGGGGCCTTTCTGTGTGGAGTTTGCGTGGGTTTTCGCCCAGCGCTCCAGTTTCCACCCACAGTCCAAAGACATGAAGTACTTTACCAGCTGATTTTGTTCCAATGAATTTTTATTTATCTGAACCGCTGGTGTAGGACAGGTGCCGGACAAGGGCAGCTGTGAACTACGTGAGGCATCAGTGGCACGGAAGAAGGGAGGCCTGCGGGGGAGGACAGCCATGACCTTTGGGAAGCAGGGACTCCTAAGTCCTCTTGGCCTTTCATCATAATCCTCGTAGAGCCATATTGCCTCCAGAGTGGCATGTCCACCGCTGCTTATAAACCCTGTGGCACGGAGAAGGTGGCAGTAATTTATATCTATAAATGTGACAAAAACCAACAAAGCATTTTTCCACAGGGGCATGCGTTGACAGAAGACGTCTTTCCAGCTCAAACAAGATTTGTTATTATGAATTAACACCCACACACCGGTGCAATGACAGCGTTCGTTTGCAGCCATACAAAGAAGATGTATAAAGGTGTAGGCGGCTTTAGAAAATCTCTAGGGTCTGCACCACGCTCTAACCCACGGACCTTTTTCCCATAGCTCCTGGCTCCTCACGGTCTCATCAGTGGCTGACAGCTGCCTACTGAGCACAGCTGCCCTGGCATCCACGCTCCACCTACAAATCCAAGCAGTGCTATCAATCACTGTAACCCTGGTTATGAACCCGGGTACAAGTCAGGCAGGGCCAAGCTGCGATGAGCTTTATAAGGCTGCGTCTCCATCTCTGCTCGTCACGTGCAAGGGACTCTCTGATCCACACAAGGGCTCCTGGCTGGCTGCCGTCTTTAAATGTTAACGCGTCTCATCTCGTTCGTCAAACCATCCTGACACGACTCCGAGGAGGAAACAATAACGAAGAGAGAAGAGAGAATTGTATCGGGCCCCGAAATATTGCCGAACGTGTGTAAAAGGTCATGTGGGATCGTCAACACAACGGACTGCGTTCGCTTCGGTGGATTAGTCCTCAGTAGATAATGTAACAGCGTTCTATTTTGGCGGCTTTTATTACGGTATCATAATTCACACAAGGCCGCACGGTGGCACGGTGAGTAGCGCTGCTGCCTCGCAGCAAGAAGCGCCCGGGTTTGAATCCCTGTTCGGGGGCCTTTCTGTGTGGAGTTTGCATGTTCTCCCCGTGTCGACGTGGGTTTTCGCCAGACACTCCGGTTTCCTCTTACAGCCCAAATACATGCTACTGCAAAGGTTAATTGGCCTGAGGATTCAATTGCCCCCGGTGCCCCTTGATGGACTGGTGTTCTAGGCTTGGTATAGCCCTGCCTTGTGCCCTGTGTCTGCCGGGATAGGCTCCGGCTCACCGCAACCCTGTACAGGATTAAGCGGTTTCTGACAATGGATGGATGGACGGATAATTCAAACACGTTTGTAGGGACCTGTTCGCAGGAGTCTATCCACGAGTAAGAGCCACGCTATTCT
>JAZEWU010000002.1:24949179-24970927 GCA_036362915.1 Geotria australis
ACACTTGGTGGAAACACGGCGCGCAGCCCCGGACCGTTGGCGAAGCGGGCGCATCTGCTGGGCCCCCGCCGGGCCTCGCCGGGCCTCGCCGGGCCCTAGCCGGGCCCCGCTGGGCCCCCACGCGCCCATTATTGTCAACCGAGACGACGCTAATGGCTCAATTTAAAATACACGCTGCTACCGGCGGAGTCGAGCTGCTGTCAATTCGGCACCTGTACCGGCAAAATGCGCAATAAAGCAGAGCACACCCAAAGGCCACGCGCAGCGCGGCTTCCTGTTTCCTAAAGCGGGCGCTGCAGTTTGAAAGAAAAAAAAAATGAGACGATAAATCTTGGCGCAAATTGCATTTTTTTTTAATTCAGGTAAAGATCGCAAGAGATTATTTTTGAGTAATGGTTGAGCCCTTTGAGAGCAGCCGAAGCCCTTAACTTAGTTTGAACCGAAATAATATGCAAATTGACAGTGGGGATCACAGATACAGCTTTTTCGGCATAAATCCAGGAACTATTTGTTTTGGCGCGTGTGCCAGGCGTTGTATTAAGTTCCACGCGAGCTGCGGGAAACACGCGGCGAGGAGACGATGAAGCATCGTGTGGCGACGCGGCCCGAACCGCCGCCTTCAGCACTTGCTAATCTCACCGTCGCCTCTGACGAATGTGCCGCACGGCCCCCCAGCACAGCCTCGCCGCGTCACCTGCACGGATCTGCACCAGCTGGTGCCCACTCAGGGCACTGGTGGAATCCTGCATCTGCCAAAGCAGCACTAATTGTAAGCCCTGTGCATGGCTCAGTGCTCCCACTGGCCAAATTTGCAGACACTTCTGGTAATAAACCGGCAACTCTGTAAATCAGGGCTCATCCCGAGAGGGTCAAGAGGGAGCGTATTAACTGTATGGCCGAGGGCTGGGAGGGTAATGAAGATGGAAGAAGAGATGGGGAAAAATTGCCCGCAGGGCCGCCTGGCTTCAATGGATCACCATTACACAGGTGTCAATAGTCACGGAAGGCCAGCCAGCGGGCGGGATGTTTGGCTTCCACAAACAGTGGCACGCCTGTGGAGTGGCCGCTTGGTTAGACCATCACCGAACCAGCCATGCTGAAAACTGCCGGCGAGCGTCGCGTACAGACGGAGATCATTTTATTATTAGTTTTTACTCAATGAGATGAAACATTGACAGGCGGACACCGCCAGTATGCCTACGAGGCTTAACATTTTCTCGACGTAAAATAATCAATCTGATGCCTATGTTCTGCAGTAGGTTTTCACGGGTCGATTCACGATGGTTGCTCTTCAGAGCTGTTATTTCGGCATAGCCGTGTCACTAAGCGCTCTCCTTCACTCTCCTCGCTACGTTTCGCCCCCCCACGTTGGACGTCCGATGATGCGTCTTTTTCTGTCCGTCTAAAAATCTGGTTAGGTTAAAGTAATAACCAGTACCAACGTTAAGCGGTTTGATACCATGCCAAAGCTGTAATGCAATTTGATTGTTTTCATAGCTTTACATGAACCTCACAGCTCAGCTGAACAGCTATGATGACAGCTGAGTGGTGTCGTGTAACTCATTGCCCGGCGATCTCCCGAACCCCTTAGTCGCCCCAAGAGGTCACTCACGCTGCCGCACCCCTCCCACGGCGAGGGGTCAGCTGCTTCTTTCTCTATTAAAATCACATCGCAGCAGGGCCCGCTCTCTTGAGCCCAAACAACATCTGTCAAAACGAGCAGCTGCTTGCAAGGACAATGGATACAAAGGAACAATAGTGTAGGAACGAGCGTCGCACCGTCTCATGGAATCGCGTTTTGGTTGGTGGCCGGTTGCATTAAATCACTCAATTGCCCTTACAATCTACAGCGGCGATGCAAGGAGTTCACTCCTCGGCCGTGTAAATTATTAATCTCCCTTTACATTATTAAAGTACAAAGATCACATGCATATACGCTTGAACTGACGTGGCCCGTGCCTAAGAAGGCTGTCTTTGGTTCTCCAAGGTGGGATCCAATTAACGTTGACTGCGGATGACATGGGCACGCTACAATAGAATTGAGCATTAGGACTAGACGTCCTTCTGCACAGACTGCATCAGGTATTTAAACATTCCTCGTATAGATTGCTATCGCCGTGATGCAGCTCGCTGCGGATCCAACAAAGGCGATGTGCAGCTTCTGTTTCGACTGGAATTCCCCCTTCTTTAATCCGCGTCACGACTGCGAGCGTCTCGAGTTTTCTCCGTAGCGGACAACGGTGACATCTATGGAGACGCACGCATACATTGGGCACTGCGGCCGTCATCATGTTATTTACACGTCCCCACGTACCGCTTACACCGGCTCCTGCGACCGCAGGCTGTGCAAGCATCCTAGTTTCTCCACAGGCCTGCAGATTAAACTACAATGCTCCACAAGCCGGGGTTGACCATTCGTCCTTTGAGGCCAACCGCGGCGTGATAGTGACATGGTAATGACATGATAATGGCGTTAAAATGACGTGCCCTCGGCACGGGGAGTGCCTGCTCTTGAGCGATTACAGTGAAACCTCGATTTAACGGACGGCAGGGTGTCTAAGCAGTTGGTAACATCTGCGCCTCACAGAAAGAACGTCCTGACTGAGGCAGTTCTGTTCCCTACTCGGGCGCCTTTCTGAGGTGAGCTGGTCTGTTCTCCCCTGTTTTGCGTGGGTTTCCTCCGGGTTCTCCGGTTTCCTCCCACAAACTAAAAAACACTCATTAATTAATTGGCGGATAACATCATCATATTATTATTATTATTATATAGGACGCAGTGTTTGGCGGATTGGGGCCGGCAAACCGCCTGGCTTGACTCCCCAGCCTTCTGCAGGTTGTCTAGCGCCTGATGATGCTTCCAACGTGGGAACATCCATCATAAATCGAGCCGTGAAAACCTGCATTTGTATTATTATTATTCAATGGCCCTCGGAATCAACGGACGATGTCCGGAACTTCCAAAACAGCATAATACTGGTATAAGTGGCATTGTAAATAATATACTTTTGATTTAATGTGTTTTATTGCTGCTATTATATACATGTATTACTCTGTTTAATGGTGTTCATAATATATTGGTTGTTACAAGATATGGCCATTACGCTGTATAGCCCAATGGTATAATTCCTCCAGCTCATCCTGGGTCGGCCTCTAGGTCTCCGCCCAGTGGGCCGTGCCTGGTCGACTTCCCGAGGGAGCCTCCCAGGGGGCATCCATCTCTACTGGCTCCTCTCAATCCGAAGGAGTGGCGACTCTACAGTGAGGTTCTCCCGGATGTCTGTGCTCCTCACCTTGTCACGGAAAGTGAGCCGAGCAACGATGCGGAGAAACCTCATTTCTGCCGCTTGTATCCGCGATCTTGTTCTTTCGGTCATTACAGCATGCATAATTTTGCATAGTTTCGTAATTGAAAGTTGCTCTTTGTGACATGTTGTAAGACTCTAATCGGTGGTGAAAACAAATTGTAATGCTCGTAGCACTTAGTTCGGCTCGTTCGGAAATACGGTACGCGTTCTGATACGGTGCGCATTCAGCTGGGATTTAATGTTTTATGCGCCCTAATAGCCGCACAACAAATTAAATGGCAATTTTGCACGGGCAATCTTCAGCCTTAAATATGCCATTACGAATTTCCAGCAAGAGATTTGAGATGAAATATTCCTTCAAAAAGTGAGTAAATTAATAAAAGCGTTTAACAGCAAACTCATTTAAAAAGCATGATTCATTACGATTCTTTCTCAATGATTTTGTTCAAAGATTAGATTTTTCCTTTAATGAAAATGGTTCTTATTAATTCACTTCAGATTGATTTATGAATTACTACAACGACGCGTTATGCACATCAAATCTATTTGAGCTTTGTTGTTAAATAATGGGTGCCGCTTATAGTTTTAAAATCACTGGAATATGAAATTAAACCTCTTGGGCATAACGATAACTTTCCATTGTCAATTGTATTCTATTGTAGCTTTTGCCTTGAAACGTGATTGCGTTTAGATGCCAGAGTATTTCAAATAGTTGCTTTTGTTACGATTTTAAGAGCGGCTCTTCAGAGCTGTTCTTTCGGGGTAGCCGTGTCGAGCGATCTCCATCTCTCCCTCGCGATGCCACCAACGTGGGAGGCGAAACGTCGCGAGGGAGAGATGGAGATCACTCGACGCAACCCGGCAGCGCTTATCCACGCTACGCCACCGTGCTGCCCACTCCCATAGACTGCGATGTTAAATCCTCTCATAGACTTCAGTGTTACATCATCCCATAGACGTCAATGCTAAATCATCCCATAGACTCCAATGTTACGTGTGTCTATGCATATGTTCTTGGCGTTGTTTCCCCCCTCATGTCTGTCTCTCTGTCTTCCTGTCTCTGTGTCCCTATGTCTCCCCCTGTTGCTCACCCTCTCTCCCTGTCTCCCTCCGTGTTTGTCTTTAAGGAAGTGACGGCCATCTTAGGGGACGCTGGCAGATTGTTGCCGCTCTTAAGATTGCCAGTTTCACGACCTTTCAGTGTATTCGAAGCAGCCTTAATCATTTAGTTTTCGTTGCTTTGGTTTTTATCAGCTGTTTTTTTCCCTGTCGTTGTTGACATGCTGTTCTCTCCGATGCCCTTGTGCAGTGCTTTGTGACCCTCGGGTCTTCTTCTTTGCGATTCTTCGAAGCACGATGGCCAGCCTCTGGACATCGTTGTCTTTCAGCTCGGCCTCGAAGTGTTTGGTAGAATTCGCAGGCAATACCAAGTACTACCTATTATAACATTTACAATGCAGGGGACCCTTCTGAGAAGCAATCTCACGACTCATTTCCGGAAAAAATAAGTGGGATTAATATCTATACAGATGTTTCTGATTAATAATCTATTTCATACATAAACACTTCATAAATCCAACTCACATTGTACAGTAGAAGCTGGATATAACCACAGCACATATGAGCACAATATTGGAAAAAGGGGCATCAGTCACAATGCATTGGTGGCGAGAAAAATCAAATGGAAACCTGGGGTACAAGCAACCCTCCTTCGGATACCAGCATACCTTGGCCTTCCTCCAAAGGGGATCCCTCATACCAAGCGTCTCCTGCACTTCATGATGACCTCATTCCTGTCTCGGTGCTCTGCGAGGGACGCCGCAGCGCATACAGGTGACCCAGGTGTACGTGATCAATGATCATGGCCGATCCATCATCGCTGTCCCTCATACGCCACTCCTGACACCCCAGGGAGTGCGTCTGCAATTTCAAGACCCACCGCGAGCTTGATTCTGGAGAAACGGAACGATCCGCAAAACCTCGAGATCGATGACTTAAATGCGAACGGTTCAGGCACAGGGCGCGACGTTTTTCAATATCGCATGATTACTTTAAAGTGTCACCAATTATGTTATGGGTGAGCCGTGACGACAGTTTATTTTTACGGGGAGCAGGACCCCGGGGTGCCACGGTGGCGGGGTGAGTAGCGCTGCCGCCTCACAACAAGAAGCACCCGAGTTCGAATCCCGACTCGGGTGGCTTTCTCTGTGAAGTTTGCATGTCCGCGTCGGCTTTCGCCGGGCACTCCGGTTTCCACCCACAGTCCAAATACATGCTGCATAGGTTAATTGGCCTGCGGATTAAATTGCCCCCGTTGCCATATGATGGGCTGGCGTCCCATCGTGGGTATAGCCGTGTCGAGCGTTCCTCCTCTCTCCTTTGCGACTTGTCGCCTCCCACGTTGGAGGCTTCATCGGGAGGAACGCACGATACGGCTACCGCGAAAGAGCAGCTCCTAAGGGCGATTCTCACGCATGGCGCCGTGGAGAGTCACATCGACACATTCTCGCATTGTGACAATTACGAGAACTCGACTGGCATGAGCAGTCATTTGAAGCCGTTACCGAAGAGACGTCTTTATTTCGGTGATGAATTGTTTTTAGATTAAATAATGAGGTTGTTTTGATTTACTGTGCGCTGATTGTTTTGACTTGCGCGATAAATAAAATATACTGTTACTTTTTTAAAAGTCGGTCTTCTACGTTATGATCTCAGTGCAATTAAATCAAAAACATCTTCACTATCATCGATTTGTTATATTTTTCTCCACGTTGGGCAAAACATGAAAACAAGCAACTGGGTCCTCCGACTTAAATATATATATAAACCAGTCTTCTCAGAGTGAAATGAAGTTTCTGTACGATACATTGGCCGTATAAACACATTTTTACTTTCCATTCTCTAGGGCCCCTCGCTTGTATAAGCCTAAACTATTTATTAACACTCCTCGACTACATGCATAATCCTGTAGCTCTAATCTATTATTCAACATTTCCCAGCATCCTTATCCCCTAATTAGCTTGCATTTTTACGCTTTACAACGGGTCCTGCATACGCTCATATTTCTCAATCTCACGAGCCTTCTTTCATCTGCACAGCTGATGGAGGTAGAGGTGGTCTGCCAGCTCAGTGGGAGGTGTCGTGACCCCGTCAACCAACCTCACCGCACCAGGACCAGGTACATAGCCTTGGCGATGCTCACTCCTCCTGGCTGCACAGAACCAGCACAATGGTTGCACGTCCGTGCGTCAGCGTTTTTGGGCTGAGAGACAGTTGGGGCGGCAGGGTGGCGACACAGCGGTAACATCTGCCTCACAGAAAGAAAAATCCTGCCCGAGGCGGTTCGATTCCCGCCTGAGGCGCCTCTCTGTGTGGAGTTTGTGTGTCCTCCTACCTGTTCTGCGTGGATTTCCTCCTGTTTCTCTGGTGTCCTCCCACAACTAAAAAAAACACTCGTTAATTAATTGGCCGATAACATCATAATATATATAAAAGCAGTGCGTGGCGGGCTGGCGCCGGCTGATCGCCTGACTGAATCCTCCCATCTCTGCGGTTTCCTCACTACGCCTCCGTATCTGTGTCTCGACCGTGATCAGGCTTGGAATTTGCGCGCGTTATAAATTGTAATATTTTTTTTATCGTTCTTCTTCTTTGCGATTCTTCGAAGCGCGATGTTAAATTACAGTTTCCCATTTTTTTATCGTTAGAACAAGTGGATTGATTCCATCTGTGAGGAGCTCTGGGTGTTATCTGCCTCGCTTTCCTGCGTTTCCTCCGGTGTCCTCTCGCATGCCAAAGATTCGTGGAAATAAAGACGCAATCGTTTGCAGGACCCTCCTGACAATCGGTCCTTAAATTCAGTGAAGCATTCCTAGACAAAGGGCGTTCCATTAATGTACCAAAACAAAAACGTTAAATAAACCCGTCCTATGAAGTTTTGTGGTGTCAGTTTTAAATATGTAGAACGATCTTATGCAAACTAATTAAGTCCGTCCATTCTCACCAGACTGAAGCTGATTAAGGTTCATTATCTCCTTTTCAATGAAAACACTCTATTTAAGTGGGCACCATTACTAATTCATTAAAATTCAGTTGTTTTCAATATTATAATTTGAATATTAGGCGATGACACCATCGCGCAATGACGTACACTGACAAATAATGACACGAAGCCTTATGATAAATCCCATTAAAATTGCTGTACAGCTTGTAGGCATCAAAGCACCTACAAAAGGCGGTGCGTGATTAACCCTTGGCTAATTATCCATGCAGCTCCACTGACGTACGAACACGTAGCCATCTAGATAAAATATGAACGATCCTTCTTAACGATTGTTGCGTTACAAGCCCATGTCAGATGGTGATGCCTTGAGAAGACCTTCAGCCAACGATGGATTAATCACGACTGGATATGAATATGGTTCTATGCAATTATTTAAAATTGGCACCGCAAAAAATGTGAAAGTGTCTTTGCATGATCTAATCCCAATGAAAAGAGACTTTCCAGAAGAGAGGCCAATCTTTTTCTGGGATTCTGCCAGGTATGATTTATTCCCGTGAAGATTTCGTTCGCGCTTTGTGAAGGCCCTCTGACCCAGGAGCAGTGACTACAGCCCTGCGATCCCATTATCGCCCACCGCTCGGCTCAAACAACTCTCTCGAGGCTTTCGGGAATGGTAATAATGAGAATGAAGAGGCCGGTATCACGTTCCTCATTTGTATATACTGTATTTGTAGCAGTGGTGAGTCAGAAGTATGTAGTTATCTGTCAGGTCTTGAAAATAATAAAAATACACAATCCTCGTCTAAAAAGTATCTGTGGGAATTCATGAGTTCTTCCGAAAGGGCCACATAAATCCATGGTTTGAGATGTTGGTGCAAGAATTTGTGCAGATGTTTGCTTCTTTATTTTAATGACCTCTGTGTGGATTTTGTTTTGTTAAGCTGCTTTGCTGGAGGATGATATTACGGAATGTTTTATTCAACACAAACACACCTATGAAAGGATTTGTCTATGGCCCAGGGAGCTACTTAAACAAGGATTATGACCATATTTTTTTTTAAGTTGAAAATCTGTACTTTAAACAAAAAAAAAACTAAATGCAGCATAAATATAAACAAATAAACACAGACCGACGCGTGAAACGCTGTCCCGATTTTCGGAGCCATGAACAAGCAATTTATACGATAAGCGGATAAAGAGAAATTTGATGTGATGGCCAGATTCTATGGTACCAGTATTTGGGAATATTGGCCCAAGGCAGACAACGGGTTTAATCAGGGATTGCAGCACACGCGTCTCCACTGGAAAGGTCAGTGCGGAGCGCCCTGTCCTCGGGGGGAGCAGGGGGAGCGGAACATCCCAAAGCAGCCCGGCAACCCAGCTCCTGGGTGCCGCCTCGCTGGCGGGGCGGCACCGCTCGCATCACACGAGGGGTGTGTGTGCACGGACAGTGGCGCGCACAATGAGTGTGCAGGCAGTGAGCCTGCGCCGGGACTCAGGGCAGGGGTGCAGGCGACGCCGTGGGTCTCCGGTCACCAACCCAAATTACTGACATGTAGATAAGAGAAACTCTCAAAATAGTGCACTTCCAGGCAGCACAAAGACAAAGATCCCCCATCCATCCATTTTCTAAACCGCTTGTCCTGGTGAAGGTCGCGGTGGCAGCAGTCCAAGAAGAGTGGGCCAGACATCCCTTGCCTCAGCAAAGATCCCCCTATAGCCTTAACAGACTGTAGGGTCAAGTGCCGTTAGCGAGCACCTATGAAGGCGGACACGGCACACGAGTGGGTGAGTGGAAAGCACCACGCCCGGCCGCCTTAGTAGCAATGTTTAGCTACCGCATAGGGACTCACTTGAAGCTGAGTCGACCTAGTGGAGGCCCAGGACCGGTTCATAAAATCATCACTAGCGTTGGCCGTGAGCGGGATTCGAACTCGTGTGGCCAGGTTTGTAGTCCAGCGCGCTAACCACTGAGCCACCGCTCCCCACCGCAGGCAGCACACGAACACACACGTCAACGTCCGACAAAAGCCGCTCGCAACTATACGTGCCGGTGATGTCACCAACGGCGCTTGTGCCAGGCCAGGTGCACCCTGAGGCCACGTGTGAAGCGTCGAAGGCTCGCTGACACGCGGTCACGAGACGAACCCGGTTGACCCAGGTCAACACACAGACGCGCATTCACAATCGGCCCACGGGCCAAGAGGGGCCCCGAAACTGGTGGGAAATCGGACAGGCTGGGCGCGGAGTTGGGGGGTACACATCCAATTCATTGCACCATTGTCCGTGCCAACCACGCTGTGCTGCTGTGCGGCCACGGGTCGTTGGTACGGGTGTCCTGACGAGGGCAGGCCACCCCGCGTATCGCTGTGTGCACAGCTCCTCTGACAACACTGGTTGCTCCATTCACAGGGACGCGCTCTGTCCCGGCGGAGCCCTTCTCGCTTGTGTCCTTTAGACAAAGCCAGCAATTATCACAAGAGGGTGGGAATATTGAACACTTATCACTCGTTTGCAGGTCTAGTGGCCGTTCGACCATTAAATAATTTTCGCAATAATCTAAATTGCTCCGCTCTATCTGGTTTAACAATCGGGACGCATTTAATTGCGAGCATGATCTTTTAAAGCCGCTTAGCTGAGCTGTGGTCACAATCTCCTGCACATTTTTGTTTAATGCACACACGCGCCGTGCCAAGGGACTTTGTTACCGTTGCGAAATTCTAGCATTTGAAAGCCTTACATTGGCAGCACGCAACAGATGATAATCCCCAGGTTGTAGCCAAGATTCACAGAGCTGCAGACACTGCATTGATGAGTCTCTGCTGATGGCAGCGCTGTAATTAGTTGTTTATCATTATGTTAATTAGAACAGTAGAGCGATCGCTTTCAAATAACGACAATTCATTCAATCAACACATCTGCACCATATATTCATATGGCATGAGGGCCACCTGTTCAGTTAAAGCCCAGAGGTCCCCAAAGAGTCATGTCCAATACGTCGCGTTATTCTTTGGACATAGTCATCACAATTAACGTCGTTGCCATCCATCCTTTTTCAGAAACCGCTTAATCCTGCATAGCGTCGCAGTGAGCCAGAGCCTATCCCCGGCAGACACAGGACGCAGCATGGGCAATTTAGCCCGCAGGCCAATTAACCTATGCAGCAGCATGTCTTTGGACTGTGCGAGGAAACCGGAGTGTCCGTAAAAAACCCACACGGACACGGGTAGAACATACAAACTCCACACAGCAAGGCACCCCAGCCGGGATTCCAACCCGGGTCCTTCTTGTTCTGAAGCGACAACGCTACTCACCGCGCCACCGTGCCACCCCACATCGTTTCCATCAGACAAAAAAAAATAGCATAATTTGGATTTTAAAGAACTCAAACCTAGCATATTCTACAAAAGTATGGAAATTACTCAATCTTACATGGTTTATTTAGACATTCAATATGGTTAAACAAAACGAGTGCCCATCAATGTTGTAAGTTTGAAGAAGCGATCTCAAGGACCCCGTTTGTATTTATATCTTAATCATTTCCGCATTTTCGTTTTCACTGAGAAATTATTGACTCGGCTGCATCGGCCGCCTTCGTTTGATGCCAATCAGATGGGGTCTCGTCAGCCCACGGCCTCAGGCTGAAATTAAGCGGGACATATTTTTACCTTCACATGGATTTCCAAATAAGAGAAAGCGGTGCCGTCAATGCGGATGACCCCGTTTGCTTTATTGCTACATTGGGGACAGAAAGTAGAGGCGCCAAACCGTTCCCCGCGCCGAGAGTCATCGGGAGCGCGATATGCCGCCGTGTCACACCACAGTTGGAATATATTTAGCCACGTCAGAGACAAATAAACTTCGAGAAGTAAAAAAACAATGTTTTTATTTTATTTTATAAGGGTTATAAAGTGATGCTGCTCACACTCGTATCCGCAGTAAGGACATGTTCTTTGAGATTAAAGTGTGCCGTGAGAGACACAACATAAATCAAAGATCAAAGTCAAAGTACAACCGTGCCTGTACGGAGAGTACGCCTTTATTGTGGATGACTGATGCTACTGCTGCTGCGGCCCCACTTGCTGGGTCGACCACCCACTCCCGTTCCTCCACTCCGTGCCGCCACCGCCGCGAGAAGCCTCGGACCAGCCGAGCAGATTCTCCATTCGCGGATCCGACATGGCGGCGCAGGGAGCGGCGAACCCACCACACAGCAAAAATCCTCCCTGTTCGATTCCCGGCTCGGGTGCCTTTCTACGTGGGGGTTTTTGCCGGGTTTTCTCCACCCGTCCAGAGGCATGCCAACTAGGGTAACTGACCTGCTGACTAAATTACCCTCAGTGCCCTGCGATGGACTGGCGTTCCATCATGGGTATAGCCCTGCCTTGCATCCTTTATTTGTTGGGATAGGCTCCGGCTCACCGCAACCCTGTAGAGGATTAAGCGGTTTCTGACAATGGATTGATAGATGGACGGGCGCTTGCAGCGTGTAACGAGTTCATTTGTCATTTGAGTGAGGAGTGAACGGATAAACGCAGAAAGACGTCCCGTGGTTTGCGGGTCGCGAGGCCTGGAGTTTTGGAAACCCCGCTGTAAATTATGAAATGAATGACAAGCATGACCGACCAAGTGGCTCGGTGTGAATAATTCGCCGCTCACTCCAAACCGACCGAATAGCTTTGCTTGTGGCTTGCTTACATAACTCAAAATAAATAAAAAGAACCCTTCAAGTGCCATCTGTTTAAAAATACTCTCCCCAGTTTTACTCCACGCGCGTTATCTCTGTAACTCCACGTGGCGACTGAGAAACTCGGGCCAGTGCATCGCTCTGTCTTAGAGAAAGCGCGGGATAATAGACGTTCACAGAACTTATTTCGAGATCTGTTGACGTACACACTATGCATTCAGAATTGTGAATATGCAAGTGCAAAATCTCCTTTTCCCGTATAATTTCACCTATTATGGTCACTTTGTTCCCCATTCCCCTATATCATTCTGTTGTTATGTTCGCGATAAAAATACAGTAATGCGTCGCTGAACGTCCACAATACGTTCTGTGAAATAGGACGTTATGCAAACACCATATTATATACTTAGCAAACCGATATGGGATACTGCAGTGTACCTGTATTGACTAAATAGCCAGGATACTGTACACATACAGTACTGTATCTTAGACGATGTATCTGTTATACTGTTAAATGGTAAACTTTTTATTTTTAATTAGGGAAAGTTCGCATTAAAATAACGATAAAAGAAAGTACAGTACAAACATAAGCCAGTAACATAGGCGTTTATTATGACTATCAAGACATATGTCCATCCATCCATCCATTTTCAGAAACCGCTTAATCCTATACAGGGTCGCGGTGAGCTGGAGCCTATCCCGGAAGACACAGGGCGCAAGGCAGGGGAACACCAAGGATGGGACGCCAGTCCATCGCAGGGCACCTGGGGAAATTTAGTCAGTACGCCAATTAACCTAGCAGCATGTCTTTGGACGGTGGGAGGAAACCGGAGTGCCCGGCGAAAACCCACGCGGACACGGGGAGAACATGCAAACTCCACACAGAAAGGCACCCCGAGCCGAGATTCGAACCCGGGACCTTCTTGCTGTGAGGCGGAAGCGCTACCCACTACGCCACCGTGCCGCCCAAGACATATGTATTATAGGTTATATATGTACTGTACCATTGTACGCCTGACAGCGCAATTGCTTTGTATACAAGAGACATAAGATACACGTGTTGCGTGCGGGAAGCTGTTGCGTTCGCTACGTCCGGTTACGTTCACTACGTCCCGTTCTCCGATCGGGATTTCTGAACTCTATTATAACCCTATGGGACCACGGACGTATATGCGGTCGGACGTTGCCCGAACGGACGTTATGCGGCGCATGACTGTATCTATATGTACCTTTGTAGCCCATCGGTTTCTTCCGGCTGAAATCAAATGCTCGCGTCTATATGTCTAAACGGCATTATTTTATTTACGTGCCCTGCCACCAACAAAGATTCATCGCATGGCAGTCAAACTGATATTGTTAGTTCCCAGAGCTCTAATGCAATACATTCAAGAAGAAAACCCCATCTCAGTCAAACTGACGTCGTTTTTTTTAATGCAGCCATTGCTGACCCAGCTGGTAGTATCATCAACTCGCTCCACTTCAGACCCCGTTTAAATCACAAGTGGCCGAAACCCAGCTTCAAACCCAGGTCTTTAGCGGTGCCGGCTCGGTAACCTGACCGCAGAGCCTCCGCTTGGCACCATATGTTCACAAATTCAAGAGTGGCGAAGGCTTCAACTGCTGCGAAGCTTTTTCTCGGTGTCTTTTTAACATTGTTTTTTTTTTACGGCTGAGCATGGTGCAAGTCAAGTAGTCTGACCGTGCCCGCCCCTGGGCCAGCCTAGCCGTCTCATTGCCGCTCTCCCTCCACTCATCATCTCTGGCTACGATCCACATCTACAGATCTGCCGCGAGCCGAGAGCTGCGCGCCGGTCATCCGCCCCGCAGAGCCGCTGGCGGCGCGCTTTTGGAATAGACACCGTTTTGAAGTTGAAATGCACTTTCATGGTTTAAAAGTCTCAAACTTTTACTCCAACCGTGTGTAAATCGTGTGTTCGCTGAACTTTAAGATATGAGCACCGCGTGAGATGAATGCGTTAAGGGGAGATGCGGCCGGAGGAAAGCGCTAATGTAAAATGGTAATTTGTCAAAATAAAGCGACTTGTTTTGTTATGCGGGGGCGGCATGGTGGCATAATAATAAAAATAGCGTTTTATATAGCGCCTTTCACACGAGGGTCACAAAGCGCTGCACAAGGGCTGCCGCCTCACAGCAAGAAGGCCCTGGGTTCTACTCCTGGTTCGGTTATCTTTTGGTTTGGCGTTTGCATGTTCGACCTGTGTCTGCGTGGATTATCGTCGGGTACTCCGGTTTCCCCCCACTGTCCAAATATATGCTGCTGCCAAAGTTAATTTGCCCGACTAAATTGCCCCCTATGCCCTGCGTTAGACAGGCTTCCCATCTTAGGTATAGCCCTGCGTTACGCCCTGTGTCTGCCGGGATATGCTCTGACTCACTGCGACTCTGTACAGGATTAAGCGGGTGATGATAACGAATTATGGCGGGACGGTGGCACGGTGAGTAGCGCTGCCGCCTCACAGCAAGAAGGCTGCCGGGTTCGAATCCCGGCTCGGGTGCCTTGCTGTGTGGAGTTTGCATGTTCTCCCGGTGTCCGCGTGGGTTTTCGCTGGGAACTCCGGTTTTCTCCCACAGTCCAAAGACATACTGCTGCATAGGTTAATTGGCCTGCGGACTAAATTGCCCCTGTCGCCCTGTGATGGACTCGCGTCCCATCATGGGTGTGGCCCTGCCTTGCGCCCTGTGTCGGCCAGGATGGCCTCCCGTTCACCGAGACTCTAGACAGGATTAAGCGGTTTCTGACGTTGGTGGATGATAACAACGGAAGGAATGATTCTACGCCATAAGACCGATGTTGAAGCAGCCACGTGTGAGCAATGGACGGCTTGTAGGTCGGGCAGGTGCGGCATACAGAATGCACCTGTGTAACATTTGAGGGTAAATCCCCCGGGAAGAGCTGGAGTCTGTTGCTGAGGAAAGGGATGTCTGGTCCACTCTCCTTGGACTGCTGTCACCGCGACCCTCACCAGGACAAGCGGTTTAGAAAATGGATGGATGGATGGATGGTAAATCTGTGCTTGAATCTACCGTCCGCATCTCTGAACGCGACTCGTGCGTCTATTAGAGCGTCTCGTTACCCCCAGCAGGCTCCCCACGAGAGACAGACCTGTTTCTTTGATCATCCTACAGCTGGAAATGAGACGAAAAACAAGTGTCGGTGCGACTAGTTTTGATCTAATAAAGCGGTGGTATGAGCCTCGATGACAGCTGTTTATGCACGCGCGCATGTAAATGTATGTTCTAATTTGTCACAGCGCCTCATAATAAATAAATAAATAAAATACTCCTTATTAAAAGACACCTCCTTTACAAGATCTATTTTGAGACGACACAGTAATGAGTCGAAACCGACCGCCCACACTCCCTGAACACCCCCCCCCCCCCAAAAAAAAACACATTTCAAAATATCCCTTGACACAAAGTCACGTTAAGTATGCTATTTGCATAGCTCGTGTGTGGCGCACATTGGCTCTTTCTGCTGTAATTGGCACCAAATGTGCCATAAACACAGAGCCTCTGCAATCCCATTCCTAACAATCTGTTTGGCCGGGATACGGACGGAGACGCGTTTGAGCCAAACAGTGACAAAAGCCATTAGAGCTGCATTGCCGTGGCTCGGACATCAATTCCCCATCAGCAAATTGCTTTTGGGATTTGGCTGGTCGTGAGTTCTTTAGCTTCCCAACAAGACCACCACAGGATCTCGGGCCGAGAAAACCATTATTGCAACTGCAAGACCCTTTGCGGCCGACAAGAGTGCAGAGCGCCCGGGCGCGCGCGGGCACGTGTGGGGCGACTCGTGCCACCCACCCACCCACGTGGCCCCCCGGCAAGCCGTGCCCACAAATTAAAACTCAAAGCAAATTGCAAAAAGTATCCATGCCCGAGCGTTTGATTGAAAGTGTTATTGCGGAGCAAAATCCCCCAGTTCCACCCACCCCTCCCTCTACCCCCATCATCCTCATGGTTGTGATTTGTAGAGGCTGTGTTTAATTTCCCCTCCATGTACTGTGTATGAATAAGGAATCAATTATGCAAAGTGAATTGTGGGCACCTGTGATTGCTCGTGATGGGTGCGAGCGTGTGAACACGCGTGCGCCCTTCAGCCGACGAGGAATAATCAGGAGCAGGGGGCTCGTTGGAGGAGAGACCTCCCCCACCTTCCCTGCGCTCTTTCTCATCTCCGCGAGCTGGAATCTCAGACCGAAAGCCTTTCGCCCACATTGGTTATTTTACTCCGAGATTCCATCACCGTGATGAATNTCCCCCAGCACCCCCACCCTCATCAACAACATATATAATATGTATAGCTGAGTGCAGCGAAGCAAGCAGGCAACATGATGTCACCGCTAAGGGCTATTGTAAAATGTGCATTTCTTTTCATGATAAATGCGTGAGAGAATGCAAACTGGTTGTACATTCTCTCATTTCCCCAGTAGTCATTTGTCATAGCTTCTAGTTTGTAGTAATAATACTTGGATGCAACATAATTGGAAACAAATACGTATTATTCTTCACGGTTTCCAAACACAGGGCTCCGCAGAACAATAGTCCTTGGACTGGATGATATTTCCTGAACAGAAAAATGACATTATTAATATTAATTTCCACTTCTTAGGGACCTTTCACAAAGTCTCGTCGAGCCGTGTGTGAAAAGGACAAAGATAATACAGAGAGAGCTGAGTGGCGAAACAAGAGCACAGCCGGTGAGATGCAAGCGATCTTAAACAGATGCGATTCTATCCATTGCCAGAAACCGCTTAATCCTGTGCAGGGTCGCGGTGAGCCGGAGCATATCCTGGCAGACACAGGGCCCAAGGCAGGGCTATGCCCAGGATTGCACGCCGGTCCGTCACAAAGCACCGGGGGCAATTTAGTGCGCAGGCCAATTAAACCTATGCAGCAGCATGTCTTTGGACTATGGGAGGAAACCGGAGAGCCCGGCGAAAACCCACGCGGACACGGGGAGAACATGCAAACTCCACACAGAAAGGTTCGAATCTCGGCTCGGGCGCCTTTCTGTGTGGAGTTTGTGTGTTCTCCCCCTGTTCTGCGTGGGTTTCCTCCGGGTTCTCCGGTTTCCTCCTACAAGTAAAAAAAAAAACACTCATTAATTATTTGGCCGATAACATCATAATACTGTATATAGGAAGCCGGGTGTGGCAATATGGCGCCGGCAAACCGCCTGGCTGCCTCCTCCGCCTCTCTGTGCTTTCCTCGCGCCTCTGAGTCGTTCTTTCGTCGATGAATACCTTCGACATTGAATGAATATGTGCGCGTTATAAATGTAAAATTATTATTATTATTACTCACTGCGCCACCCCGATGCGTTTCGAGTAGCGACTTAACAATATCAAAACGGTCGCAAAGCCTGATCTCCAACGTTGTGGAGCTCCACAACCCCAAGATCGCTGCCCAGATGGAGGTTTAGCCTTAACAGACTTTATGGGCAAGTGCCGTTAGCGAGCACCCATGAATGTCGACACGGCACACGAGGAGGTGGGTGACCAGCACCACGCCCGGCAGCCTTGGTGTCCTTAGTAGCGTTGTTCACACACCGGACTAGGTACTTATTTGAGGTTGAGTCGACCTAGGGCAGGCCCAGGACCGGTTCAGAAAATCGTAAATGGTGTTGGCCGTGATTGGAATTGGAACTCGGGTGGCCAGGTTTGTAGCCCAGCGCGCTAACCACTGAGGCACCGTTCCACACTCAATCACTCACCACCACATTACCCACAGACGCCAACATTGGCCAGAGTGAGTGCGCTATACCTGTCTTGCGCCCTGTGTCTGGCGGGATAGGCTCCGGGTCACCGCGACCCTGTACAGGATTAAGCAGTTTCTGACACTGGATGGATGGATGGTGCTTGCTTTAACGGAGAGAAGCTCATGGGTAAGGCCCGTCGACAGCTAAACATAGGGTCCCCTGATCTCCACGTGCCATCGAGACGCAAGCTCTAACCACGGAACACTCGGCCCTTCAACCAGACGAGAACGAGGTGATTTGCAAAGTATCCGCACGACGGCTCTTACTGACGATGCCTCCAACGCGAGAAGAGAAACGTCGCGAGGGAGACAATGGAGATCGCTCAGCGACACATCCATCCCGAAAGAAAAGCTCTGAAGAGCAACCATTTACACGCCACCGTGCCCACGACACGGTGGGCACGGTGGGCACGGTGGCGTGGCGTAGGCCGGCTTGATGGTCACGGACAGGCGCGTCGCAGCCGCGGGTGTTGCAGGAAAAAGTAGGGGTGATGGAATCATGTTTTTGTGAAAGTGCGGGTGTCGCAACACCCGTAACACCCGCGGCTGCGACGCGCCCGGACTCACGGAGGCCATCGAGCAGCAACTCGTCAGCGCGCCTCTCTCACACAAGCAGATGGGCGAGTACACAGCGAGCGAGCGCCACGCTTCCTCCGTAAGGTGTCACGGCGCCAAGCTTGTCCATTTAGACGCCGTGAAGTGTGCCCAAAATAAGGCAGCGTGGGGGTTTTGTTTTTTGTTTGTGTCGCGAGAAAAACGCCGGATTCGCTGCCAAGAAGCCACTCGGCGCTCCACATCGCCGGATTCATGAAAAGCCTCGGAGCGAGGAATTAGCGGCGCTTCATCGCGAGACCCTCGCTGCGGCGATGGATCGCGGTACTTAGCGCCAGAGCTCCCGCGCCCCGTGTAAATAACAATGTTTTCATTGTAAATAAGCAACAAAGCTATGCAAGTTAAACAAAGCCGGTTTTTTTTCATCTTCCATATGGAGGTGCTGTGTCGACTATAGTTGCATCTCATCTCATTGTGAGAAACCGCTTAATCCTGTTCAGGGTTGCGATGAGCCGGAGCCTATCCAGGCAGAAGCAGGGAGCAAGGCAGGGCTATACCCCATGATAGGACGCCAGTCCATCGCAGGTCACCGGGGGAAATTTAGTCAGTAGGCCAATTAACCAAGGCAGCAGCATGTCTTTGGACTGTGGGAGGAAACCGGAGTGGCCGGGAGAAACCCACGCGGACACGGGGAGAACATGCAAACTCCACACAGAAAGGCACCCGAGCCGGGATACAAACCCGGGAGCTTCTAGCTGTGAGGCCGCAGCGCTACTCAGCGCTATGCCAGCGTGCCGCCCTAGTTATATATATATTCATATAAATAAGCTAAGAGATTATTCCAAATGTGATATTGAACTGGTAATTTCGCTGCACAATTGCTCGGAGGTGGCAAACAGTGTCTTGTTTTTGAGATGGCTGCACATTTTAATGCTATGGGCACCGAGAACTGATTTATTACCCACTAAAGGGGCGGCAACGGTTGCGGCATACCAAGTGATGTGAGCCGCCATCCCGCGGCTATCTGAGCAGCTTGAGTGTGCCGAAAGCATTAACAAGTGGTCGCCGCGCATGCAAATTGCCGCCCATGAATCCTGAGCGCCGTGGAAACATGATCGGATCACTTGTGTGTAATAGCACGTGATCGCCGCTCTAATTCAACACTGTCAAACGGCGGCAAACTAATTTCTCATAATAACGTCTTTCATTATTTACGTCGTATCTCTCCCATTCTCAGCACCGCCGACCGACTTGCTCCGTGGCTATAGAGTTTTACCACGATATTTCAATGCGGTAGGACGTATTGTTGCAAAAACACACGCGCGTTCGGAATTGAACGTGGAATGAGATGTCTTTTAGGGATGCCCGATGTGGTGGATTGCTCGTGAAGAATTGGCGGCGGTGGAGGAAGCGTCGTTTTTTTCGTTTATCTATCCATCCGTTATCAGAAGCCGCTTAACGCTGTGCAGGGTTGCAGTGAGCCGGAGCCTAATCCGGCAGACACAGGGCGCAAGGCAGGGTTATATACATGGTACACCAGTCCATCATAGGGCACCGGGAGCAATTTAGTCCGCAGGCCAATTAGCCTATGCAGCAGCATATCTTTGGACTGTGGGAGGAAACCGGAGTGCCCGGCATATGCTATAAGTACTTATTATCATATCATAGTATTCTTGATGTTTCTTTTTAAAACTGAAGCTTGTATGTTATTGAACATAATTGTTTTGCACAGAGTTGCGAGAGAGGGAACGGAAACAACGAATCTCACTGCCATGCACATCCTACGTGTATGTGATCAATAAACTTAATTGAACGTGTTTAGTGCAGGAACGTATGCTCAGCATCCTACGCAGAAATACCCTGATTTCAAGAAGAATTGCTCTCCCGAGCTGTTCTTTCAGGATAGCCGTGTCGAGTGTTACTCTCTCCCCTTCGCGACGTTTAGCTGGAGGCGCTTCCAGCGTGGGGGGCACCTCGACGAGACAGATGAAAACCTACATCATTGATTTCAAGGAGCCTTATAGCGTTGAATTTTGCGGATATCATTACAAGGAACACCTTGCAACAGAGCTCAGGCACCCTCGTGGGGAAACCACGTGGGCAAATGCATCACGATAAACATCCCACACCGCACAGCACAACACGAAACCGCCATGCCAGGGACATTTCCAATGCAAACAGCCATGAAAACGTAATGAGTGCGAGACCGCAGCCAGGCCGAGTACAGGTGCCACCGCAAGACGGGGCTGGGAGGAGGCGGCTCACTTCACAAACAGCTTTCCCTTCAAACCCAAGACTCGTTAAATATTTAAAGAATTTTGTATTCGGAGGGAAACAAAAAACCAACGGGATTCTGTGTCCGTTCGGCAGCGCGGATAATCTCCCAAAATGAGCGCCCATTGATCACACCCAGCCACCCTCGTCAACTCTGACCCTAAAGCCGCATGTTAAGCTTTTATTATTTTACTTTCCATTAACTGTGTATATATATAGGCTATTTTTATCTGTGCTGGAAACCCGTATCCAATACACATCCCTTATCCATCACGTTTAGTAGGATATTTAGAACAGGAATAAAAACGCCCATAACGGCTGTCTGTGCAAATACAACACACGTGGTGATCGTGGTGCTCAAACAACCGCCACACACCCGACAAGAGCAATCGGGCCTTAAGAAGAACAGTATATAACGGTATGGAACAGTAGGCGACGTTTCAGTCAACGGCCCTTCTTCACAGCAAGGCAAACGCTGTCCAAGTGATATTAAAAGGGTAATTGCCTGAAACGTTGCCTATTGTAGATTTTCCCATTTAAGGCCACGGCGTTATTGTCCAATGTGTGGCGTTCATTCATTCACTGTCAGAAACCGCTTAATCCTGTTCAGGGTTGCAATGAGCCGGAGCCTATCCAGGCAGAAGCAGGGAGCAAGGCAGGGCTATAACCCATGATAGGACGCCAGTCCATCGCAGGTCACCGGGGGAAATTTAGTCAGTAGGCCAATTAACCAAGGCAGCAGCATGTCTTTGGACTGTGGGAGGAAACCGGAGTGGCCGGGAGAAACCCACGCGGACACGGGGAGAACATGTAAACTCCACACTGAAAAGCACCCGAGCCGGGATACATACCCGGGAGCTTCTTGCTGTGAGGCGGCAGCGCTACTAACCGAGATATATAGAGATGTTGTTGTTATTTGTACAAAATAGATAAGAGCGGAATGCAGATATTTCTTGCTGGCTTTGCCGAGGCACTTTGAAGGGGGGGTGGGGAATTTTCAAGGGAGCGGGGGTATTTTCAAGTCACAACGCACACCCGTAACCCTCTATGTGTGTAGGCGCGAGAATAATTATAATAATGTGTTAATTGGCGTACTGACTAAATTTCCCCAGGCGCCCTGCGATGGACTGGTGCCCCATCCTT
>JAZEWU010000002.1:24983729-25001063 GCA_036362915.1 Geotria australis
TCCCCACTGAATATTAATTTAAAAACAACAGTATACACAATCAATGCGCTTTCAGGCCGCTTGTGAAATTGCCATCATTTGTTTGCAAAGTAACTTAGCACCCTTGAGCTGCGCTGAGATTTCCGTGGGAGGAAAAATGGGCATTAGGATGGATCTATTCCTGTGCTAAGTTTCAGATAGGAATCGCTACATGCTGGATTGGGTCTATTAAAGTCGTAATTGCATGTCACGTTCGCTGCTCATTATTTCTGTGCCCTGCGTCATCGTCCTGCCCGGGGTGGCACGGGAGGCCGGGGACCGATTCGGCGAGACATCGCCTCTAAATATCCATTGTCAACAACCGCATAATCCTATACAGGGTCGCGGTGAGCCAGAGCCTATCCCGGCAAAACACAGGACGCAAGGCAGGGCTATAGCTATGATGGGACACCAGTCCATCACAGGGCACTGGGGGTAATTTGTCCGCAGGCCAATTGACCCACGCTGCAGTAGCGTTACCACCAGAGGCGGGAATCGAACTGCCTCGGGCAGGACTTTCTTTCTGTGTGGAGGCGTAGATGTTACCGCCGCATAGACACCCTGACGCCCAAATCGCCTCTTAATTCAGCAAATTCTTCTTGCCAGGGTTAGATAACAAGCAATGGTACATACGCTCTAACACGCGCCTATTCGATTAATGTTTTGCCCAAAACAATCATCCGCCTCCATAATCACAAACCATTATTACAAAAGCCTCTTGGTTACATCGAAAATCATTCGGAGTTGTTATGCAATCAAATGTTAATTCGCAACATTTCACCATGGGTTCACAACGTGCAAGACATCATGATGAAAGACTATCATTTTAATGCATTTAGGAAAATACACGTTAATAAAACCCGCAACAAAAGCTAATAAACTGTGACCTCCACAATAACACCATGGAATAAAAAAAACACATCTTACAGTCTCTCCAACGAAGGGGAAATAATGTATGTGTTTCATATGCATTTCCTTCCCCGGTGAACGATTTTAAGTCATCCATGACATTAGAAAACCTAAAATTGGATCGGAGGAAGCTCGTGGTTGGCACAAGCCACAGCACGTGTGCTGCATCCTCCCTGCTCTCCATTTTGCCAGCTTTGTTTAACTCTGCTATGCCTAATTTCAACAGACAGCCGACACCTGGCTCAGACGCCTTCCCCGACCCCACGTGGCCAGAAAATTCCGTACCCTCTGTGCCAGGAAGACACGGTCAATGTTTGTTTTTGTCAGTGCACTTAGCAAAGCTGTCCTAAAACCAGCGCACGTGGGCACGATATTCCCTTTCAAAATGCCACCTTCTATTAGATGAACCTGCCCCTGCGCTGAGCAATGTAGATGCCCTCTGAGACAGAAAGACTGCAGCCCGCCAGCCCACACTAGAGGACTTCAGTCCGGTACCGCGATTGTATTGGCAGGTCCCGGGTTTTCTCTCCACTAAGCTGCAGTGCTGTGTTCCCCCGTGGTTATTGAGCGGCAAGCGAGCGCCTCCTTTGAGGCGCCGCTCGGCTCGCGGATGTATTTGTCTCTGCCACCGAAGGTTCTGAAGACAGGTGGTTGAAGTCCTTTCACATCTAACTTGCTGCGTCGCACATCAGGGTTGTGTGCCACATCACAGCCGCGGCGCCTGGCATCAAACAATGCGACGGTCACACAAACGCAGCATTGAAATTGATATCGTTGCAGAATGTTGTGTTAAAAAAAATTGCATGCGATATTCGAAGACAACTCAGTAGACTACAATTCAGGCTTTGATATTGCATTTTATTTCTCTCTTTTTTCACACTCGCGTTATTTTTAATAGAAGTTTAGTCGCGCAGTCGTAACCGCAGGCAGCAGAAACATGAGTGAGGAGGGTAGTTTGCTGCATTCCCCGACTCAGCTCTTATTCCACACAAGTGAGCAGAACAACCCGATGCACACATTGCAGAACAATATAGCTACACGTGTCCGCGGCCGTGAAGATACCAACAATGCATTCACGAGTCTGAAACCCCCACCACTCATTCGCAGCCCTTCCATACAGCGAAAGAGCAGGAGCACTGGGACTTACACGTGACTGATTCAGTGACCAATGAACGACTGGTCCATGGCTGCCTGCTTTGACCTTAACGCATGACCAACCGCCAAAAAATCTGAAGGTCACAATTCAATTCCACGTTGCACCTGCGCAAGACTCCTCTACCATAACTATTTTTAGTACCGACCGTCACGCCAATGCGTTTGTCCACCTCAAGATGCGCATTTGCAATGCACGGCAATACCAGTCCCGTCGTGGCGTCTCAGCATTACCTCTCGCCTCTGACAGCCATCAGCACAGCGGACACGTGTTCCTGTTGTGCCCCAATAGCACAACAACGTACAGCACAATTACTCAAACGGCCTAAGAGACAATTTTATCAACTCACAGATATCTTATCTGTCAGGTTTATCTCTGGTTCCGCAGGGTCAAGCGATGGTGCCAATCGCTCACGGTTAGCCATTTACCAAAGGCCGATAGCATCTGAATTAATTTAGTGGCCTTTATTGCCTTGCAGCCCCAACAGGGCCGCGTCTCCGTGCAGGACTGGCGACCGAACTGACAACCCTCCCCTGTTCCGAGTGTCCTTTCCGTTTAATTGATCCTGACGGCTACTTAATTCCCAAACCAATTAATTGTTCCGACAACAACTACGCTGTCCGAAACTCGTTTTGTAATTTGCCGAAAGGTAGAGCCCACTTACTGCGAGTGCCGCAGGTGGAATTGGCCAAAGCACGTGTGTCCCCCACAACTGTGCGGCTCCCCGAACGCCAGGTCGATCAAGATTGAGGCTAACGAAGCAGGTCTCTTGGTCACAAGCCTCAGAACACATCATTGTGTTTGTGCACTTGCATCAATCCCCGTGCTCTAAAGTAGTGAGTTAATGTATTTAGAGAAGAAAAAAAATCAATGTCTAAGATTGCCACAAGTTTATAGAGGTAACTTTTAAACAAACGGGGTGTAACATTCAACAATTGAGCAAGGATTTACACGGAAGTTCGCATTTTGACACAAATTGTGAAAATCCTTTCCAAATTTGTAAAAGGTTCTCATTACGTTTCAACGTGAATCCGAAGATTTTACGAAGTGGTGATGGGCAGACAGAATGCATTTGTTCGAGCATCGTGTCAGGGTTAACATAATTTTCCAGATAGCAAAGGAAAACATTACCTTTTCACAAAGCACTTTAGCAGATACTTTAACTTGCAGCATTCTGTTTATAGCGGTGTCACAGCACATTTCCATCCTGATTTGGGGCTCGGGATACGCGGCTGCATTGGAATGCACGCACAACTTGACAACGAAAGGTATATTTTGCAACAATGACCAATCATCAACAAGGCAGTAATCCCTTACAACCCAAAGGCTAAACTCGCTCACCAAATGTGATATCAGCTGTGCACATATTCTCCGCAGAAAATCCAAATCGCTTATAACACATCTTTCAACCAGTCTTTCCTGTTGTATAGTCCTTAAAAAATAAAAGGGCATGTTTGAAGATTCAGAGAGATTAAGCTAGCTGCATGATGTGCAGCCTCTTCGATGTAACACAATCCTGCGGCGTTATCAGATTGGTTAGACATATTTCATCGTGCTTCATCATAGGGGAAGATTAAACACCGTAAACAAGAAAAGTGTTTTTTTTCTGGTTAATATCTTGAGGCCCTTTAAACCGGCACGACCGGTTCTCCCACGGCGTCCTATATTCGCTTGTGATTACCATCGACGCTGCACAAACCCTTTATTGTTGGGGGTTTTTGGGCACAAATTGAAAAAGCGGTACCCAAAAAATACCTATTGGATTTATAGGATTTATCAGCCTCACGGCTAAACATTTCTGGTCATATCACACTAAGATCACACGATCAAAAAGGTTGAAGGTTGGACATTTTACCCACATCTTCAGGAAGCCCTGGAATGATAAACATCTTCAGCACAGTTAAACCAGATATACGCTTTTCTCCGATATAACTGTTACTCAGCTTTCCAACAGATAAAGTCCGAGTCAGTCGTAAAGACTGTCTACATCACCGTTTCCTATTCTTAGGATAGAGAAACAGAGCATGCTGACAAAGCAATGCATTATTAAACCATAAAAAACATAATTATACGTTTACCTTTGAAATATGTCTACCGTATAAAAGCAGATGACATAAAACAAGAATGATTACAGGATGTGCAACACCCAGAATATCGTTTTTAAATGAAATACATTCAAGGCGTATTGATAGGGTTGTTAAAACAGGAAGTGCCTCAGTGACATGCTGTAATGCGTGTAGATGGAATGTCTTTATTGAGCTCACGGAGCAACATGACACAGGATAAATTGTGGTATATGTGCAACCATTTTACCAACTGAAGTGGTTCTAGCTACCACAGAGCCACTATATTACCCAACAAAAATAGCCAATTAAAAGGGGCCATCAAAGGGCGAGCAGGGAAAATAACAGCATGAACACTTAATAGGCGAAGGACGCACTGCTCAGCTGTGATCAGGAAAGACGCGTTCTTCCCTGAACCTCATACCGACGCCCGAGCCACACTCATCTGCCCATGCGTAAGGGCTCGTTGGATGAATGCCCTTGTCGTATCGGCCTGCCCACAAGCTAGCAACGATAATCCCACTTGGAAAGTTCCAGAACGCGTGGCTGGATCCGCGTGCCCATCGTGAACTAAAACAAACCCCGAGCCGCAACTTTGTGTCGACCGAGCTACCTGCCGTTCGCACGGAATGTTCCATTCTGTCCTGCTAATGTTAGATGTCATTACTGCCAATGGAAATCTTGGGGGTGGGGTGGGCGAAAAAACAGAACGACAAAACCAGACATGTGTAGAATGTTGAGTATGCTTTATTTCAGCATCAATGGCTTGGATAGAAATCCAAATGGAAATAATAAAATGTGAAAATATCTCAGCAAGACACAATAACGAACACTTCCAAAGTAAACACAAGCTACGCGGATTAAATAATACAAGTGTTGGCTGATATTAAACAACTGTGAGATTGCTGCTATTAGACAGAAATTATGAATATTTTATTACATTTAGGCGCCTGCTTTATATGCCCCCCTCCCCCCCAGTGAAGGTTTCCTATCAAACCACGATAGATCAGCATGTTGGAGTTGGGCCTTTGATGACAGAATAAATCACTGTGCTCTTCTCTATACAGTGGGATCATCAATACATAAATCAGTCCTCCTACGAGAGTAAGTAAAAAACTGCCGGGATTTCTTCCGGATTTTGGAGATGACACACATCACACACCTCTCAGCAATGAAAATTAAACCGGCAGAAGGCTCAAACTCCTTGTAAGATTACACAACAGCTGATAAATTATTCAAGTCCCCCTTGTCCACACTTTGCCGCACAAACGCTGCACACAGCTCCCTAAAGGTGTTTGCAGTCCGAGGCAATGGCCTTTTGATGTTATATGTTACATTGCCCATGTCAACAGGCGGGTAATCGGTCACAGCTTTCCCATGTCCGATGAGGTCCCGTCATCCACACCACCCTCAGTGGGGGGCAGTTCTGCCTTGGTCTCTGGCTCTGAGCCATCTCCAGCCGCAAGCTCCGTCTCTTCCGGATATTCTGCAGCTAAACTCGGCCACTGGGATGCACCGGTCACTAGCCCCATCATCATTTCACCTAGTGACCCGGGGCTCGGCCTGCCTAGGCCCGAGTCAAATTCGCTGCCGTGCAGAGGCTGCTGGGAGGCCGTGTCGCCGTGCAGCATGGAGGCCGGGCTCGACGCCGTCATCGCTTCATCCGGGTCGAGGCCGTCGGGACACGGCAGCTTCACGAGCACCTCCCGTAGCTGCGCCGTGTGTCGCTGCACCCCAGAACACAGACACGGCAGCGTACCGCATCTCACTCGGCGTCCCAAACACGCGTGCTTGATTTAGCCTCGAGGAGGTTTACTGAACATGAACTTGCTACCAACAATGATGAACGAAACAATATCACGTCAAACATTTTAGGTCAATGCAGGAAAGGAGGTGAGGACAAGAACAGAACCAACATGTGACACCTGATGATCAAAAAGATGAACCCTCAGAAAACTCTCGTGGTGATTAGAGGGGTAGCCTATCTCGGGGATAGGAGATAGACCAGTGGACAGAAGCATCAACTAGAAAACCAAGTTTTAATCCACGAACAAAACCTTTCCCTGTCTATGCCACCATCCACTGGTCACTTAGTCTTAACTGTTAGCTATTAGCAATGGTTAAGCTGGGAATCAGAGGAGGGACAGGCCACTCCTCAAATGGCAGGAGACAGAACTGTTCTCCCAAAGGTAGCGTCTTGCAGAGCCAAGGTGTGCAAGCCTGAAGTGTCTACCAAACGACAAACATAAGCGGAGAACTCCAGCAGCATGCTGATTCATGATGTTGCCACTGCTCTGGTAGAAAGCACCTTTAACCCCTGGGGGGGTTCTTTCCTGGCCAGAGTGTAGAAACGTCGAATGCACCCCCTGGCCATACAGAAATTCAGATCTTTGAGGTCCAACATGAGGTCAATCGACAAGATGCTCTGCCCTCCTCATCTTTCCCACCACGCTTGGCAAGAGGGACCACTGCGGGAAGGTGTGTAGGGCAATCCCAGTGCTTGGAATCGTGAGAATTTAAGTAGGGCGCAGAACCATCGGTGGCAGCTGATGGTTGGTCTTCGACGTGAAGCTGTCTAAACGGCCTAATCCTTCCCCTACCTGCTTGAATGCCTCAGGGCAAAGTGGCCATTCCCCTGAATCGAGCGATCCTCAACTGAGCTGGTCTGTGACAACACTGTCTAACCCTGCCATGTGGCAAGTCTTCATGTGTCACGTCTCTACCCAGGACAGATGGTCCCATGCCTCTGGCTGTTTGCGCAATTCGACACATTGCTCAAAGCTGCTGTGACTGGGGCAACACAACAACTGCAGTTCGCCACTAAGTGGCGGTGACATCACCAAGGCGCCTGTGCCAGGCCAGGTGCACCTTGAGGCCACGCAGAGTGTAGAAGGCTGACCGACAGCTCATGGGACAGACCCAGGTGCCACGGGCTGACTGACTGAGATGACTGGCTGGGACACCACCTGTGCTGCCTTCCGTGCCAAAACTGCATAGCCCACTGGAGCGGCCTCAAAGTCTCGACCAAGGCAACAACTGTGGTCTCGAGGCCGCGTGGTCCAGAAAAAACAAGCGTGTCCCTTGCCCGGGTCACTGGTCGAACCTGCAGATATTGGGCCTGCTGGCTGATGGTGGAGTGCCTTTTTGTCTGACCCTCATTCATCCAGATGGTGAAGTAATTGGGTTGGCAATAAGACGCACTGTCACACATTCACCACCCATACGTGTCAGCATGCCAATGCACATTGCGGCATGACACAGCCCTGATCAGAAGGTCGTGTAGAGAGGAATAGATATGAATTCCCAGTTCCGCGATGGCCACTTCGTAGGCTATGAGAATGTGCCCCCTAGGGTACACGAATGGGGGAGTAATCTCTCAAGCTGCATTCATCATCCCTTTCGAACAGAGGGAAGACTGAGGCATTTCATATTTGTCTGCACTGTTAGCAAACATGTCCAGTAACTTTGTTTTAACAACTGGTCCCACTTCAATGATGTCTAGATATACGTTTGGTTCAGGACCTTATAAGGGCAACGTTCACTTCTGCAAGGTTTGACATCTGTCCTCCAGATCGTATGAATCATTTTTTTTCCATTCCAGGGTAATATGAAATGTCATTACATTTTGATTTAGCATTAAGGTAGTTTTATTGGTCACATTTTAAAGAATGATCATGAAAATGGACATAAACAGACAACGTTTTCAATTGAAATGTAAGCTATCCTATATTATGATACCAATTCCATGAGGTCTTATGTGATATGACTCCTGAAAGTGTTTTTGCCCAATGCCCGTCCACCAAGGGCAGCATCCACAGCCCCAGGTTCTTTACTCGGGCAGCGCGTGGGCTGTTGTCGGCAGCTCTGGCACGCATGTTATTGCGCAATGCGGTGTTAACGCAGGTGTTGTGCTGTGTAATGCAGGTGCTCACAAGGCTGTGAAAACCTTTCTCTCGAGCTTTTAGAAAATTGATACTGTGAAAGACAAGTCTAGACAAATAACTGATATCACTAATAAATACATAAAAATCACTGAGACTCCTGTATTAACAAAATCATGGGGGGGAAAAATTAGGTGCAGTTTGCTGATCCCCATTGATGGCCTTGCGCCAGTGGTGGAAAAATATACATTCCGATGGCAGGGCCCAGTCTCTCCAAAAGAAAACCACTATTGAGTATCCACAAAGTCAAACCCATTTTTACTGAGCCCAGGGGTATAATGAGTTTTTTAATTTATCAATAAAACCAAATTAGATGGTTGTTTATATGATAAGCCAATTGAGGCTCCGTGATTTAAGCCCGTGCAGGCGCACTCTTCATTGATCCGCCTTCCAGGCTGGTTTCTGACGTGGTGACGCTTAGCGCTCGTGTGCGAAAGCTGGAGCCGACCTTAAATCAAGATATGTGCCTAACTCGGAATGTAACACGAGCACAGCAGGTATCGTTTTGCTATAAACAGTGGAAGCAAAAATGGCCTGTTGAAAAAAAGGAATCAAACACTTGATAAATACAACAGCATGGAGGTAAATGGGGAGGGTGGAATTTCAAGCAGAGCCTCCGATAGCGGCTGACAGGATCATAAAATACTGTGTAGGCTGCTTATAATTCTCTAACCAACGGAGCCAAATTACTCTGCCCAGATTAATGGTCGCGCTCCAGGCTCTTTTCTATATATCCCTTTCTGCCTTCAAAACACAAGACAGATGGAGGGCTCAAGCTGGGCGCTAATGCATAAAACAATGTGGCAAAAGAGAGAGGAGCATATTAACTCCAGGAGCGGCAGGCAATCCACACGCGGGTGTGGGACGAGCTCTGCCTCGGAACAGGATTACGGTCTGCAGCGTATAAACAGGAAGGGCTTGCAGGAGTTATCCGCCGTCTGCTGCATAAACTGCATTTATCTGAATGATGGTAGAACGGAGGTGGGATCGCATTATTGCGATGAAGGGCTGCGATGACTAACGCGCGCTCCTGTAGCCGTGAGCGGAAAGGCTGTCTGCACCGATTGCGACGGAGAATGCAAAGGAAGCAATTCAACGCAATCGGCTCAACACCCACCGTGATAAAACAAAATTGATTTAATCCGTAATAAGATCATCAATTTTAAATCGCAATTTGAGCTTATTACTCATCAGCCTTTGCAAAATGAACTATTAAATTAACCTGAAGCTGTAAATGTTAAATAAAATACGGCTGAGTTAATTTCACCTACAAAAATAATGTTTTATTACTCAATTCTTGATTTAGAGATCTGTTAAATGTTTTACTTGAAATGGCTCCGATAACCATTCATTTCTCTCCGAAGCGGAAGTGTACTATTTGTGGCACGCTTTGCGTACGTGTGTGCGAGCGATTGCACGCGTGTGCGTCGGTGTAGATACCAGATCAGCTATAACAGCAATAGTCGGGGACTCCTCGACATTAGTGCAGTGCAGCCTACAGGCTCGCAATTAGAAATTCAATGTTTAGCCTGGGGCATGCACACATGACCGGCTGGGTACATGCTGGGCTAAGCAAAGGCATCTGCCAGACTACTTCATGCCTGATCAGCATTTGGGAGCCCAGGTCCTTAAAACATGTGCCAGTTTCAAACACTCTTGCAATCGTACTTAAAAAGGCAGCGCCTTAAGACGATTCTAAAAGAATGTAAGAAACATTGAGCAGAAATTGTACCAATTTTGAAACGCAAGCCTTTTTTGACAGAATCTCTTGACTATAGATACCTAAGGAAGAATGAATGATTTTGTTGAACACTACGCTTGTAAGCAATTATGTAAATCACAGACACAAAATTTGACCTCCACATGCGCCGTCATTTTAGCACAAAATTCAGATAAATAATCTAGAATCTCGGCTCGGGTGCCTTTCTGTGTGGAGTTTGCATGTTCTCCCTGTTTCCACGTGGGTTTTCGCCGGGCACTCCGGTTTCCTCCCACAGTCCAAAGACATGCTGCTGCATAGGTTAATTGGCTTGCGGACTAAATTGCCCCATGCCCTGTGATGGACTGGCGTCCAATCCTGGGTATAACACTGCCTTGCGCCCTGAGTCTGCCAGGATAGGCTCCGGCTCATGGCAACCGTGTATAGGATTAAGCAGTTTCTGATAAAGAATGAATGGATGAATGGATGAATGGATGAATGGATGGAATCTCTCATCAACGACGCAGGGACTGCACGAGATATCCAACAAAATGGTGAAGTATGTTTCTGACACACGAGGCGTGGTGCAGCAGTCGCAGGGCAGGATTGTGGCGGTACCTTGAGAGCTGCGGCGTGGTGTGCCATGGTGCGACCCACGCGCTTGTCTGTGCTGTACTGCTGGATGTCCGAGATCCACTCTTCGCACTGTGCCATGATCTCCACCCTCTTCAGGTAAAAGTGCTTGAGAATAACCTACGAGGAGGGGGGGAGGGCACGTAGCACTAAAGGTCAACACACAAACTGCTCCTTTTTCAGTTGTTGGAGTAAGTGTTGTTTGCACGTGCCCAACAATGCCGCACACAGTGGTGTGGGTAGGAGCAGCACTCAACGCGGCCACCTTGGCATCCTGCAGTGGCCACGATGATACACACATTACAAGTGCGCACTGTATGGTGGCTCGCCCTGGGAGACACCCAACCAGGTTCATAAACCAACTTCCTCTGGTATGCGTGACCAGGAAGTGAACCTTGGCTGCTGGGATAATGGTGCAGTTCACCAACAACCATGCCTAGCCTCCCTCTAACAACAACCGCCGTTTGCAACCAAGTGGCGGTGACATTACCACGGTGCTTATGCTAGGCCAGATGCACCTTGAGGCCACGTGAAGTGTTGAAGGCTCGTTGACAGGAGGTTACGGGACAGACCCAGGTGTTATGGGTTAACTGAGCTCCCTCTCCACACACGCACTTGTATGTACACACACAGTGGCACAGAGACACACAACCACTCAAAGACAAGTATATGGTTAACGAGAAAATGCGTAGACAGAGAGACACAAAGATGGAAGAATATGGTTCATGCAATGATGCACAGCATTGATCAACGGCCTTGCCAAACTGTCACTACATCTTTATCATGGTTTGGTTCACATGTAGTTTACTTTTAAATAGGATTTAATGGTTTAGATTGAATCAAACCTCTTACGGTTTCCACTGAGCTTAAGCCATCACTACACGGCACCTGTGCATGATTCTGAACGACCTTAGAAACATTTACATTCAAGGCGAAGCAAAATCAGCGAGTGTGCAGTAGCATCAAAGTGAAAACAACCTTGTGTGTGTACTTCGTTGATAAGACGAGTCTAAAGTGCTCTACGATTAAGACACATTTATCAAATAAAGCAACGTTCACGTTTATAAATAGCGATAACAGTAACTCACAATGAGAGGTTACACCATCATTAGCAGTAAGGCATTATTTATCACTCAATGATAATTAATAAATACAATTTATAACGCCCACATATTCGTTCAAATTTGAAGGTATTCATACTCAGAGGGAACGACTCAGAGGCGCCATGAAACCGCAGAGGGGGAAGAAGTCAAGCCACTGGGTTAGCCAACGCCAACCCGCCAGACACTGCGTCGTATATATTATGATGTTATCGGCAATTAATTATGGAGTGTTTTTTTGTTATGGGTGGAAACTGGAGAACTTGGAGGAAACTCATACAGAACAGGGGAAGAACGCAAACTCCACACAGAAAGGTGCCCAAGGCAGGTATCGAACCGCCTTGGGCAGGACTTTCTTTTTGTGAGACGCAGATGTTACCACTGCCTAGACACCCTGCCCCCCACTTTCATGTCCACACTTTCATGTTCCCCGTAAGCAAATTCATTGTGTCAACAGAGGAATCCTATGGAGAGTTGTCATTACATTATCATGGGTCAAACGTTAAAATGGGCTTGGTAACTGCATTTTATAAAATAACAACATTCAGCAAACACACAATGAAAGCAGGAAAAACTTTTTTGTAAAAAACAAGATAGATGCCTTCTAACAATCAGGTTCTGGAAAATGCAGCCGCACAGAAGAAATCGCATACATAACCACCCGCCCAGGCGTGTCGCAACCTTCACGTGAGCAATGTTAAATCCAACGCGAGGAGCGATCGGGGATTAATCTCTAAATAATTGCACACACACAAAAGCTGTTAACATCCGTTAATTACAAACGTTACTTTTAAATGCAAATCAGTTTGATTCGTGCGCTCAAGCGCCGGCCACCCCGAAAAATCCCACCTTGTAAAATGATTTGCCGTGAAGTGATAAAACGTGCCGCACCATCCAGGCTCAAGCATACGCGAGCCAATTTGCCTAATGCATTAAGAGGTAAGGCGATGCTTCATCATTAGCGGCAGAATCTATCAATGACAAACAACGGCGGTTCCCAACTCGCACGTGGCATTAATCATATCTGGCAGCGAGTAAACCGAGAACTGTTTAGGGTGTCTGGAGGAACGTAATTACCGGTGCTGGAGTAGCTATACTTCTTCGCAATGCCTCGGCAAGTAGCGACTGAGCTCGGGGCTAATTAGGTGGCATTACCAGCGACCAATCTGTAGCGTTCACAAACTCGGCGTCGTGGACACGGCCGGCCGTGCCCCTACGCGCCGCCACACGCGCAGTCAGCTGCACGAAGACCGATGGCTTCTGTCCTGCCGTATCGGCGTGAGAGCACACGTTTCAGAGCTTCGTCGTCAAACCCAAAGAGAAATGTTTTCCTCCTAAAATTTCTCACGACACACCCAAACATCAATAGCCGAGGCAGCAGTGATTCACAGCAGGCTGTTATTTGAGTCGCTGCATACAAAGTCAACACCTCTCTGCAAGATTTCCTCCACTCCGTGTGCCAGGCAAATGTTCCTTCATATGTTCCGCATATAAATACTTTTTTTCTGAAATGTGTTTAGACTGCTTAAATCAAACCGATATTAAATGCACTGCAGCGTGCATCCCATCCGCAGCACTTGGGTGCGACAGTGCCATCAGAGATCTATCCCCGTGACCCAGCAAGCCTCCCGCCTCCCTCCTCCCAAGCAATAGACTATTAAAACGCCTGTAATCACAATAACAGCATGATGGCACAAGTCACCATGTGCGGCCATCTAAGTGTCACTTTAACGAAGAGATGCAACACAGACATCAAAGCTTAAGATATAAACATTTGAAATGATCAACTGAGAATCGTCTCTGCCCTGAAATCACGGTGAGGCTAAAAAGAAGCGCAGCACTGTGCAGTCTCCCTCGAGTGCAATAGCTCAGCATAGCTCCCAGTCTCCAGCCTGAGTGGTCTCTATTATATTTCGCTATCTTGTAACGAGCCGTTTTATTTGGGCTGGAAGGAAGCAAATGATAAGAGCACACAGTGGGCACAGTTAAGCTCACGCTCGGCTAAGTCTGTGCCACACTGCCCCGGCGATAATCAGCCCCATAGCATGGCTACATTTTACACAGAATCCAGAACACACACAGCGAAAAGGAAATAAAATAAACAAGCAGTTCTTCCAAACAAAAATACGTTACGGGATTGTGTTGGTAGTAATCAAATCTGTAAGTGCACAAGAAAAACCCATCATAAAGGAATAACAGCGCAGGCTGGAAAACGGCGAGTTTCAAGCAAGGCACAAATATGGGTAAAAAGTACACAGTCATTTGAGCATATTCAAACACAATATGCATTTTTTGAACAAGTACATTCTGGTGCTTTCATCTTAACTCACCATCATGATCACATTTGAGCAAAAGCGAGGGACCAACACCAGCAGTGCCACACTGATTGTGAAACGTGGCCAACTCAAGAATGGGACTGGACTCATCAGCACAGCTGTGTGTCACCATCACCGCTGCTGTCAGTTGGTCACGTTTGTTCAAATTTGAAATGTGCCACGTGACAAGAGGACCACAATCCACTTCTGCAGGAACTGCTGATGGTTTTTTGGATACGCAGAGACCGTGTGCTCTTGACACGTCTATGTGTTCTTTGACACTTGTGCGTTCGCATTATTGCACTAAGCACAATAAAAGACTTGATTTATCATTAATGCCGCATCGAGACAAAAATATGTGATATTCTAAAGTCGAGATAAATGTTCTTCATTGTCCAAACTGGCAGCCATCTCTGAAGGAATAATCATTAGTTTCCGCAAATAGCCGACATTTCCCAAACGTAGCAACCACACGGGGTGCCGTGGCCTTCAAACTGCAGCCAATAAAATTGCTTCAGTGCTCTTTCGTTGATCAACTACATATGTTATGCGAATTGCTCTCCGTAGCTGCTCCTTCGGGACAGCCGTGTCGAGTGCTCCCTCTCTATCCCTCACCTCCCACATTCTGAATGCCTCGTGGGGCCTCCAACATGGCAGCAACTACGGAGATCATTTCTCATACAACGAGCCGTAAAAACCTACATCAGTACATGTTAGGATTCCCCGACTATCCTCTAAGTTGAAGGATTGATACATTGTTGTTGTCTAATAAAACATTATAATTAGTCTGTGGACTTCTAAGGTGTTCACTTTTACTGGGTGAGTGTACCCAACGCAGCAATAAGGGAATTTAATTTACGACCCATCATCCTGGTGTGAGGTGCCTTCATATTCATAATGAATTGCTCTGTGTTATGAATGGATTACATTAGGCATATCCGAAGCGTACTAATAATTATGTTTATTTATGGTTGTAATTTGCTTGCCAGAAGGAGAAAGGCACATTTATTTCACCTTCAGCTGCAGTGAAAATGTAATAAAGGAAGGCAAATTCAGTGACTTTAAGTCATTTCAAAAAATTATCCAAATAGTATTAGAATCAAAGCCCATTTCTGCAATAACGCTGGGCGGTGGTGGCGCACAACTGAACTGTAGCACTGTGCAGGAGAGGTTTAGTGGATCACACAAATGTTGTGCAGCTTCCGTCCCAGGGGCGTCGAGGTGACATACACACTGGCTCGCCAGGAGAAGGCGGTACCCGGAAATGTTGACTCAATATGTTCCATCTGTATGGTATAGTGTTGCCCCTCACATGCGTGGGTTCTCTCTCAGTGCCCCAGCTTCCTTCAACACGTAAACATTCATTAATTGTCTAAATGCATCTTCGGAAACAGAAGAGCGCAGAGATTGGACAACTGTTGGTGCCGGCTCAACGATTGGCTGTCTTCCCACATGTCTGCGGTTGCTTGCGCCTCTCAATGATTTTCTCTCTTCGAGAGGAAGCGAATAATGTATGGAGCACTACAGGTTGAAATGAATTATTATTAATCAGTATTGCATTAATAAGCGTGGGCACTTCAATAACTTATTCACAAAGTAATTCAAAATAAGAAATCCCAATACGCTCAAATTGAGTGCCGCTTGTGGCTTGGCTGACTCAACAAGCCCCGAGGTAAGGTGGCCATGTGAAGATCTTGCAATTCAAGTTGAATACAAAATCTGGATTTGCAGCCATAATCCCTTCACTGCACGGAGGAGGAGCCACAACAACGGACAACGAATGCCACAAGAACTGGAACGGCCGGTGATGCCACGCGCACGCAGCCCACACAAGCGGCATCTCAGCAGGGAGCTGCCAATATTCACTGTGGCATGGTCGTTTGTGACGGCTCAAGGGCCACTCGAAACGCGTGGGACGTGTGGGAGAGGTAGGTCGCAATAGGGAGAGATCACCCAAAACCAGAGGCAGCTTCAGCAGGGCTCAAAACGCTGTTTTGAAAAGGTTTAAACAGCACGAGTAAACACTGCGGCTCGCCAAACAATAACCGAGGGTGTGTCGCGAGTGACATACCCACATTTGGTAAGAGCCGCAGTCATCCTTGATCACTGTCAAACCAGCATCCCATCTCCATGGGCAACTTGACTAGAAGATTTTTCCACGTTATTTTGATAAAGGGCGAAGGACGTGGCCACGTAATATTTGCTGCCATTTCCATTCCATATGCAATTTTCATTTCATGTCATCGTAGATGAAAGGGATGCTGCAAGTCAAAGATAATTCAATAATACAATCCTACAGTAGGTCATGAAGATGTCAAAGTAGAGAACAAATGCAAATCAGAGACATATACTGCCTGTTAAGAAGGGCATGGGCTTGGAGAGGACACATTTCTAGGAATGACAGCTGATGGAAGAGACTGGTGATAGAATGACAGGCAAAGGATGAAACGGGCCCAAGAGTATGACCATCGCAGAGATGGGACGTAGGATCAGCTCACATACAAAAGCGGGATGCATTGTGGCATTGCAGGACCATGAGCGATTAAGGTGATGCCGGGGAGCTCTTGATCCAGCAGTGGATATAATACAGCTGATGATGAAAATTAGGGGAAATTAAGTGCTACGGGCTTAGCGAAGAGGCAGGCTCAGCGAGTGCTCCACAGCCACACGCGCCATCGATCGACGCTTCCCAGCAGGTTAACACTCCCGTTCGGCACGGCACCGTGTAAGAAATACCGCACAACACAAAAGCAACACACACGGCTCAAGTGTCTTTCTGTGTGGCGTTAGCATGTTCTCCCCTTGTCCATGTGGGGTTTCGCCGGGCACTCCGGTTCCCTCCCACAGTCCAAAGACATGCTGCTGCATAGGTTAATTGGCCTGTGGACTAAAATTACCCCTGGTGCCCTGTGATGAACTGCCATCCCATCCTGGGTATAGCCCTGCCTTGCGCTCTTTGTCTGCCGGGATAGCCTCCGGCTCACCGCAACTCTCTACAAGATTAAGCGGTTTCTGACGATGAACGAACGAATATTTTAAAGAAAAAATAAACTATGAAATGCACTTTCAAAAAGTTAACTCATAAAAGACACCCAAAGACAGCAATGACCCAGAGCGAAGCAGTTTTCAGACGCAGCAAGGCACACGGGGCAGCATCAAGTGTGGGATTAAGAGTTCACCAGCGCGGGCGTGATGTTACTGCACTGGCTGTGCCAGTGCTGAACGTCCATTTATTTTTATTGCATTTCCATTTCAAGGGGTTCATCCCTCGAGGCCCTGTTGTGTTAGGTTTGTAGGGTCAGGGTTAGGGCAGAAAGGTATTGTTTGTACTGCAGGTGGGCTTCACATCGGCAGAAATGTTTCATTGTGTTACTTATTTTGAGAACTGCACTACGAATCGCGAATATGTGCTTGTATTAGACACTATAGAAGTAATCTTCTTATTTGCGATTCTTCGAAGCGCGATGGTTAAATTACAGTTTCCCATTTTCTTACACAGCCCC
>JAZEWU010000002.1:25001123-25018084 GCA_036362915.1 Geotria australis
AGCATCTTTTGATCGTCCCGTTCTAGTTCTCAAGCGGTTGAGTGTCTTCCACTGAATCCATGGTGCATACAGAAGTAATTAAAACAATGGTAGCAATAGATAAGGTCATCCCTGACTCCTTTAAATTCAAGATTAATGCAGAAATGTCACAAGTGTACATTGCATTACATTTTTTTGTAAATATTGTCACGTGTGGGACACATTTATAATATTTTTGCTATGAGCTTGCACATGTCTAGTATTGCAGTTCATTTTTGTCCCTCAAAAGTATAACTTTTTAAAACGTATAACAATAAGTCACGCCTGCAAAATGTTCTCTCCCGACAGCCACGACAACCGCCATCACCAACATACCAACAAGGAACCGCAGAGTGGGTTGGCAGCCAAGTAAGCCGCTCACTCGCGCAATGGGAAGTCCGCATTATTTCATCATATTAACTGCATAATCCAACCGTCAACTTTGTGTACAAACATATCATGCTGCGCAGTGAGAAAATATAATTTACTTGCAGCAAAAATGGGACCTGGCAATGACCCTGAGTCCTTCACCATTTCAATAACTTCGGTTCGATCTCATCCGGGTGTTAAAGACTCAGGGATTACGCGTGGCCTTCTCAGTGTTGCCCTCCGCGAATCGGACGTGGGCGTTCACCAATGCGTCAATGCACCGAGCGTTCACGCTGCAGCACGGCGACCACCGCGCCCGCTTGCATGCGGGACGCGGCGTTCGTTACTGCGGAGCCACGACGCTCATCCCAGGGCATGTGGCCCTTGCATCACAGACATCACGTCTTATCAGCGAGCAAGCACGCTTAAGGGCCGTGCAGGGCTGCACCCTCCAGGCACAATGCACACAGTTCATTAATCAGTGCGTCGACCTGGGATTTGCAAAGTAGCTCTGCGCATAAACCCAAACTTCTGCCGAGTGCGAGGCTTGTTTTTCATATGCTGATGGTATTAATGAAATGCTACATTATAACAATGCCTCCGGCAGTTTTTTATGCATGCTAACTTCTTTTTGTGAAAAACATAATAGTAAAAACTTTGTCTCCTTAAAAAAAAGGATATTATTCCAGTAAACATCTCAATTCTTCTCTGTCCACCAACACACAATCACAGCCACAGCAGGGCTCAATGATGCCACAGCCGACAATGACACCAGTAGGTGGTTTACGTTTTATTTAGAGCAAGATGCTTTAAATGTAGAATTTTATGAACACTAAACATCTAGAAATAGTGAGAGCCCTTTACAATGATGAGGTAAGAAATGCTTAAGTAATCAAAAAAAGGCGACTGGGATCGAAATATCCTGTGATAAGAAAAAGGTAATTGTTGCAGCAGGTTACTGGTGCAAAACAAACTGCATTCACAAAGCAAGAAAATGCAATTAACATCTCAAGACACAAAAAATGGGGGCATGTACATCTAGGGTGATTTTAATACATTGTTAATCACCGTAATATTGCACGATGGCTAATTAACAGTATCCAATTAGGGCGCGGAAAAGCACCGTGAAAAAGATTAGCGCCACTGCTGTTCCATTTGGTTGATCGTTACAGTGGCCTGGTCAGCTGTGGCAATGACGGTTCATTATTATGTTAAGGATGTCGTTGCATTTGTGAGCACAACTGACCAAGGTAAATGATGCCTGATCAATGAACTATGCATACCATGTATAAGACCAATCCGTATAGAAAACAAAACTAAGGATAAACCGCAAACACTTGGGAATATAAAACATGCATTGGCTGGTCTGCTGAATTTGTAAACATGAAGCAAGCCAGCAGATTATACGTTCTGTCTAGGGGTTGTTCAGAATATAGGTTCCAAACAGACAAAGCGTATAAAAACTAGGTGGTCACAGACCCACTTGCATACAATTGTGCCCACGAGTTGGCTGAAAATTCAGTGTATTGAAGGAGATAAGCCACTACTCGTTCATGTCCTTGGATAAAAACACATCAATGCATTTTTAACACTACAGCATTTTAATGGATTACAACCAGAGCCACAAACGCTATCAATTAAACGCTTGCCACGAGTGAAGTGTATAATGCCCAAGTAATTAAAAATGCTGACACTTTCATTACATAACCCAACGAAGACATTTCATTTAAATGCTCTATTAATTAAACACTGATACGGAGATTAACAGACAGAAAAAGACACGTGGACCTTGTAACACCAAAAACCAGCAGAACCTCAAAGGTGATTAAGGTGCACACGGCAAATGTGGAAATTAGCAAAAAAACACAAGCTTAATTAGCTAATTTGGAGCTGCTACAAAGTAGAAACCACACGTTATGGTCATTAAGCCAACTTATAGTAATGCCTACACTGCACAACCCACATTTGACATTGTCTAAACTGGTTAAAAGTCTGTGTCAGTTTTGACCTGTTACGTTGTTTACTGCTATAGATAAATAAAAAATAAAGCCAGTGTATTAATTTAAAATGCCTATTTAGTTATTTACCTCCATTTCCAATATACCAGTATTTTATGATCCGCTGCGTTTCCGTATTTTTCCAATAACCATTCAAAAAAATTCGAAAAGCAATCTTGTTGAGAATGGATTATTTTTGAACGCCTATGCGACTTGGATAAAGGAGAGCCATTATTTCCAGCCATCAGTACAACATCTGGTTTCCATCCTATGTTATGCAATTCAATGCCATCAATTTATATGTCATTCGTTTTTGTACAACATCTTTAACAAGAGTTGTGCTGCTTAACATCCCTCCAGCGGCCCTAGGCTTGTGCATAGACAGGCAGCGTAATTTCAGACGGCCCAAGCTTGAATGGTAAGGGACATTTTCAGTGGGATGAAATTGTGACATGTAATGTTCAACAGGATTGTAAATTGCTTTTGGATAAAGGTGAACAGGTCATTTTGATAAATGCCCACCTATATGTTAATAAAAGCAAGAAAACTCAGAAAATCAAGAGCAGACCAGTGACACACAATAGGCTGGCCTAGAATTCTGATTTCCATAAAAATCTGACCTTTGATGACCCCCTGGATCCATTTGAACCCCTGGAATCATTGCACCAGATTTGTTCATGTCATCAGCCAACGTTGTAGCGAATGTTTTGATTTTTCGGCTGTCTTTATGATCTATGTCCTATGGTTTATCGTGATTGCTTGACTCTCAGTTTATCTGTCCTGATGTTACTGACATGCCGTTCTCTCCGCAGCCTTGTGCAGCGCTTTGTGACCCTCGGGTGAAAGGCGCTCTAAAAATGCTATTATTATTAAGAATCTTAGACGTTTTAGATTCAAGAGATCCGAGTTGCATCTGTATCACCTAGGTGAAGACTCTGAACTGATAACCAGCACCACCAATAAAATACTTCCTGGTTTACATATTTGATGATATTATGTAGACACAAATAATTTACAACTATTTACAAACATACGCATTTAATATTTATCAATGCCTATAAACTAACTTTGGACAACTAATTTCAAGCTTCAGGGGTTATCTGTAATGTGTAAGTCTCCAATATGTATTGGGGTTCTTTGTAAGAGTATTTAAAATCAACATAAAGAGACAAATTCACGTCCCCTTCCTACAATAGGCACTAAAGATCTTTATGGAGGTGGTGTGCTTTAAAACCCACTATAAGAAAACCCATCCCCAAGATGAAACATCTTGATTTCAGTACTAAAATCACTACCCCATGTGCTCATTGCAAGGCCTTATAGTGCGGTAATATACAAAATAATCTCCATTGATGTGGCAGGGAGTATAGTGTTAATATAAACCCAATAGTCCAGGCACACATTCATTTGTGAGCCTCATGCTATTGCACAAAAAACAGCATGCCTGCCAGCCAAACCCTGCCCCCCACAGACACTGCCGATTAGCCTCTCTCAAGCAGCAAACTGCATTACTGCAAATGCCTACCGCTACAGCAATTTCCAGCCAATACATTATTACAAAAAATTTCAACGACCAGCTTTGGAAGAGGTTATACAAAAAATGGGCAATCTATATTCTGGAAAAGCTACAAAAACCCATGCACAAACCTAAGGATGCTTCCGAGACATTCAATCCATCACTGCATACTCCGCAGAGAATTACGTAGGGCCATTTTAACCAAAACGGGCAGCAGGGTGGTGCAGTGGTAATATCTGTACCTCACAGAAACAAAGTTATGCCCATGCGGTTCGATTCCTGCCTCGGGCGTCTTTCTGTACGGAGTTTGTGTGCTCTCCCCCTGTTTTGCGTGGGTTTCCTCCAGGCTCTCCGGATAACTCCCACAATTGAAAAAAACACTCATTAATTAATTGCCTGATAACATCATAATATACAGCACATCAGTGTCTGGTGAGTTGGTGCCGGTTAATCGCCTGGCTGGCTTCTCCCCTTCCTGCGGGTTCCTCTCGCCCCTGTATCTATGTCTCATCCACGACCAGGCGTGGAATTCGCGCAGTGCTGCTTTATAAAATGTATTGTTATTAAAAAGGAAAGATACCGTGACCGCTAACGAAGGAAACGCTCATGGCTTTCCCGGGCACCGGCACGTCAGGAATGTTGACCGCGGGGAGGTCGGGGAGGTCGGGGAGGTCGGGAAGGTGGTGCTCACCTCCCGGAAGCAGGGCGATGGGCTGCAGATCTGCTCTAGCATGGCCCACTTGACCGTCGCCTGCCGGATGTTGGCGTCGTACTCGCGAGAGCTCTGCGCGCCACTGGGTGTGCCGCGTGACCGCTCGTAGCCGGGCTCGTTAAAGTACGGCTCCGACACCAGGATGAGTGACTGCACGGACACCAGTACCTGTCGGATAAAAGGGGGAGGTTGGTGGCCAGATAAGAGGGACAACACGGTACAGGAAAAAAAGAACGCGTTTTCACCCAGACAGGCTGCACACAAAACGTAAGAATTTTCATTCGTACTTTAACTTGTACGCACAAAGATTCACTCCACTCTTCCACCGGAGGCGTTTTACCGTGCCATCCAACATGCCCGCACTGACAACGAACTAAGCGTGACTGGGACATACTGAAAATGTAACAAAAGGTACACAAACGTTACATTTATTTAAACTATGGGATCTCCATTAAAGCAAGTCTTTACTGGTGTTTCTCAAATATCAAATATCCATTCTAAAACTCTGATCCTTCACAGGCTCATCACATAGATTTTACGTGTCTGGACATAGGAGTGTGAAGCCTAGTGTTTGAGGAGCAGGGTGCTCATCTCTTCCTGATATGACTTCAGAATGCTGGGCTTAAATATTTACATTCCCCCCCCTACAAATATAAAGACCTGGCACTGGCCAGATTCATATAAAAAGGAAGCACATGTAAAAAATACGTGGTAACATTCAGAATCCGTTCACAAAATATTTGCTAGCAGCAAATAAATGCAATGCGTGAAATCAATTCCAGATAGTGTTAGCCATTTAATGGCTCAATAGCTTCTTCAGGAATCAATCCTACAAACGATTTTAATTGATTATGAATGGAACCTTTCAATCACGATGTTTTACAATTCTCATAATTCTGGAAATCTGAACTACATCAATCTTACAGACCCTTAAGAAGATTTCGCAAAGATGTACAATTTGTACATTCCATCAAACCGCACGTACTAACGGAGCCAATGCCACCGAGTACAGCATGCCACGCTTCACCTGGCCTTTCGGCTTTCCTTTTCCATAATCAATTATGTGCACTGCAAGTTAACATTCATCATGTATTTATATCGTGAATGCTGTTAACAAAGGATGCTTTAAAATATTACAAATAGTTAGTTTGGTAGGCAAGCAAAGGTAACTTATATTCACTCTACTTTTTTTGGCACAACCATATTAATTTAAAATCTGTCTAATTATTCTTAGTTTCGTCTAATCTCGTGAATATTGTTGTGCTCACAATGAAAATACCAAATGACTCACACAGACAAGCTCAGGGACAGTGATGAGATACACAATAAAATAAACTATACACCACTGGCAACGAAAACGACAACAATCCTTCATCATCACCAGACAGGGATCTGAAATGGTGCTGCGAGATGTAATTGGTCAATCAGTGAAGAAATAATAATCTTGTCATGAATATGGTTTGCAAATTGGCCTATGAGGATACCTTAATCCCAGTCCAGCAGCGGATTGATATTGGTTTGAGAGAATAATTTTAGTTGGCTAAAAATGCACTGACATCCACAATTAGTTCGTGTCTAATAATAATAATTGCTTTTTATACAGTGTCATTCAAGCAAATTGCATCTCAAAACGCTTAGACGTTTAATCCACAACACAAACATCTTAACCATACAAAAAGATATATGTTTTTTTAACAATAACACCACGGATAAATTAAACGCAGCCAAGTGCATGGAGGCGAACAAAGCATGGACCAGGTGGGACAACATCAATCACACAACTGACGCACATCCCAAATACAGTGTATGCTATACAAACGTAATTTAATTGTTCAAGAAGACAAAGGTAAAACAATGTTTTGATTGACTGAGCATGGATTATGCTCGACAAAATATTTGAAAGCAGGCGGATCACATGACAAACAAGGATATTTATTGTAGGAATCGGAGTCCTCAACGCCCACAGACGTCCAGCTCAGCCAGATTGATGTCCGTTTCTCCGACGCTCCCTTTGTTGTGCGCATTGAGTGTCACGTAAGACTGCAGACTGGGATTTGGTCTTGATCTAGCGAACCGTGGATCCGGCTAAGACTGCCGTTACCTCCGAGACCACCTTTCTGCACCATTTAACCATAAGAATGGTTTTGAAAAATACAGTTTTTACTGTATAGACAAATAACAAAATACATTATACTGCTTGATGTTGGAATCGCTACCATAAAGAGACCTCTGTGATTTATACTCTTGGGAAATCATTTGCATGTATCGACAAAATGTAAAAGCTTATTACCCATCTTCTGTTATTGCAGTGCAGGTTATGAGATAATAAACCTTAAAATCATAACAATCACGCTGGCCTTCTCTTATGGGAAGACCAGAGGGAATATGCATTTATAATTAAAAATGTCAGTCATCAGCCTGGTTATGCGATACCAAATAGAAATGCTCTAAGCCTCCATCACGGGAGGCTTAATAGTATCTTAGTTCACGTGAGGGCCAGCGTTTTGCAAATACATTATTTTCTTTAGCACCGCACACAGGTTTAACACACGAAAGACATTTTTCAAGAGAAGTGCTTTGCTCGTGAATTACATTAAAAACACATGACATTCGCATATATAGGAGCTTAATCAAATTAAAAACCTGGAAGTCTGCTCCGTGTCAGCGTTGTCTCCGTGAAGGCAAGCTAGGTGCCATGAGATGGCTGTGGAATGTCAACTCACGCATTATAATAGCCAAATTCGCCAAGTCAAATAAACGCCTTTCAGAGCAGCTGTTAACGTTCAACTCCGTTTGTCTGCCCGCAGGGCCTTTGGCTGCAACAGCTGCTGGTGGCAGTCACGGAGACAATATTTCATAACACATTAGCGCAATAGCTAGTGGCATTGTCTTCACAAACCACATTACATATTATCATATTCTGACCTCTTGAAAAATTACACGTTACAAATTATCCAACTTTTATACTGTTTATGTACAAAAGTAGAGCTGCTAAAATATTTATGAATGCAAAATATCTATTTCAAAGTATGACAGTTCAACTTTTCCAAAAAATACTTATCTTAACTATCCCAAGAATGTGAATACAAAGCTGTTGAAGACTCTGTAACCAGCTTGGCTACCGGCAATCTGCTTTCTGCCCCTGGCTTTCTCAACACAAAACCCACAAACACTGGCTTAGTGCAGCTCACCAAAATTCACCACACACCACAGCCATAAGTGCAGAGAAACGTGATTTACACGCCTCCCAAGCTGGCCGCTGTTGCTCTACGAGTGGCTTTTCGTGTTAATCCCAGAATGTGATGGGCCTACTGCCAGCCTATGCCATCCTGAGCAGAAATGTAAATGCCAGCCTAATCCACTAACTATGTTCACTATGAAATGTGGCCTGTGAACACCCAATAAAATACAGCTTGCTTAGATTCCTCCCTATCTCTTTATGGCCACACACTATGAAATAGTATAATGTATAAGTCGCATGTAGCAAACAAGTAAAACCAAAGAAACACAAGGCAGTGCTCATCTCCCATTTCCAGCCCCGGGTCAGTGATAGAAAATTCACATTCTTATAAATGGGTGGTGGTTCAAACCATATAAAGAACAATATTGTTGGCTTCCCACAAAGTGGTACTCGTTTTTATCAACCGCAGAGCTGCGTTCAACCGTGGCCGAGACTTGATCGCACAAACTTGCGCCACTCTAACCACAGTGCCAACTGGCTGGATCGACAAATAACAGTAATCTGACATAAGCGTGCATTTTTTGGGATGGAGGTGACAACGATCGGTGCACGGGGCCGCCCCGTGGAGGTGGCAGCCGCGCACACTGCACCAAACAGACCGAGGCGGAGCGTTGAGGCGCGACCCGCGGGGGCCGCGTGTTGTCGCGTGCTCTCACCTGCAGAAAGCTGGACGTCTGCGGATTCCACTTCTCCTCTGGGCGGCCGTGCCACGTATTCAATATGCTCAGGCAAACCTGCATGGGATGACGGGTGCCGGCAGGGAACATAAGCCTGACAAATGAGCGTCGATAACGGCATCCGTGCACCAGCAAACAGGAAAACGGCTTTCGTGCAGCAGTGATCATTCCGTACTAATTAAGCCGGGGCTCTTTTTGGTGGATGGTGCGATAGCGGGGGTGAAGATTCGGCAAACTATAACGATCCCAGCACTGTACAACTTCTAATTAACACCCCCTGACCAGCAGATGATAAATGCGGTATCATCGTGTGCAGAGATCTCGGAGGCCAGCAAAAGTGCAGCTTCAGCTGCATCTGGTGGATCCTGCTCATTAGAGCAGACACCTATCCAGTCCAGTGGCAGGATTTCTGCTAATTGCCACACACCATGGCAGAAAACAAAATGTTTCACCTATTTGAAATGTTTAATGCCAGAGCTGAAAGTAAATCACCATCTGTCCCCGGCGGGACCAGAAGAGGTACCTTTGAAAGCTAATGAAGGCAGTGAAAGTGACAGAAAAACCTTCCCAAAGGCTCTGCTGGACAAGCCTGTCACGGCGCAAGAGCGTTAACACTAGCAAGCCACTGACCCAGAAATCTACTGATATATTTTTTGCCTGCAGCAGCCTCAAAACTCGTTCTTTTCTCTTTAACACACAAAACACATACAAACGTACCCATAAATACCACAAAACTGTGAGCGCCAGTGTTATAGCAAAAAAAAATCACATCAACATGTTTTTCAGAAAGTTGACCAGGTCACAAGGTGAGAAGAACGGCATGGATTTCTGCATAAACAGTGCGCTGGGGGGGGGGGGGGGGGTGAAGACTTGCCTTGCCGTCGTTGTAAAGGTTGGGATTGAATCGCACGCTGTTGCGCCCTGTTGTTTCGAGGTTCACGAGCGGCGGGGAGTTGGGATAATCTTGCGGGAAGTAGACATCAAACTCAAAACAGCCATTAGCGTACGGGGTATCAGCGGGGCCCGTGATTAGAACCTGCATCAGACGCAAAGCCAAAAAAAACCAATAAGCAGCCCATTCAGAGTGCTGCTATACGTGCAGTTTGCTTTTGCAAATAACACACAGACTGCTGTGAGCCCCTAGTGGAACAATGTAATTTGCATGCCAAATGTCCAGAAATGAGCACATTATACGAATAAAACATCTCCATACTTACTGGAGCGAGGACCTGTTTAAACAGCTACAAAAGCAACAGCAGGAGCTTTATAATTAAGTGCGTGAATTATTCTTGACAAAAAATATCAAACAGTGTAGCTTTGTTTCTGGAATAATCATACTTAATAAATGCATTCGTACGACACGGAAGCATAGCCAGAATGCCACTAATAAGACAAACGTGTTCTGTCTGGTTTATGAACTCACTTTTCATAAGACAATGGTGTACAGGTTTAATGAATAGACACATTTTTCAAAAATCTACATCAGGAATTAAAATGCAAAGCTTAAAAAATATGTGCAATAAGAATAATAACACGTGGGATTTAACACTTGTGGTGCTGTTTAAAGTAAAAAAAACGAACTACTTAAGCAAATCACCGTATGATTTCATCATTATTTTACAGTATACGATAGCCCGATCGTAAAATAGATGTTCAGTATGGTAAGTAGCCCTCGAATTTCAAATTAGTGTGGCAAACAGTACTCTCACCCCAAAAATAGATTACTTCTTGCACAACTTACTTGAAAATGTCATTTTCACTTCCTCACTAAATTTTCAACTGCCTTTCAAGCGCTTCCTCCGTTAAATCCGAGCCCTGCTACCACTAACTGTGGGTCGCTTATTATGTGCAACGTGTTTACGGTGAAACTATATTTCACTGCAACTTGGACAGCACAATGGCCTTGACACCAACTTTGCAATGTCAACGACACTGTTGTGAAGAGCATCGCAGGAGTACTGGCATCCAACAGCAGGATAAAAGGGCTTCAGGATTAACGTCGTCTGCCCATGAAAGGAATATGGTAACTATGCCTGCCACATGGCACCAGACAGCTGGCATGAGATTTCAAAATTCAAAGTCCCAGACAACAGAATGACAATGTCATACATTGGAAACATTTCTGAAGTCACAATTCCCTCTCTTTGTGCCAATGGAAAGATTAAAACATGTATATATCCCCTTCATATGGATGCAGAAACACGCTCATGAGCTATTAGCTGGCATACACGAGCTGCCCAGAGCTAAATTACACGAACAATGATGCCTTAAGACCCACGGGCTAAAATTACCACCGAATCATAATTACGGAGACAATGCTGAAGAGGCATTACGTTATTTTGAATGAATTATATGTAGCTGTGTTGCAAAAAGGATGGCTGTAGCCAAAGGGTATTTGAAATTTGGAACACCAATACATGCAGTCATTTAACAATGTATTACACTTTAAAGAAACAAATTCATCCTTCAAAGGCATATGGCTGGGAAACTGATATACATATCTATTTTACTTAATGCATGAGAAATCAAAATAAATGAGATACCCGTTCAAAAACATAATCACATTATCGAATGAGTCGTGCGTACGTTTCAAACGTCAACTGTGGATACGTCTCGGGAATTGCTGTGCTCACTCTTAAGACTTGTAATGTTTGGAGTTGCACACACATTGATCATAATTAACGAAACAAACCAATAGAGCATAATTAAACCACACGGGATGACAAACGCTGTGTACCATTCCGCACGTATAAAGTGCAGGCTTCACTCTCATTTTCCCAAGCCTGCATACGTTTCCTAAAGCTACTATTTACTAACTAGGCTTACTTAAACCAAACTCTCGTTTTGCAAAGACAGCCGTGGCATGTTCGATATAACACAAACTTGCTCAAGATGCGCGGACCTTCTTCAGATCATGGTTGTGGAGAGGTTTACACTGTACTGGGGCCATGCTGATGCCTGTCGAAGGTAAGTAAAGCACTAATAAAGGCAGCCAGAGGCCAAATAATATATAGTGGCATAAACAATGACTGCAATCGTGCATAGCCCGGGCAAAATCAGAAATGTTGATTCTTTATACATTAACCACATCTGTGTCCCAGAGATATGGTTTATAGGCAAGGAGAACTATGCTCATCATATAATGTCAGGGAATCATGGCCTAGAGCAGAAACACTCCCGAGTCCCATTAAACCCACATTATTGACAGCTTAAATTTTGCCGCGTTAAATGTTTTATTTCACTTATTTATCTTTAAACGTTAGTGCTAGAAATCCGTTTATCAGGGTGGCTGAAACCCAAGGAAGGTGCCGAGCTGCGACTGCCAGCGCCCAAATGAAAGGAAAATTCTGCGACAATCACCGCAAGCTAGCAGCGATAGTCAAGCCCTGACCTGTGGATGACAACGGTCAAGAATAATTCACAATTTTCATCAAATGCTGCATTTATGCCTACCGCATATACAATATATTCACGGCGCGTGTAAACAGTTAATTTCTACAAGCAAGCATAATACTGTATATATTTACCAACTAAAAACTGTTTTTATGCTTTAATGACAGACAGCAGTACAGCTGTAGGTTTAACGAGAATGTCATACACCTCAACTAAAAACAATAGCGAGAGGTGCTCTATGGAAAATTATAAATCACAGGGAGCAGACTCCTGCTATGAGCCTCACCCCAACACTGTGAGCCTCACCCAAACACTACTAGCTAAAGAGTCCTCGACAGCAACATGAGGCATGAGGGTTTTAATTCTGTTTGGCTTTGAATGAGTTTAGTGTTGGTGCTTCTGTACTTTTTGGTTCATATTAGGACACGATTATTGTTGTGTAAACGTAATGATTAGTACAATAGCAATAATACTGTTCCTTGTTAATCTATAAATGATTGAGTCTCGCGACTCATTTTTAGGAGGGTCTTGCTGGGGATGTTTTCTCGATTGTGACATTTTTGCATGTGGGAGGAAATTGGAGAGGAAATAGGATGGGATAGTCCTAAACATAATGGACAAAGAGGCATGTAACCTACTTGCTGTACTGCCACCTACTGGCCATCTCATAACCCTACCAGTTGGAACTTTAGTGGACGGTACCGATGTGATCCACCAACTCATCTTCAAAACAACATTACCGTATTTTGAGGATTATAAGATGCTTCCAAAAAGAAAGGTAAACCCCAACTTGTGCCCGGTGACAATACAATAAAGTCAAAGAAATCTGGTTACACGTACACCTCCCATATTGTACGACGAACCATCAACTTTTACTTTTACAAACAAAATAAAGGGGTGGGGGGGCAGGGCAGGCTGGAGGAAGTGCATTATATTCTCAAGAGTACGGTGCTCTAACACTGACAACTGACTGAATAGGTGCATGCGTGATGATGAGGTGCACAGGCTCTCGGCGGGCGCACCTTCATGATGTCCAAGCGCTCCTCGTCGCAGCGCACAAACACGCTGGAGCACGCGGACAGTGGCAGCGAGGTGGACAGGGTGACGGCCTCCTGCGCCAAGCGGCGGGCGCGTGCCGCCCCGTTGGTGTCGCTGGCGCTCTTCACCTGCGACATGTAGTGGTGGCTCACCTTGAAGACCAGCTTGCCGTCTTCGTCCTCCGACACGAGCTCAAACGTGTCTGCGATGAAAAACGTCAACGCTTGTCGTCACGCACGCGAAGCAAAACGGTGGCGGGAAACGCCAGGGGAAGTGAAAGACACGTGCGGCGTTACATTGCGTGAAGGATTAGTAAAGAGAGAAAAAACGGGAGTAATAATATGTAAATTAATATATTACAGTTAGATACCTTGTAAAAATGTTTTTAATATTGTGGCTGGTTAACAGTCAGAGGCTCATATTGAACAGATTGTGTTTGATTTTTTTTTTTATTAAACAACCAAGAAAACGAAACCATGTGTAAATGAAAAACTCGTGCAAAATATACTCTTGAGCGTTTTAATTAATGAACATTATGGCATGCGCAAATTAATTACATGCCCAAAATTATTAATTTCCATATTTGACCCTGGCATCATTTAACGCACCGTAAAGTTACTTGGCCCGAAGCATAATCTTTATACTTTACTCGACATTAAACGCATTAAATTTTAAACGCTATCTGTTAAATTCACGCCAAAAGTGGATCTCGCCAAACTGAATGTTATCAAAGAGTTGATGTTGCATAGGTTGTTAATAATGGGAAAAACGGTGCAGTTTTCCCCTTAATGAGTTACATTACTATCGATTGAGACATTTTGTCAAGAGAAAAAAATTAAGTTGAGATATATAGCACTTGAAAGCAACCTGCCATTAAAGGCACACACATCACATGTTGAAACAGAACTTTCTGACTCGTGCCGTGACTTTAACGGCCTGCAGAGAAATACGAGCATCAGGAAATCGATGAACAATTTTTCGGCATCTAAAGGGAAAGGGCATGAGCTCGCCAGGGTCCCAATAAAATGGACTACACTATGTGAAGCCTAAAACCCTCCGCAGATATAATAAAACGGATAGGACACATAAATGAGATGCGTTACATAATACGCACAGTGCACGGTGATACATAATGAACAAACTATCAATAACTCAAATGATTTCACTTGTTTGCGATTGCCGCAACAAATTTCCGCCAGTCGCTAAAAAAATGCTCAAAATTCTGGCGAGTGAAGCTCAACCAAAGCACCACAGTCCTCATCCTCTTGGAGCTGCTCGCTGCTCACAGCGCATTGCCCCGAGACCCACAACATGTGCCACTGATGGATGAATGTGTGCTCAAAACAGCCAACTTAATTGCCACAGGAAAAAACAACGGAACATTATACACATAATGTAATTAACTAGTCTTGCATTGAGGCGCTCATATTTTTCAGTGATGGAATACAATTAAATAATGATTTATCAATAACCACAATATATTAATATATATTACGTACATGCTGTATTTAGGTACTTATATACTGAACCACAGCAATGTTCTTCAGCTATAATGCGGCAACCTCTGCAATGTGGTGCCACAGAAAATAACCCCTCGTTAGCCAAAATGGTTATTTCATGGTCCAATCAAAAGTCAATCCCCTCAATTGCTGCGCTGTGAATCAATACAGGGGTGACGAGCGATCATGTCTTGCGACATAGCTACCCAGCCGGAGTCCTGTGAGCGCCTGGCTCGATTAACCCGAGGCACCGTGGGGCCTACAGGTTGAGTTAGTCATGAGGAGGTGATTGCATATGGATGTAGCTACTCAAAATCATTGCTACTGGGACAGTTGAAAGGGACTGGTGACTTTGTTTCGTGGGGGGACACTTTGGGTTAGTGCCATGAATGGCTCAAGAGTCTCAGTTACTGTGTGGGTTTGACACGGGCCAGCTCATGGCAAAATTAGGTTAGGAAGGTTTACAACGGTGGAATATACTGTGCATTCAGGAAAAGATGAATGCTACTGAAATAATACATTCTAAAGGTCATGCAACATAAGCAAATAATCTTGTATGCGCTTTAACATTTGATAAATTGCAAACATTTGCAAAGTAATAATAAACGAGGCAAACATATTTAATTCGCCACATTACAAGAAAAGTCTGAAGCAATCTTCCAAACAGTTCAGCAGAACTAGCACACTGTTAACTGATAATTTTGTAACTGTAGAGGATTAAAGGACAAGCCTGCTTAGCCTCTGAATGAGAACACAGGAGGATTCCTATAGTGGGTGTAGAGGTGCCAACTAAGTGGAGGCAACAATAAAAATCAGCTCTAAATGGAACCCAAAATTACTTACCAAACTGTAAGTCTTTCATAATGGAGACATATCTTTCCTCCATGGATTTTCCAGCAGTAGACATCCTAGGTCTTGAAAAAATACTCCTGTTTTCAATATCTTGTTTGTCTGAAATTAGGAATGGGCAAAAAAAGTCAAACATTTAGACAGGTGTCTTGTCAATAAAGTACAACGAGCAACACAGTATAATAGAAATATGGAACAAACTGAAAGAAATATTAAAGACAAAGACATTCCATTTTGTTCAAAGACGCCACACTCGGAATTCATGGCTCCACACCACCTTGTACTTTCAAAAACTCAGCTTGAAAGGTGGCAAGCAAAGGGTAAAGCGGGAGGTTGTGCAGAGGCAGCACTTTGATATAAGTAGAGATATGAAGAAATAAAAATCGAAGCTGAACAGCGACATTGTATGCCCTAGCAAGGACAGTCATCAAGCAACCCAAGATAAGGGTAGCTGAAACACAATTCCTGATGTGGCAGCCATAACCATTGTGCGACTATCGCAAAGGCAGCATAAAGCACCGTTCTTAGCACAAAGCTGTGCAAAGAGAACTTGCGAGAACTTGCCTCTTGCCTGTGTGAACAAGTAATCGGCTCCGTGGCAAGAACGTGCACACATTCAAGAGAGCTGTCTTGTCTCGGCCACAAAGACGCAGGCTACCCCACACACCTTCTTGCAGGATTTACTGGATATGGTATGCAATGTACTTGCACTGCATTCAATAACCAATTCAGAATGCTCTGCAGCATGTAGACGACCCTAAAGTTTTCCATCCATTTTCTTTTGTCCAGAAACAATTGAAACTAAAGTTGCATACGTATCTCATTAAACCTCAGAATTAGGGAAAATGATTTTATTTCTATGAAATGGAAGACCGATGTTTTTCCGGAACACAGCTTAGATATTTCAGTAATGATTATAATTGATGTGTTAATTAAACAATGCAACATTCCATGTGCAAAGGAAATCACTGGCATTACATCTGTAAGCAGTACATTGCACATTAGCTACACACACCAAAAAATCATTACCAGTTACACAAATGAGTAAACAATTGTTTTATAACGACAGAAAGATGAGTTAGATGCATGTTGCCAACAAACATCTGCAAGAAAGCAAGGCACGGCCATTGAAGACAGGAAAGGAAAATTAAGCTGAATGCTTAGACCATCGTAATAGCTTTAAGTGCAAATTGCTTAACAGAACATTAACTGTTTATTAGTCCTTATAAATGAGGCAATACACAAAAGCAGTGAAGACTCAATAGCCATAAACTCAATTGGAGCAATGCGGCATTCCCATGGGGAAAGAGAAGGGTTATCCAAGCCAACAGCAAATTTATATTGAAAACCACAGCCAGAAGCTAGAAGGAACCTGTTCCAACAATATACTATATTGGAAGCTACACTTGCACGTCTTATGCTGAGAAACGTAGCTTAGCATTTCATCAGTTGCTGGAAGCATACATACATTACATTAACAACAATGAGGGCAGTGTCGAGTTCTGTAGTGATCATCGTAAGTGGTTGGGTGAAACGCAGGTTCGTGGACGATAGTGATCACGGCCTGCATGTTGGCTTGAGTAAGTGAAACGGCGTTAGTGGGCCCAAACGAGTCCGGCACGTTGGCATGAGTATTTTAGGTGCGAGAGGGG
>JAZEWU010000002.1:25018169-25043287 GCA_036362915.1 Geotria australis
AAGAGAGAACGACTCAGAGGCGCAAGAAACCGCAGAGGCAGGGGAGGGGGGAAGGCAGCCAGTCGGTTAGCCGGTGACAACATTTTGCCACACACTGTCCAATACATTATGCTGTTATCGGTCAATTCATTGCTAAGTGTTTTTTTATTTGTGGTAGGAAACCGGAGAACCCGGAGAAACCCCATGCAGAACAGGAGAAGAACACACAAACTTCACACAGAAAGGCACCTGGGGCGGGAATCGAACCGTCCCAGGCAGGAGTTTTTTTTTCTGTCAGGCGCAGATGTTTCCACTGCGCTACACTGCCGCAGCCAGGACCACGGTTTGAGCGGAGGCATGCGCATGTGAGGAGGGCCCGGAGGGTCGGCGTACCGAGCGTGGCCTGCTTGAGGCTGGTGGTCGCCTTGTGCACGATCTCTGCCGTCCTCTGGATGTCCGGTACCAGCAGGGTGAGGCCCTCTGCTTCGGCTTCCGAATCCACTTTCCCATTGGCTTTGCCCCGTTCCTTCTTTGACCTGCGGATATGTAATTGCGTTACTAATGCAAATCACGTTTACGCTTTCAAATGAAGCGTGAAACACAAGCTTAATAGAAAGTACACCGACCAGCCATCCGCAGCTGGTGCGTCTCGTGACAAGTACAGATATCAAAACAAGTGGGGTTACAGCCAAAGGGGGTTCTCAATTAACACAGTTTACAAAGTCATTTAAATGTTCCCTTTGCAGAAAGACAAACGTGCATCAAAATTGCAAGTCATTAGAATCTCCCCATCATTCCCCCATTATAAAGAATGCCTCTTACAAATGAGTCAATAACTCGCTCAATTTCCCAAGTACAACCTAATCTACAGCACCAGCACACAATGTACCAGTGCACTGTATGTTTCCTTTAACCCTTAACTTTAAGTCAGAAGTCATATGTTTAACTATCGTCTATTTAACAAACAGTAATACTGAAGGGCGGCACGGTGGCGCAGTGCAGGGGTGTCCAAACGTTTTTTACTGAGGGCCACACACAGAAAAATATACGAAGGACTGGGCCACTCACAATACAGTTAAGCGCAAATATTATGTGTGGGCCATAGACCATTATATTTTTAGACTTTGATACGTGCCAATTAAAAATGGATGGCGGGCCGCAGTTGGCCCGCGGGCCGTAGTTTGGACACCCCTGGCGTAGTGGATAGCGCTGCCGTCTCACAGCAAGAAGGTCCCGGGTTCGTATCCCCGGCTCGGGGGCCTTTCTGTGTGGAGTTTGCATGTTCTCCCCGTGTCCGCGTGGGTTTTCGCCGGGCACTCCGGTTTCCTCCCACCGTCCAAAGACATGCTGCCAGGTTAATTGGCATCCTGAGTAAATTGCCCCAGGTGCCCTGCGATGGACTGGCGTCCCATCCTCGGTATACCCCTGCCTTACGCCCCGTGTCTGCCGGGATGGGCTCCGGCTCACCGCGATCCTCTAGAGGATTAAGCGGTTTCTGAAAATGGATGGATGAATACTGAAAACCTACATCAGACCAGCAAAACTGTAGTAAAAGCAGAGAACACAAACCTGCAAATCTGTTTTTAAAACAAGAATATCCCAAAGAAATTATGACAATAGCTATAACATAAATGCAAATTTTCACAACTGTTACTCAGAAAGCCCAATCGGTGTCATGTCACGAGGTGACGAACCTATTTCTCCCGTACAGAAGTGAAACGCACGCCTTGTGCTACAAACGGCCCATGAAAGGTCGTTTGATAGAAATCTCAAAGGTACCGGAGATACCTACGACAATCCTTCACGCAACCTCTGGTCCGTACATGAGACAGCAACAATTCTCACTCACTCTGCATGACAGTAATATTCATCAAATGACTCTAAAATTTATATTTTATTCTTCAAAGCTGGAATTTAGCCAAATTATTTGTAGAACGACATTTTGTACACGATGGGTTTTTGTTTTACTTGCAGACTGACGACCAGGCGGAGTCCGTCAACCCGCTGATCTCGAGAATCAGGTTTAATCACCGGCAGCTGCCAGGAATCCATCCAAAGATCTCAGCGGTGCCAGCTCGGTGCTCTGATCTACGAGCCGCCCGGCAGCATCCAAGATTTTTTTTTAATAATACAGGGATCTTGTTCCTGAGTCCTAGCAAAATAACCATCACACATTAAGCCAGCCAGAGACCACACAGTCACGCCCTGTGGCCCCTTGACTGTTACCCAACATAATACACACAGCTGGTGTGGGCGGATAGCTGATATGACCCTGAAAAACTGTGTGCTGCAGTAATAAACACCATATTTTCATTAAAGCAGTGTCCATAGCAGGTAAATTAAGGCTTTGGAGATTTAGACTGCACAGCTGCCAAACCGAGCAAAAGCCGCAAACCAATAGATAAGTGCAAACTCACAGCAAAGCCAAGCAAATGTAAATGAGCTTAAAGTGTGTGGCAGCATTAATGTGCATTACGTTTGTCTGCTGTGCAGCGATGAGTTGAGCACCGCATTTGGTATGCCGCCTCCGCAATGCCGTGAAAGGTTGCTGGGTTCCAAAGTAAAAAGTTTCCAAGGCCAATGAGAAGAGCCAATTTTTCTTATACATATAAATTCTCCCGATAAAAAGCTACACTTTAAAATATGACCTGTGGTGCACAGCTGCATTTTTATAAAGTTTATTTTGTCACTGTTTTAGTTATAAAAAAACCGCGAAATCAATATATTAGTTAAAGAAGTAGATATTCTGCAAAAAAATACGTTGCTGCAAATGTGTCCAAGAATATCCATCAATAAGCAGGCTGGCATTCGGAAGAACGAACTTTTGTTAACTTGAAGCCTGAGAGTTAAACAAATGCTGTCACTCCACAATGCGGTTTGCACTTGCTATTCAAACCTGTCCCAAGTCTTACAAGAAAAGTGGCAATGTTCAGCAAAATGTCATGTTGCACTCACTGCACCGGCAACTGGCACACATGAATAATAGCATAAAGTCCGTGCCAAAGAAGCAAACGTCAATCGAATCAAGAACAATCATGGGCACATTTTTCCAGGTCATTTTCTGCCTCAAATAAAACCCACTTAATCTGAGAAGCTACCACAACAACATGATAAATTACAAGCATCACAGCGTTTCAGCAAAATTTGTCCTGAAATAAAATTCGTCCAGAAGCAATGTAATCTTCCAATTGTGTATAACCAAGCAATGAAAGACTGGCATCACCATCAGTTATTCTTACAGTCACTATTCAATCAACCACGCATTATTGAAAATACTCATGATTCAAAGGACAATCTGTATATTTGATAATACCTTTTGCCGAAACGTGTTGAAAATCCGTCACATTCACCAAACATGTCTCACAGTGAGCCACACTCTCCAGGGTCGCAGCGGGTTCACACGCAGCCCTAAAGCTCATTTTCATAGACGCCGGCTCGTGAACTGGCGGCGTGTGTGCGCGCCTCTCACCTGAGCCTGTTGCTGTATGTGTCAACACAGGTTTTCATCTTCGTGAGCAGGGCGGAGATGCAGCCTTGAGACGCGGTCTCCGAGTCTTCTTGGGCGTCGCAGGGAGGCCCTCCCGAGAGAGGCAGCAGAAGGGGCACAAGCGGCGGGCACAGGGCGATGGCGCGCAGCAGCTCGAGCAGAGATCGGTAGAGCGGCACGTGACGCGCCATGTCCAACACTGCACACACAGCAGCAGCACGGCGCACGCGTTATTCAGCAGAGCACCAAACACAAGCACTCGTTGCAAGAGAATTACCATAGTTTACAAGTCTTGCAAAACTTCACACATCGATTGCTCCACCCGTGTCGAGGACTTGGTCTACCAGGCCGGCCCTTTCGTCTCGTACACGCTGAGTTCACTCGCCACCACGGTGCCAGTCACAACACTTCTCGTTCTGCGTCTATGGGCGCACTGCTTGACCCAGGAATTCCCTCTCATCGCCTCTCTTTCCAAGTTCTTGTAACCTCTCAATGCAGAAAACACACTTACTCTCATCTATTACAACTTAAATAGTAATGTTTGCTGCTGACTGTTTGGCTTTTCGGGCATCTGGGCTTGTGCTCAGCCACTGTAATATAAAATAACCACACACAGGACGCTGCACCGCTAACAGCAATGAGGCCACACCATAGCACTCAGTCGCGGGTGGCTACTGGGCAGCTCCACTTAAAACCAAATCCCAGAAGCTGCCTTAAAAGCTTTGAAATATCAGGCCACTGGCTTTTACTCTTTGCCATATTTATAAGCCAAGAACCGTATTCTTGTACAAAGAGATTGTATATCAGCATGAAACAAAGGTTACTTTGTAGGCATTAAAGGACTCCATTGCCTTCATGGTAGACTTAGAATTCGATTCCAAGTGATATCGTCTTTCAAGCAAAGAATTGTGATGTGCAATTTCATGGTAGGTACATAATGCAGAGTTAACCCGAAAAACAGCACCGCTCTGATAATTAAATTGTCAGTATGGTTGGATTATGCAAAATTTCGTTGAAATATGGTCAAAAGTTGTAAAACATAGTTTTTCTGTTTTAAATCGTGGCAGGCCTTTAACAATCAATACAACTTCAAAGCCTGTGAAAATCAGGAAAGTTACACTTTGAAAGAGCAGGCCCTGAATAAATATAACATTATTCCCATTCAAAAAATTATATACTTTTACTCCAAATGTGGTTCAGATTGAATCGAGTTCATTTATAGAAAAAGGAAGTTTCTAATAGTCTCTTGGAAGATTTGTAATAAACTGCAGCAGTTGGTGGAAACGATATATATAGTAAAAAAAACCTGTTAAGATATGGAAAAAAAAACTCTAAACCTCATAAAACCTAAGGCTTTTCAAGACGCCAGATACTCAAAGCCAGGAAGACTAGAGAACAAAAATTAACTGACAAAAATGATAAATGCTATGAACACAATGATTTAGTCGAGCTACTTAATGCTGTTCAATATTATCTGAACACACTGCCAGATGGCGTATGAAAGAATTGTTAAACAGGCTAGCAATCGCACTCAATATCTGGAAAACGGTATTGCGAACACCAATGTCAGAGTTTTTTTTTTTATAACATTGAGCAAAAAAGAAAGCAGTGCCAATTTTTAGAATTTGTTTATAGAAATGGTCTCATAAGCAGTTCAAATGCCTTGTATCTTCGGTGCAATATTTCTGAAGCCAAATTACAAAGCCGGCATGAAGAGGAGCCATAACTGTTTTAACAGGAACATAACAGCAACCTTTTTACTGCCAAATAACAATGTCAGAGCTGTTTTTCTCAGGTGTTTATTTAAATTGCGTGTATGATGCACGCATTTTCTAAAACGGGGCTCCTCCTTTAAAAGCCCTGATTCTTTCAATTAGAAAAAAATACAAAAGTTCAAATGAAATTAACAAGTACCATAATTTACATTCATATTATAGTGATAAGCGACAATAAAGGAACGTCTCAAAATGTTCGTAATTAAACTGTTGCCCTCGTTTTATATCAAACGTAATTTACATTTTGGGAGTTGTGTAATTCTTTATGTTTTACATTTTATGTGGGTTGCGAGTTCAGATTTCAACCAAACGTTCATTAGGTCGCACATCACAGCCACCTAACGGTTTGTGGGCCCACAAACACGCGTGTACACGAACAGCCTGTTTTGTATCCAGGTGAGGGACCACTGAGACCGTCATGTTCAAGGAAAGCTGGGTCAAACAATTACAAGCACTACACAATATAATTTACACCTTGAGAATACCAACATATTAATAGCAGCAAGGAAATAAAAAAAATATAAGATCAAAGCTACGAGTTAAAACGGAAAAATATTGTTTCTGCCAATTTTCACAGTATGGGGCTATGATTGCAAAGTAGATTCCAATTTATGATTTGAAAAAAATTAAATCCAATATAAGGACAATTCAAAAACTAATCGGAAAGTTCCATAAATTATTCCACAATGCAATCTAGTTTGAAGAAAAAACAAAACAAAATAAGATGTGCTTTTATATGAAAGAGCATCAGTGTCTTTGAAACATCAATCCTCCAGATGTAAATATATGACAAGTTGCAATTTAAAAACAGATGCATTCAGAGCATCGAAATAATCAAATAACTCGTTTAAAGCGGATGTGGACGGCATTGCGTCGAGTGTAATACAGAGACAACATCGTTATATATATATGAGAAACGTCATAAGGCAGAGACAACGCACAAAAAAATCCTTCAATATTTTGAACATAGCACTGCAATTAAGGTATTTTTTTTTACTACAGATACGTTGCTTCCAAACAGAACATGACCTGTATAATTCGATATACAAATGTCATTTTTGCAATGCAAATGAAACAATTTCCATCAAACCCTAATGTAAACAGCAGTGTTAAACCCATTCTGAAAATGTATTTTTTCATAGCCCTGTCACATTACTAGGAGCAATATTAGCCGATACATCTTAAAGCCAGCAGAATTGGGCACCTCAGCACCACTCTGTGCCACGACGTGTCAACATGCAGTGCTACTGCTTATAAACATGTCCGTCATGATTCCTCTGGGCTCACTGCCATTTGTGTTGCCTCAGCACACCTCCGGCTGATTCAACCGTGATTCCTAAATGACTGAAATTGCTAGCGCTGTATAGCACTCTGTGGCCGCACAATCCCACGCAGAGTCCTCGCAGATTTTGAGAGCAATAGCTTTACAAGTAGTGTCGACAGAAACTGTGATTTTACTCGCATCCAATCAGACTTTGCACAGAGCCAAGGTTAGTGAATACCACAGTAAGCTTCCCCCACATAAGCCTCTCCCTGCCGAGTTTGCAAGTAGTATAATGGCAGTGTGAAATTAAACTCTGAAGAAAAAACAACAGGTGAAGAGTGGGCAAGCTCCAAGCCAAACAGCGTACCCAATACGTATTGAGTTAGCAATTCCAACGTGTCACTAAAAGCACGAACGCATTGTATATTAAACATATAGCTACATGCGATATCAAATGCCACGGCGCAGTTTTGTACAGTGAATGCCCCAGCGTGGTAGCGGTGGTGTAGCTGTTCGTGCTTTGCGCTACGAACCTGGCGAGCCGAGTTCAAATCCCGCTCATGGCTAACACCAGTGATGATTTCCTGAACTAGTCCTGGGCCTCCTCTAGATCGACTCGGCCTCGAATGAGTACCCAGTGCGGTGTGTAAATATTGCCAATAGGGAGATGAAGGCGGCCGGGCGTGGTGCTGGCCGTACTGGTTTTTTTTATAGGTGCTCGCTAAGAACACTTGATCCTACAGTCTGTTAAGGCTATACGGGGTAGCTTCTGGACTGATCATACTGACAATGGTGGTGGCAGTGGCTGTGAAGCATCGCAAACATCTTGTTTGGTCAAACTGGCCATTGGTCAACAAGTTTCATTGCACAAACGCGGCTTCACGACATGACCCGCTTGCACGTTCCACTTCCCATCCGTCGCCCCACGACAACAGTAAACGAAGCGATCAACGTATCCGCGTGGGTACCGTTGCTCTGACACAACGCAAAATTGTTACACCCCTAATACTGTACTGTACACTAGACAGACTAGATAGCATACGTCAAAATTATGCGTCAAGATTTTATAGCACTTTCAGCCTCAAGAAACAAGCCATAAATTGAAGTGAAGCTGTTCCCCACAGCGCCATAAATGCGTCTCCGTGTCATTGAGAGATGGTAAGCACTGCATTAAGGCATCGCTTACGAGCTGGTGATCAAGAGCAATGCCAAGACTGTGCGGCACAGTAATTAATGTTGTCACCAAATGGGGCATTCGTGGAATGCAGAGAACCACCACGTCCCTCCCACCTGTCTGCCATTACGGTCATCACAATCCACAACGCATATCTGCTAGGACTTGTCGTGCATAGCCCATCAGAATATAAAGATTACTTAAGCTCTCAAGGGATACCCCAAGTAAAAACAATTTTGAACAGTAAATAAATAACAGAAGAAGCATAACTATAGTTTGGATGAGTTTAACTTAACATTTAATTCAATTTTATAAAAGTGAGTCTACTTGATGGATACAATGCTGCACCGTGCCCTAGACAAGGTTGCATTGGATAAACTAAGACAACCCATTTTCACTGATGGTATTTCAACTGAGGAGCTGAATGGACCACGCGATGTCCTTGTGTGTCCTATGAAGCACTTAAAAATAACGGTTTTATTTAGTGTGACTGTATTTAGATTACATTACAAAATCTGTTCTGAATAGTGGCTTCACGAAGTTCACACATCAAAATAATAATAATAATAGCATTTATAGAGCGCCTTTCACCAGAGGGTCACAAAGCGCTGCACAAGGCTGCGGAGAGAACGGCATGTCAGTAACATCAGGACAGATAAACTGAGAGTCAAGCAATCACGATAAACCATAGGACATAGATCATAAAGACAGCAGAAAAATCAAAACAATAACAGTAGCAACCACAGAGAGCCTTCCATCCGAGGGCCACAAAGCACCGCACAAGGCGGTGGAGAGAACGACAAACCAACAACAACAGAGAACGATAATCAGACAGCGTTGAGCCGCAAAGTGGTCCTATAGGAAAATATTTGTGTACCTCGTGGTATTAAACATTAGTCAATCACCGTAATTTCTATATCTCCACATGGAATAAATAATGATTGTAAAAGAAACGATCTTAAGTGTAACTCACCAAGCTGCTCAATAGCGAAGCAGCCAGAATAACAGCCAGCCAGAATAACAGATACTTGAAAACATCAAATCAGGCGCTGCATAATTCAAGGTCAATTATGTCACTTTCAATCAACTAATTACCTATCTCCCAAAAAAATTCTGGTACCATCGTTTGTCATACCATTTAGCAATCGGATGCTGTGTGCTGGAAGGGATGCTTACAAGCCCAATTAAGTGCCCATGATATATGAAGTGGTTTTTCCAATCCGTTTACACCTCCTCAGCGGAGGACAAACATTGCAGAGTAAACGGAACCACAGACGTGACGAGCAGCGTTCTTCACAACGCGACTGCCCATAACATACACATTCACACCACGGCCTGCACAGGCAGGCAACACTAATGCAACAGCGGCCAGTATGCAACTCGTCTCGTGGCAGCCAATATCGTACACTGTGCCGCAGTGCGGCCGATTTATCAGGTTCACATTGCCTAAAGGGAGAATGGGCCTGTTATGATCCCATAAATCAGAAAGTAAGGTTAGATCTTGATTTTAAAATATGATAAAAACGACTGGTTTACTACTGGAAATGTCTGTTATCGCTGAAACAATCAACAAAGACGGTTATTCCGAACAGGAGATTGCTCGACATGGCTATCCCGAAAGAACAGCTCTGAAGAGCAATCACCATGAATCGAGCCGTGAAAACCTACATCAGTACAGAGTCTTTGGGGATGCACTTTGGAGTAAGATGGAGTAAGCGAGAGCAAGACAAAGCCTGAATCCATATTTTGCGGCCACCTCACCCAATGGGCGAACACCATCACTGGCTGCGCTGCATGACTCGGCGAGCTACAACCTAGAGAATCGGTGGCTCGGACACCACTCATCCCCAGTGTATGGCCACAACAGCATGAAATGCTCTACACCCATTCTCTAGCACACACTTTGAAAGAGTCTTGTGTTTTTACTACCGAGAAGTCCCACGTGATGAGCGATTGTCATTTCGCGTGTTACTCAAAGTGATTACAATACAGTCATACGCAGCTTAACGTCCGTTCGGGCAACGTCCGACCACATATACGTCGGTGGTCCCATAGGGTTATATAAAAGTTTAAAAAGTGAAAAAAAAAGCTAAACAAAAAGTTTACAAAGTAGCCTAAGATTAGTTTATAGAAATAAAATTAGAAAAGTATGTTTTGTACATACAGATGTGCAGTGTATTATAGAGTAGATACAGTAATTTAGTGTAAGTTCAGTATCTTGTACAATACAGAACTGTACCAGCAACAGCCTTCAGACTCACCCAACACTACGTTAGCCCTGCAAGCTCCAATTGTGGTAAGTACAGATTACATATTCGCCTATGTATACAGTAATGTATGTTTACAATGTATTATATTATGTATACAGTATTGTACAGTATTAACATACTAAACCAAGATATTATCTTGCCAGATACATTATCTGAAATACAGTACTGTATGTGTACAGTATCTTGGCTATTTAGTGAATACAGGTACACTACAGTATCCCATATAGCTTTGCTAAGTAAATAATATGGTGTTCGCACAACGTCCAAATCACATAACGTCCTATTTCACAGAACGTATTGTGGACGTTAAGCGATGCATGACTACTCTTCAAATAGTAAATGCAAACCGTTCTGCCGTATTATTGCTCATTATAAAGCGGTTTTGTCATTGCTGCCAACGTTACAAAAGTTACTCGTGCAATTGAATGTCAACTTTTCTGGATAATTTAAATACACAATGCTAACTTCACAAAAACCCACACTGGGCTTATAACCTACACGTACCTGCTCATTATCATTTAAAACTGTCAAGGCTGTCTCTTATTTGCTATGCACAACTGAAGCCAGAGAGAAATGCCAAATATAAAATCTTGCAATGCCAGCATTACTTCCATAAACTTTTGGAAGTTGGCAATGAAAGCGCCAATGGGACAATTTGCTTCGAGTTACAGGCTTTCATGTGCAGGTGCTTACAAACAAGGGACCACACGCTGCGACTCATCAACATCACAGCATTAAGGCCTTCGGAGGCTGCCAATGCATCGGAGACCTCTACATGAGAATCCTGTTTGTGGATCACATCCGCCTGTCACTTCAAAGCACTACAAGTCATCAGCACAACGAATGCTCCGGCCCACCTTGTGCACTACTCCGTTCTGTACATCTCGTCAACTTGACCTTACTCTCTACAGTTGTGGAGGTCGGATCAGGGTCGAAAAGCATATAAGATTAGAAAAAAAAATTAAAGAACACCTGGGGAACATAACTCACAAGCACAATTGTCAGCATCTGTGGAGCCCGCCTGCCAACAAGGACGTAACATTGATTTTTATAACGGTGATGTTCTATGCAAAACTAATTAGTTTAGCCCAAGACCAATTTAGAGACTCTATTGAATGACTGAAAGGAAAATATTTTCGACCGAGCGAACAGCCATATGCCGAGTGTGGCTTGTAAATACATCAATAAGTAATCACATGATAATCTGACAAAAGTGTGTTTATATTGGTAAAAAATAACACAATTCTGGCAACTGCCTGATGATGCAAACTAAAGTTGTGAATCTGAAAAAATATAGTAAAAATTGTGCCAAAAAAGAGAACAAATGTTGATTGTGTAGACAACTTTCAGAGTTCAACAAGAGAAATAACGTCCCGTGATTTTATTTTACTTGTTGAACCGTGAAAAATGTAAAACACAACATTGTTATTACTCCTCTTTGAATTGCTCAACACCTGCGTACGCTATTAAGCTAACACACTTGACATGAACATTTTTAATTGTGTTTTTGTTTAAATTCTGATATAGTCACCTAAAAACAGGACATTGTCATTACTATGAAAACTTAGGCCAATCCTAATGCACTATTTAACCTGCACCACTGGAAAATGTGTTAAGAGTCTTAACCACTTTCCATCCAATGTGCATCAGACAGACATCACTGACAAGGTCCCACATGTTCACTTTCATCCCGATGGGTTTCCAAGGTCTACATTAAGCACGACTCGTGGTGCAGGTTAGATCTGAATAAAGACGCGAGTGCCACTCTATCACAGTACTCGGCTAACGACGCCTTAAGCAAACATGTCATCTGTACAAACTGTTTCAGAAAATCTGTCCGCTACATTTTTACAACCGATTTTTTTTTTTTATTGTATTAATATCCATGGCAAGGGCGATTAGTAAACATAATATTTACAAAGAGAATTAATGATGCCTCCAACGTGGAAGGCTAAATATTGCAAAAGAACATTGTCCCAGCTATCCGAAAGAACAGATATGCAGAGAAATTCTCAAAGATAATGAATTTTTTCTCTCAACAAAGCCTTGAAGGTCCCATAAATCTTGCAACAATGAAAGCATTGACCTCTACACAATGAACGCACTGACCTGTACAAAAGGTAAGACAATAATTCACTCGAGTAATGTCACTTACAACTAAATGGTTTGGTGTCCCGGTCATAAAATGCTGATTTTGCAGAAGTTGATTTCATCTTCTGGAGTTGCAAACATGGCTGTAAATAAGCAAATGCGCTGACGAATGTGGATGCCATGCAGGCATCAGGCCCAGGCAGACAACTACAAAAATAGATCTGTAAAAATATCGCCACCTAATATCCAGTCTCCACTAATCCCCGTGAAACATCCATCCATCCATTTTCTAAACCGCTTGTCCTGGTGAGTTAGTTATAATGATAGCAAGCAATTCAGACCCACTCGGCAACAAACGATCACTTACAATTCACAGCTGAATCAATTTGACTAAACTGAGAGTATTTAATTGGTCCTGGGCCTGGGTAAAAAATAAATAATAAAGAAAGACCAGAATATAGAATCTTGGTTTCCACTTTGAAACAACCAAGCAACCACACAATGCTCAGGGGGTTGTTCTACAAGTCTCTTGCCCTGGCACCGACTCCCCTCAACCCCACCCTGCCGCAATGGATTCTCTTGCTTAGAAATTCTTCTTAATGTCAACTCTTGGTGTGACTTTTCATCCATTAGCATTCACATGGACTTTACTCGTCTCCTAACTTTTTCCGTACAATTGGTTGTCAGGCTGCATTAGTGGCCAACGATAAGGCACGGAGTGGCCATTTCGAAAATGCGGGGGGGTAAAAAAGAATAAATCGATGTGCATTAGAAAGCCGACCACACTATAACCGACCGCTCCTTCAGATTTGTCGCAGCAGAGTTAGACTTGCCCTAGGCATTTAAAAAAATGCATAAAACAAGAGTTCGAGAGCACCTGCGTTGCTCTATGTAAGGGGAAATTAGCATATACAAATACACATGGGGACCCGTTCAAGAAGAAAATTGCTTGCCCCACATTAACAGAATATAACTTATCTTTTCCCTCAGTTGGGACTGTTTCGAGCTCCAAGGAACAGGTTATTAGATGCAAGTAGTCATGCGTCGCACAACGTCCACGAAACGTTCTGTGAAACAGGACGTTACGTGATTTGGACGTTGTGTGAACACCATATTATATACTTAGCAATGCTATATGGGACACTGTAGTGTACCTGTATTGACTAAAAAGCCAAGATCTGTACACAAACAGTAATGCATTTTAGCTAGTTCCTTTGTTTTTATTTATTTACTTTTCATTGTTGACATGCCGTCCTCTTCGCGGCCCTTGTGCAGCGCTTTGTGACCCTCGGGTGAAAGGCGCTATATAAATTGAAATTATTATATTGTACAAGATACTGAACTTACACTAAATTACTGTATGTACTCTATAATACACTGTACAGCTGTATGTACAATAAATAATTTATATATTTTATTTCTATAAACTAACCTTAGGGTACATTGAACACTATTTTTATTTTTAAACTTTTAAATTTTTCATTTCATTTTTAAACTCTTATAACACTACGGGACTACGGACGTATATGCGGTCGGACGTTGCCCGAACAGACGTTATGCGGCACATGACTGCATAAGATCGCTGAATGCCATGATACTCCTTAACTCTTTGACTTCCTTCTTGCTGCGTTTTATAATGTGTGATTGTGTATTTGTCCATTTTCACATCGGGGCATGATAACTGGGGTACATTTTCTTAGATTTTCAGTAACTTTCCAGTCAAATTTGATATATACAAAAGCAATTCTGACAATGCTGCTGCTAAGTAACATGATCCCAAATGCCAACCACCCCAATGCCAATCAGACATCACAGCAAGAAGACCAGACCTCCCTTGTGTGATAAGTTTGTGAAATACAAACATCCCGCTACACGCAAACCACACATCATCACTGCATGCTGCAGTCAGCAAAACTTCTGCAAATTTTTGTTTCTAGCAAAGCTCTTTTGCAATTCTCTGTTCGACTGTGGAAAAATAATTGAAAATGGAATGCCAAGGGATGTCACCTGGGCCTTTCCGCCTGGGCCTGTGGTTAAAATGATCGTCAATCGCTGGCTGTGTGGGGAATGCGGGCCAGGTCCCTGTGGTCTGGAAGCACATAGCAGTTTAACGCACTAAAGCATCAAGTTGTAAAACTCTTGTACTTCGGTAAAAACTTGTTTCTCTAGTCCATGCCGCCACCCACTGATCCAACGTTATTCTTAATATTTATCAATTCCTTTCAGGTGCTATGGATAGAGCTTTGGGGGTTTAGGACATACAACCTTAAGTAGTGGAAGCACCGCAAGTGCATTGGCACGTTCTGGAAGGCATCTTGTGGGTTTATTGACTCAAAGGGCCCCTCCTTGAGAACGACATTCAGCTTTCTTGTACCAAGAAATGCTCTTAAGCACACTGAGTTTTTCTGACCATTGAAATTCTAGAGTGAAACCACAGTCCTTGTTAGTGGATAGCCACGCGCTGAATGACTTGGACGCTCATAAGACGTAAAGTTTCCTGGGCAAGTGCCTGTGCAAACTCTGGATCCTGCAGTGGAGGCAGAGGTTGGAATGCTCCGAGGAGCAGAAGCTCCTGAAAGTCTTGCAGACCTGCTCAGCGACGGCTGAAACCCAAGCGTCCATGGTCATGTATGTCCACACCTGTGTCAACCCAGTTCAATGGCAGCCTATGTACGTGGGAGACGGTGAAATCTGGCCACTTGCCTTGGCACCGTCAGTCCTGCGGTCATGCCAGGGCTGTGGCTATTTGGGCTGGGACTGACGAACAGAAGACTGACGGACGGAGATACACAATGAGCCTCTGCCTTCTTGGCGTCGTCCACCTTCTTAGGTCATTCCGGCAGGTCCTTCACAAAGGAGGATCTCACTCTCAAATGGCAGAGTGCACAAGACGGCCCTTGAGCTGGCAGTCACCGTGGGTCATTCTGTGAGATCACTCTCCTCCCCACCATGGCAGCGGCAGCAGCCGCCTGGGAGTCGATCTGCACCATGTATCTTCCTGAATCAACGTAAACATGGCCGCGTCTGCTTCTTGACAGCAAGCGGCCCCAGCGACGTTGTTCCTCGTCCCCCAAAGGCTGGTGGGGGGCGCTGACAAGCACCTGCACCACCATCTCCTGCCGATGCTGCTTCCCAATGAACATCATCTGGCATGCTCAACTCTCAACGCGTATGGCTTTAGCCTTGGCAGATGGCTTTAGCCTTTGTTGTATCGCGAAAACCGCGCCTCCGGAGCTTGCAAGCTCACTGAGTATTGCCTGCTGTAATAATAAACGTCTATCTATCTCGGCTGGAATGAATCCGATGTGCAGAAGGAAGAGTGAGGCTTATGGCTCGAGGGCTGGGCAAGTTTCTGAAGCATATTATGTGGCCCTAAGGGAATTGCTAAACGTTAAGAATAACACTGGAGCAGTGGGCGGGGGTGTGGAGAAACTGGCTGTCATCCCAAAGGCCACTTGTGAGCGCATATTCCACTTGCTGGTATGTGGTGGCACATGCTCACTTGGAAGGTGGTGGCAATGTTTGTGAATTAGCAACGCAGTACACGGCAAAGCTCTGCCACCAAACACAATTTAGGGCTATCGCACTCCGTGCAATGCTCTTACCTCTGCTATTGTCCATCATTCTTCCGTGCCATGGGTCAAGCAAAGTAATCATATACAGCAAAAAAAGCAATGTGCAACGGCATGAATTTATTTGCTAACTGAAGTAGCCAGGAGGGAAAATCGTTACTTGGGAGAAGAATCACAGTAATGGTCACGGTCACCATGTTAAGCCACCCCTGAGGCTGTTTATATCAAAGCAAATTAAAATAAATGAGCTATAAAATTTTGCTCTTTAACATGCTATACTTTGTGACCATTGCACAAACAAGAAATGTCCAATATTTTCCATTAATTGTTGTAACAATTACAGACGTAAATAAAGCTTGGGGTAAAACATATCACCCACACTTGTACTGCATCTGTGACACGATCAATAGGTCATTTTCTTTCGTGGGAATGTGGAACTCTTATTTATACTTGGGCCAATGTGAACAGCTTTTAACCACTTTGTGGTGTTGTATGAGCTGGTGGCATATCAATGCCATATTTTACCTATATTGCTAAGCATATTCGAGCCTATTAAGATAATTTGGATTTTGGAAAGGTGCATATAAAAATATCAATTATCAGTTTTATTAATTAAACCATTGGCCAAAAAGGGCATTTCAGGTGTATTCAAACACATCAATTACATACTTTCTCCTTTTCTAATGCTATAACCATCCACGGCCATCATCTATCTCCTGCTAGATGAATTATAATAATAATGCACAAGACACTCTCAGACACAGTGGACCGCGAGTCATGTCACCTCCATCCTCTCGTCTCACAACGCTACAATCTGTCTCCTGTGTGGAAGCTGACCTCATAACGCGGTGCTCGTCCTCTCAGGCCTTTTTCTCCATGGTGGCAATTCAATCTGCAATCTCATCTATCGGCGGACTTCCCTTATAGCAATGTGACCGCTTCAGGCCCACTTAACTTAACAGTAAACACGAACTCTCATTTGCATTTGTTCCCCTTTGTCTCGTGTGATTCCCAGAATGCATGTCTCCTTGTATGAAATATCTGCACCGCGTAAAATTATTAGAAATGTTTGGTCCAACCAGGGGACAATTATTAGATCCAAATTTAAAGAAATAACGTTACATCAATAATAACACTATGTATAAAAACAAAGATCTTACTGTGATTTTTATATATTTTCTCAATTCACATGTTTGTTGTGTCGCCATGAAGACATTCCATTCCTCATGATCACCTACTATATTCTTCTCCTTTTAAGGCAGCGTTATGGCTAAATGTGTATGAGGTTTTAAGTTACATTAATTTACTCATTCATTATCCCAAAGCAAGAATGTAGCTTTTTGGCAGAAATGCAAAAGTACAGCATGAACTAAAGTAACTTATTTAAATGTTTTATTTTATTCAAAGTCTTTCATGAATACTAGAAATCTATGTACACTGCAACTCTACACACCACAACCCAATGCCGACAATGTGTACATCCACAGAAATCAAATTCTTTAAATAATAAATACTGACGGCAAAACCATCGATGTTTAATCATATGTGATAATAATTGACGATCCTTTTCCAATCCACTACTGGATGAAGGCATTCCCATCCTGCAGATTGCAGTTTCTGTAACATGATCAGGCCCACACTTCACCATTGAAGTTAATTTAGGTTGAAGGTGGGTGGGGGCACCAGGTCCCGTTCAGATATCACCGCTCTCCGCCGATGTTAAAACACGCACTGCTCTAACCACTGCGCCGTCACTCACCCCAAACCGCCACGGTTTAAATCTGTACTGAACAAAGCCACGGGCAGCTGAAAAAAGTTAACAATAATACGAGTAACAAAAGGTCCCTTTCCTACACAATCAAAGGTCTCACACGTGTTCTGGTCACCTATGGCAGATCCTTGCTGTCCAATACGAGCGGTGCCAATACTGCCGCCGCCCGCACACCTCACAAATGTAACTGTACCACTGCAGGCAGCGCTTCTCACCGGCGGCCTTCTGGAGGGGGAATCGCCACGCTCCGAGTGACGTACCCGGCGGCACAGCGGTAGGAAATGGAGCCCGTAAAGCTTCCCTTGTCGACTCGCGACAGACTCATCTCTCCGTTATAGCCAGCTGCTTTAAGGTCACTTCCGTGACACGCGCCTTGTAAAATTGCCAAATCCCTCGATGTGCTCGGGTTCTAGGGCAAACCTGCCACCTCTTGGAGCGCAATAGGCACAAGAGCGACCAATCATTGAGAATAGTCAGTTAACACGTCTTTGTTGATTTATTTTGAACAACTTCACTGCAAAGCATCAATTCTACGGTGTGAACGTATGACAATGCAGATGGTACATTTTGCAAAGGCTCCTCTACATATTAAGCGATGTACTGTGTTTTTTTGCAATAACCTTCACCGCTCAAAACCAAAGATAAGCTTTGCTGGCTTTGATGGGACGTAAGTGGCGTTAAGAAATGGATTCTGGAAAACTCTATCAGCCCAAAGCAACCGCAACCCGCGCTTCGGTTATAGACAATGGGGAACGTCAGAAAAATGCACATCCAACCAGTGTGCGGGGGAAAAAAAAGGGGAAAAAATCTATAATATTCCCCCAAGAATTCAATTTGTAAGGCAGCTGGGGCCGTGGACAAGAGCCAGTGCTGTATGTGACCGTGTCTCTCGAGAGAGAATAGAATAGAAAACAATTGACAGTCATCCCTCATTATTAGCCACTCTGTATGGTTTCAAGACAGCCGGCTGAATAGCCACGGTCATTAAACTACTCGAGCCAATTCACACGAACATCATGCACAATGGCTTTCTGGCCCAAAATGTTGACACTCATTCAGGTAGGGAGCTCCCTTTATAACGACACCATCGGGTTTCAGAAAATTATCCTGCTCTCGTTCCCACACATGCTCAACATACGTGCAAGGCACTGCCAGCGTACCATGGATGCATTCTTTTGTTCCCCTTGTGTGGAGTATAGAGTTTGCTTGGCGCCACCGTTGCTCAATATGCATGACAAAGATAGCAAGGTTTAGAAAAGATGGAATATTTTTAAACGCCGGCGTGAAATGTAAATAGATACATATTCATTTAACTGTGACAATGCACACTCGAGGAACTCTCGGGTAAACAGGTGTAATCATAATAATACTTTAGGTAAATAATAATCCACCGAGGGAAAACGTACTAACATAAAAAAGGTAAACACAAACTGTATACGCAACTTGTACGTGCAACCAGAATGCACCTATATAACGCAACATCTCGGCACGATGAAAACATACACATTATGTACCTGTAATAATAAGGCGATTACTGGATTACGACTGGAGGCAGAACCCTTCGTTAACGGGCGGCGCTGACAGTTCATTCATTCCTACAGTCGGCGTCTTCGCCGTCGGTGGGGGACCCGGCCGAGACGCTGGTCGGAGCCCCCACACGTGTGCTCTGTCCAGAGCACCGTCCCCCCCACCCCTACTTTGCGGAGCGAAGGACGGCAGCGCGCGCGACCCACCGACCGACCGCGTGGTGGATCACGGTGGTGCGACACGCTCGCTGTCCGTCACAAGTGCAGCTGGTCCTGTCATTTAGACACCGCTGCCACCGCCGCCAAAATATCTCTCGCCGTCCACTGCGTTCGGCGCGCGCGGTGAACATTTCGGCGCCTATTTGGCACAGGTCTTCGCGTTGGTAAAGTGCGTAGTACACCACCAACAACAATAATAATTGTAAAAAAAGGTGACGTTGTAAACATCACCAGTGTCAGCCGCTCGGCTCTAAACACTTACAGCTGTGTGGCACTAGTGAGTCATCGTTTCCATAGTGACCAAATTTCAGCCCCCCATCTCTTCTTCCCCCTCCCCTCTCAGTCTCGCTCCTCTCTCCTTCCAGCCTAGACTGGATTTGTGCTCTTCCTGTCTCTCCCTCTCGCTCTCCGATTTCAGAGAATGTTTTACAGGCAAGTAACCCACACAGCCATCGACGAGAGGTAATCCCCGGAGGAGCGTATTTTGCTCTCTGCTCGGCATAGCGCTGTCGCGGAGACAAAAAGGGGCGAGAAACGGTACATATCGTCACCGGGAAAACAACATTACTTCCTTGCAACAAGCCCAATATTCGTCCCGCTGTGGTGAAGCTCCCCAAAATCATGCCTCGCGTCGTCACTCCGTTTCTCCTGTGAAGCATGCCAAATGCTCTTCTGCTCCTCATGCAATGTGTGGTAAGTGGCTCTCTTTCCCGTCCGTGTGCCGTTACATGTGTCTCATGTCGTGTGTGTTTTTTTCTCGACAAAATCGGGAATGTTCGAGCTGGCGGCACAACGCTCACGCTCGTGTCGGCGCACACGTGCGTGCCTACGGAGCTTTGTGTGTTTGCAGATTCTCTCCCTTCGCAGACGAAATGAGGCAGATAAACAGCAGCGAGCTCAGGCCACAGGAACAAATAAAAGGCACAGCCGTTAGCGTGTCGAACCGTTAACCCACCAAGTGCTCAAATACTTTGCAAAACATGCCTCTTTACGCTGCTCAGATTATGTTTTGTCATTGATGCAGAGAGGTGTATTTATTGAGATAAGTGCACGAATTAACGGTGAGCACTGCCCTTCTGAGGCTGCTCAGGGCTCATGTTTTGATCGCTTGACAGCAATGTTCAGGAGCCGAACTGCAAAGTGCGTTGCAAAGTCCGAATATGCGAGGAGGATCATGTTCATACATCACAGTATTGCTCAGTACTGCGCGTTCATTTGAGTGCATGCAAAGTACTACTCTCATCACAGGCCCAACAGGGTCAATAACTGTCCGTTAACAACAGTAGATTGCTTGTAAGTTACCTGTATTCTGGATGACATGCCTTATACTATGCGACCTCCCGAGTGCAGAAGCAAGTAAAAAGCATGGATTTAGCAAGTTTACTATGTGTTGAACGTTAGTAAGAGAAAAGCTTTTGCCTCAACTGTAAAATGACGTGCAGGAATGAGATTTAAACTGCATGTCATCGACAATGTTGTTTTACCCCGTGTCCACCTCTGCCCACCACCTTCGCACCCCACTCGCTTCGTGGAGACATCCTCGGGACTGAGGCTGCCAAGACCCACAGCAACAATGGGCTTGTCGTTTTCCGTGGAGGAAGAGGACGTTGTCAATGTTGTGCAGAGAGAGGAGCGAGAGGAGTCCATCCTGGCCATGCTGGGGATCACGGGAACTATCCTCAACCTCATCGTCCTCGTTTTCGTCTACATTTACACGACCGCCTGAGTGCCAAGCTGTGACCCCGCCGTTGCGCCCGCGGGCCCGGCCCGGCCAGCGGCCGCCAGCGAGGGGAGGCGCCGCCAACGGGCTCGGGAGAGGCCGTTCGCAGCACTCGCATCTGACGCCCGGGCGATCGATGGCTTTTCACACCCGCAGGAGCCTGACGTGAGCTCGAGCTTTGACAGAAATAACGAAGGAACTATCCGCGCGGGAGAGGACGGCGACGGGGGGAAAAAAAGACAGCGGCGCGGGGCGGCGGAGGCGTAAGCCGCGGCTCGCACTCATGTCGCGGGTCGACAGATCGAAGGCGATCACAAAGGCCGACGGAGACTGCGAAGCCTGGTGGACAATGAACTGGGTCTCAGATGACGGACATTAATACCTCTGGACTTCCTCCACTTCAGAACAGTGAGGTTAACAAACACAATGGGCATCTCAGTATTTTTATGTTTACAACGTAAGCTCCAGTTGTGGGTAAGGAACACGTATAATCACCGCCGTGTACGAGGATAATGAACATCAGGGGATATTGCCGTAAGGATATTCTCGATCAAGTACCTTAATATTACATCACGAGTAAGATGCTATTTTTTGCACGTCGAAATCAAATTGGGGATCATCAAAACCACTCCAGAATAATAAACTCTTGCTTTTTGTGTAAATCAAACCTGCATACACTGTGTACATACTTTAATGGCTTGTGGTTAAAATTCAAGCTCTTCATGTATATAGAAGAGCCGTTTCATTGCATTTCAGTAAAAGAAAATCGTGTCTTTATACCTTAATTGAATCATTGAATATAATAACAAGGTACAGTTTTGTTTTAATTTACTTATCTTACAACGTATAGAATGCATAATCCTGATGTAATGGTAAGGTATTAATTCAGTGCCTACAAGTGTACAACTTGCCTGTAAAAAAGTATGAGCTTTTCTTCATCAATATTTCGTATTAAATTAACGATGAGAGATGATGCTTCATAATTTAATTGACAGACGGTGTGTCGTCTGTCGGTCGAAGCTGAATATTCTACCACCTTCTGTCACTTGTGCTTATAAATGACTATCACATTTTTAACGAAATACATTGGTTTAAAGTAGCAATATTGTAACCTGCCTCTTTGTTAACAGACAATTGCTCCAGACATGAAAGGAAAACTGAAAAATGCATCTGCTCTGACTTTTTCTTGCTATAAAACACAGTTAGATTATATATATCTAAAAAATGTACACTACTTACTCCTTTAAGTGTAACACTACTACCAACCAAATGTAAAATATTATTTTTTTAAATGTTACATTTCTACGAAGGATTAAAAGAAAATATACTTAACTGTTCAGAAAGCCAATGGCACTTTGTGCAGGAAACGAATTGAATGGGTATTGTACTACCTGCATATTGCCAAGCAATGACTGTTACAATTACACATTTTTATTTAATATTTGACACTTAAGAAAAAAACAACAACACGTTTCTGCTCTGACATTAATTAAGGGCACGCGACAACAATGATCCGCGAGCTGGTTCACGGAACAAGCCAGTGCTGCACTCCAGCCACCGAGCAGTTCACTCCCAGCATGCCCAGCCATTGGCTGCACAGACTGCACCCTGCCACAAGTGATCAATGTCATTAAGCCATAAAAAGTGGGGAACATTTCCCCATCACCCTCCCGACCATCCCCAATAAAGGGCCTTCATTAAGAGAAAGGGAATTAGGAGGAGGCTGGTTGTACAAGCGTTCAGGTCAAGGTTAAGACTAATACATGATGCACTTGTATTATTGATACCAAGGCACCCATGGTAAAATTAACTTCCATGCACGCACACATACACACAGAAGGACAGTTCAGCCTCGGAAAGGAAATGCGGCGCTTACAAGGCACTACCTGCATTGTTGAGATAACAACCAGCCTTATATGCCAGTACAAATACCACACAAATCCGTATAATAATAATAATATCAATTTATATAATGAACCATATATCATCATGTTAGTCTTGGAGCTACAGATGGAAATTGTACGACCGACATGGCTTACAGCTGCACATGACTGTATGCACTGCTGTCAGCACATATATGAATTAATCCAGCAGTGGATAAACAATGAACGCGCAACGCATTTAAAGCGTGTGACATGGCGGGTGTGGTAAGCAGTTTGAATATCCAGTGTTCAACGTAGCCACGGTGGAAAATGGCCTCCAAATTTGTTAAAAACAAATAATGGGCTCGTAAGCAATCAATATGTCAGTTGCAATAGACTTATTCAGCAAGTTGACAAGTGGAGATTCCCACTCGCTTTACAGAATAGTCCTCTGTTAACATACGTGACCAAATCCACTGCATATCGGATTACAGTTGCTGCTTGGGCATGTTATTATTGGTTTAAAAAAAAAAACTCTTCACAACCAAGGCCAATGCCAGAAGAGTGAATTACATAAATTTTACTTATTAACCTTAAACTGGCTGAAGCTAAGCAAAGTATGATAGTAATTGGATATTTCAGTGAGTGTATCAAGAGTTATAAAAACAGTAATGCCAAATAAAAAGCAAAATACAAATTCTGCTCCCGTGAACTTTTTCAGGTGCCATGCTAGGATTAAATAGCTATAATTGCAATGCACATACAAAGCGAGTACTTTTTTCTTTCCGGTATTACCACATTTCCTCCAAATAAAATGACAGTGCCACAAAATTATCCATTTACCAACGGCCTTTTTTCTTACAGAGCGAGTCTCACGAGTAGCACCCGCAGACAAGCGTGAGATGTACGTTACAGTCGGCAACACCGCTACCACCATCACCACCAACATCACCACCACCTCCACCACCCGGCACCGTGCATCTCGGCCGGTCTGCCACACAAGCACTTGAGCACGGCCAGCAAAACGATGTTAGGGCGCAGCCGCCATCGCAGCAATAGAGAACGCGGGGCCCCTCTTTATGGCTCTAACTCGATTTTCTTTTCTTTTTTATATATATATATGAGAAATCCGATAAGAGGCCACTGAAATAAAGCAATCGGAGAGGGCAAGTGCCACAAATGCGAAGTCAAATGAGATCACGATGGGAGCAGAGCCATGGCGATTGCAGCACGGGCTGTGCTGACATGCCTCCCAAACACGGGCGCCAAGATTACCTTTCTGGGAAATGCAGAATATTAATGCTAAACATGCACGGGGCTCCGGAGAGTGACGGCGTGGATGCCGCGTTAAGATTGTCTACATTTCTGTTCTCAAAGCATTCCATCATCGTATTGGTATCTGCAGAGCAAAGTGTTTGTGTTGCAATTGATTGTCACTTCCCTCTGCTCAATTGAATCTGTAATGTAAAAACTGCATTTTGGTGATAAACGAGATAAGAAGCATGCACGCACATACAAAACTTAAGGTGCAAACTAGGATCGTGTAGATCCCTTTATGGACCACAATTAAATTCCTGACTCTAACATGGTCACCAAATCTTCATGTCATAAGCATCCCTGTCAGACTATTACAGATGTGCACCTGCCCACCATCAACATCAATGCAGTCATGACTCGACCAATAAGATTTTTTAAATTCTGTAAACCAGTTTGCAAAGGCAGAAAGACAAAACGCACGCAAAGGTTCAATTTGTTCTTCTTTGTGAACAAGATTATTTTCAATCAAACAAGCTCGATAATGAGTACGCAGGGTATAAAATCAACATATGTTTTCACACGCATCATGGATCTGCAGCGGTGACACCAAAACACACACCACCCCGTGAGCACAACTGAGCATCGCGATGGTGTGTGCTGCAGTTTGTATTGCAGTGGCTTCCTGCTCATGCATTCACGTCTAAATACTCTTGGCTTGCTGGCAAGTTGTCATCATCATTGTAGAAAATCAGCCACATTTCCCTTGCACATTACACAGTGAACGTGTTTCAGTTTGCACCTCAAGGTGTCATGTCAGACACGGTCATTTTCACAACCTGAGTGCTTTACAAGACATTTCAATTTGGAGACGGTACTAGAGTTGTACGGTGACAAAAATAGCTTATTTCACGAGGACGATGTATCCACTGTGTCGATCACCTTACAGGGTATTTTTTTATGTGCCGATCAGACCATCCGACTCATGGAGGTGTGCTGACCAAAAGGCTACCCAGCCACTTATATTGGCAGAAAGTTTATTTTCATTGATATATTTATATTGCAATGATATTTGTAATACCTCGAAAAATGTTGAGTAAAAGCATCTGTTAAACAGTATTTACCGAAATAAATTATGAATCAGAACATTTCCG
>JAZEWU010000002.1:25043392-25061300 GCA_036362915.1 Geotria australis
TTTAAAAGATATGAGTCAAGGTTGCAATGAAACGTAGAAATTGCAGGATAAAATAAATTATAAAACTGAGACTTAATCAAAAGAGCTAATAATTCAGTGGGCTTTTGAGAAGTAAATACTGCATTGTGCCCCATGAGGGTGGACTGGCAATAGCGAGTGCAAACCACAAGCCTCGTGGCCCAGGGACGTTACGGAAATCCAACCAGAACGCAGCAGCAGGCACATATTACACAACATGTAATGGAATTTTAAGCACAAATTATTAATAAAAAAGAAACAAAAAAAATTCAATAAAATGTTTCCCAGCCACCATTTCTTGCTGAGAAAAATCATTAAATGTGACCTTTCCAAACCCTGCAGGAGTCCAAAACATTGTGTCGACGAGAGAACACGGCAGAGACGCGCTTGATAAGCTAGCACGATAGATAAGTCATTTTCATCATCACTGGTGTGGAAAAGGTCAGCTGTGGTGATAGATTTCCAAAATAACGTATTGCTGACAGCAGCAATGGAAGGATATTAAAATTACAAATGTTAGGCGATGAAATGATGGGTCATTAAAGTACAAAAGGGGCCCCCACTTGAAGCACTACAAACATATGGCATCATTTCCTGTGCTCACAATATCCCGATAGCAGCTCTTAAATGTTTCCAAATATATTACAAGCGACACAAGCCAGAAAAGTTAAAATATATAACTAATAAAGTATAAACTCCCACAAACATCTCTACCAGAACCTCATTTTCATAGGGATGTATAATTTTACATGTAAAGGTTAAAAGTATTGTTATGATAGGATGCATAATTTACAATGTTACATTTTTATATACACAACAGAGCTAATTGTCTTCGCAATTAGCTCCTACTGCAAACTAAACAAAGTCGCACCTCTTCTTCCACACTCAATAACAATACTCTGCCTGACCATAAGGACAAGATGCCGCTCTTTTAAAGGCAACTCAAAGTGACATTATGTTCCCTTCCAGCTACACTGTAAGGACACTTGCTCAACTTGAGGCCAATCTGCACCATCCAATTTTACACTATTATTTCAATACTACTAGAAAGCTGAGACAGATTATTATTTTGTTATTAATGACTGGCTACAATATCTGAGATTACATGAGCAATATGCATAACAGATATATCCACATATCGCAATTTTTTAAGTGTATGTTGGTGAACGCGTACATTCCTTGGAAGAGTATGCCATGGTGTGTTGGTATCCGGGTGCCAATTCAAAACAACATCAAAACACCGACAGAACCGTTTTAAAAGGTTGGGGCAACCACGATGCCCCTCCTGCACCACTCCGCTTGCCCTAAGTGCCGGGACACCGTTTCGTGAAGATAATTACATCAATAAAGTTTGATTTGCATGGACAAGCATAAAGTGTCGGAAATGACCAATTTGAGGCCTTGGCAAGCGATGGACTGGCGTCCCATCCTCGGTGTTCCCTTGCCTTGCGCCCTGTGTCTGCCGGGATAGGGTCCGGCTCACCTCGACCCTGTACAGGGGTAAGCGGTTTCTGAAAATGGATGGATGGCAAGCGATGCTCGTATCGCCAACGTGGGTGTGCACCTCGAGCCCCCCCTAATGGCTCTCCGCTATACTGCACATCGCTCACGTGTCACGCTCAACACCTACGAGATTACAATAAGTATACACCCAAGCCCCGATGGGCTGGCTTAAACGTCTCCCCAAATGCCATTCAGCATTTAGTCTGCCGGCTGGGCAACACGGATTCAGAACCTGATATACAGCCGACTAAATTGCAGCCGCAAACGTTTAACTATAAACACGATCCATCCACATTTCACCATCGGAGTGTGCTTATTGAGAAAGGCTCGTCTCGCGCCGCGAAGGCACTCTGATTATCAACGTGTCCATTGCAATCTGTGTGTTGAGGGGGCTGGCAAAAGCTTGTTTTCATATGTTCCTGCCCACCGGTCACTTCATTTGAAAATTCATATTGTCTACAATATGCAAAGTGTCCAGCTTATCTCCAAAATCTTTCATCAGAAAATAGCATATTCTATTAACAAACCAAAATTATTCAACATATTATGGAATTAATAGCACATTTCACGTGTAGGTCATGTTAAACTAAGACAATATGAATATCTAACCAAGCTAAATATTTGTGAAAATCGGACAAAATGAATAAAATTGCATTAGAAACACAAAAAACTGTAATTAATTCCTTTGAAACCAATACGGTGAAATTAAAAAAAACTAATTTTGATTGAAACCCGCGCTGTATTGGAGAATACATTTTGCACTCTAAAAATGCAAACCCATTTAAAATTATAATTTTGATGAATTTTGATGACCCGTTTTGTTCAGGCCACACGGCCTTTATATTTTCACATGAGCCAAAGGACAAAACTGGCTCACATTTAAATTTACATAGTAATAGGACCTTGAAATGGATGTTTATTTTTATTTAAGTGTATTTCATGATGTATGACACTTTAAAAAAACGCATTTCCAAGAACCAAACCTGAAAACACAATCTGTAACATTGGTTGTAATTGAAAAGAAGAAAATGCAGATTGATACACAAGCTATGCAATTGTATATTGTAGTTGCCAATGCACTACTTACTGGCGACAGGTTAAACTCAATTTCAAACTTTTATGGAGGTGGAAATATCCATTGTGATCATGTAAACACATCACAAGGCCCACCAGGCAGAGCACAAGGCATCACCCCATTTGTTTTATCATGAGACTCGTGTAAATGGCTTTCGGCGAGATCTGGTTTTAAATCTAAATCAGCTTCGTGCATAGACAACTCTACATTGCAGTGTATGGCAGATGTATCGCAGTTGTTGGCACACAAGTACCTGTCTTAGAGATAAAACGGCCGACGTGTTCCAACATCTGGCACGTGAGGTGCACTTCTATACGGAGTATAATGTCAAAAGAGCACGGAAAATAGGTTAAAGCTATCGCTGTGGGAAATCAACACTGGTTGTCCTATGGAAAGACCCGACACAATGGTTTGTCGAATTTTCACCACTCGCTAAGGACAATTAAAGGAGATGAACAAACCCCTGCGAGACTTCAGCAGGGAGGCGCGTACAACATAAAGAGCATAACCATGCACACATTTAGCAGTTCATTGATTAGTGAATTGTCATGCTCCTGATAAACACACCAAATCGTGCAGATAAGGATTGATTATTTATGGAAATTATATATACATGATGCATTTGCGTTTGCCTCATTCACAATAATAATAGTGGTTAGTTTTATATAAGGTCGCTCATGCAAAATGTATCTCACAATTGCTGACAAACCACAAACAAGCCTGAAGGCAGTGAGCCGGTGCCAACATTTCCCCAAGTTCTGCAGTTCGCTATACTAAAATGCTTACAGCCAATGAGTGTTTACACATGTGGGAGGATACCGGAGAAACTGGACAAAAGCCACACGTCTTCTTCTTCTTTGCGATTCTTCGAAGCGCGATGTTAAATTACAGTTTCCCATTTTCTTACACAGCCCCTTGCATTTTCATTGAACTCCGCAAGGTCTTTTGAGCTGCAGAGGTTGGGTAGTAGAGCACAGACAAGGCAGTGTTCCATAGTATGGTCTGCTTCTCCACATTCACAGGTGGTTGGGCCGGTCTTGTAGCCCCATCTGACCAAAGCATCTTTTGATCGTCCCGTTCTAGTTCTCAGGCGGTTGAGTGTCTTCCACTGAATCCATGGTGCATCTGAGCCAGGAGGGAAGTCTTCAGCAGGTGGGATTCCCATGCCAGTTGCAGGAGGATCACTCCCAAGCTTTTCCGTCCAGAGCCGGAGTCTGGTTTCCCCTCGAGATGTTGTTAGGGGCTGCACATGGCTGAGGAAGCTTCTTCTTGACTTCAGTCGTTGGGCCGGGGGTTGACGTCCATGAAGGAGGTGGCGTTCATCGCCACACGTGAGAGGGGGCAACACTATTTTCCATAGAGAAGCGACAGATGATATCAGTCCACACATCAGTGTACCGCCTTCACCTGGCGAGCTAGTTGATGGCATCTTGACTCCCGAGTACTACCACATCTGTGGGATCTCCACCAACCCTCGCCTCCAGTGCTGGATTACAGGCGGTTGTCACCACTGCCCGGGAGTATTATGCTCTACAGAGTTTTAATAACATGAAAAAGCACGTCAAACCTACAGTAGTGTTTCAAAGTGTAAGGTTAAAATAAGACCCACATTAAGACTAAAGTATGCTGTAAATGCAAGTGCTGATTGGAAGGTGCAGCGAGTGGGGAAATACTGGTAACTTTACGACTTATTGACTTTCCAAGCTAAACGTGGCAAACATAAAAATGTAAATTCAACATTCGTCAGGAATTGCATGTGAAGTGACCTCACAAATTCTAATAGGTTTACTTTAGACCGTGCAATGCAACAGCAGCAGCATTTTATGAATACAAATTAAATTGTAGGATTTTTTTTTATTATTTACGCCTGCAATACGCTGTTGTTTAAATTGCGTGCAGCTACTGCTTTGCAAATTCCTGATGACATGTGACCCCGTGCCGCCACCAGAACGCACCGCTATTTCCTGCGGTGGATTGAGGTTTTAGCTGTGTATATCAAGGAGAAACCCCTCCTACCCACCCAAAACCAAACACATTCAAATCATTAGATATGTATGTATAGAATTTTATTCAGTTTAGCTTCAATTCAAAAATTGGATGACGACAACAGCAGAGTCCACAAAGGACAGACATTAAATCAATTTTCATTCATGAGCTGAACTGCTTTATTTGTGTCGGGCAAAGCACAGCTGTGACAGCAGCACGCCATTATTAAATTACATTACGATATAATGCAACATCACCAATGGCTTGTGAGCCAGGCAATATGGATAGCGTCTCAAGCAGCCTCTAAGTGGTGATGTGCATCGTGTTTTTTTTTTTTAATAAGAGTGTAGAGGAACATCTACTGTGCAGAAATTGCATGTGTTTGTTTTTGTTATTCTCTTCACCAACAGATTTATAATAAATCCACCGATACACAACGACCGTTTCACTTTCAGGGCCATGCCACGCGCCGTGTGGATAACAAGGCAGTTACATAACGAGGCTTTATTTCAAGGGGTAGAGCAAGGCGTGTATCTCATCTGTGCCGTCTAGTACAGCACAAACTAACACAGCGCACCCGAGGGGACGTCCACCAAAGAGATGGAGCAATTAAACTGGCACGTGTGCAGGTGCCAGGTGGACAAGTGTGGGGAGTGGTGCAGCGGCGTCACGCTAACCGCTGCACCACCACTCTAGGGAGACAAAGGTGGCCGGGCGTAGTGCTGGCTACCCCACCCCTCGTGTACCGTGCTGGCCGTCATTGGCGCTCGCTAACAGTCTGTTTATTCTGTACGGGGGATCTTTGGTGGACTATTACACCGCAGGGTGTAGAGTGATGGTGGTGGCTTGGACATGCCCTTATGCAGCGCTGGATCAATCGCGGCTGATAACGATGACGACTAAACCAAATCCAATTTAATTCAACGTCTATAAAGTTATATTATCTGCTATTCTTGTGGAGGTTAGGATCTGTATTCATGTGTGCACAATTATTACTTCTTAATAGTTAGTGACTTTGGCTGTGATGCGAGTCCAAAATGGTCTATTCAAATACGAATACAAAGAGGCGTTTATAATGAATGTAATTTGTGATGGCACATAACAGATATCAAAGATTTATAGAGACATCAGTATGCCTTGGGGATCAAGGTAGAAGCGTTCACGTCGCGATCACTGTCAAATAATACTTGGTATTACCTGCAAATTCTACCAAACACTTCGAAGCCGAGCTGAAAGACAACGGTGTCCAGAAGCTCAACAGATGCCAGAAGCCCCTCAGTCTGGAGCAAGAAGAGAGGCCAATGCCCGCCTTTAAGGCCAGTACTGACTATTATATCTCTAAATGTTGAAGGGCTGTCTGCAACTAAAGAAGAACTTGTTGCAATGGGAAAATGTCATATAACCATCATGCTTTGAAGAATCGCATCGAATCAGTATGCCTTTATTTCAAGCTACCTGTCCCTGTCCAGGTGTCGTAGGAGGGTTAAGGTCACGAATGTGGATGCTGAATAAAACAAATCAAAATATTATTTCTGATCAACAGCACCGATTGTGATTTTCACACTAATCGCCAAAGCCTTGCGTACACATGTCCCATATTAGTAAACACACCATGAACAAGCTGCCTGAAAGACATCAGATGGGAGATCACGGCACGATAGGCTCACGGGCGGCGGCCTAAACCCTCATTAAACCCCAATAACAATTCCTCAAGCTGCTTTCCTCCGCACCGGAAAATACTTGGGCTTCCTTGTAATTACATATGTTTGTATAAATTTACATCTTTATTTATTGTATTATTTAGATCCCGGCTTGCGCACGCACGACGACTAAATCAATTTCCCACGAGTCAAAGGTATTTTCATAGACTCGGGGCGGCCTTTGTCAAAGTCTATATTGTCACCTATAAACATCTTTATAAGAAACACGGACTATGATCGAAAAAATGAAACAAGAGTTGGGGGCATAAAGAATCATGGAGAGAGATGCAGGCTTGGAATTACACAGTCACAGAAGCACATGGATCAAATGCAAATGACACGGAGGGCCATGAGAGATGATGAGGATTGGGGATGAACTGCTCCAGTAGGGGGTTCATGATGGCTAACGATAATGATTATAACCAAAATGGTAGAACATTCCTATTATATTTCCACACTAGTAAATGAGTATATATATATAAACACACCATTAGTTTCCTAAGAGATAAACACACTCTGTGCGTAAACTGTAGTGATTGTAGCTTAGAATTAAAATGCACGGAGAATAAAGAGATGGCTCCTTAGGCAAGATTTAAAGGCAAAAATAAGTGGAAATTTTGCTAATACAAAGTAAGACTGTTTCTTCCCTCCTTAAGACCTGATAGTTTACGGGAAATGCATAAACGTAGCTCAGAGGTAATGCCTTAAAATAAATCACATTACCATACCTTTATCTGCAATAACGGGACAGAGTTGCGGTAATGGACACTTCATCGGAAATAAACAAAGAAATGGACGATAATAAACACTGCCATGCAATCTCTCACGAGTGGGGCCACCAAAGTTATTCCGCCACCCCTCTCCCCACGAACGCAATGTCTTGTGGTGGTCGCGCAGTCGGCACCGCACGACTGATGAGATAAAAACGGGAGGCGCTCCGGAACCGGCACGCGGTAGCAGCGGCGGCTGCGAAGGAGGCGGCTTGGCACATGACAAACGCACTTCATTTTCTTCCTGCCAGTGTAACAAGAATTATCTGTGATGGTGCCCGCTCAAGCCGTGTGCTCCATCCAGCAGGGAGGGGGGTTTAAGAGGCCGTAAATCGGGGCAGGCTGCCCCTGCTGCACTTAGACAGCGTTACCCGCTTCCCGTCGCGACGCTTCAGACGTGCCCTTTCTCCGGGCTGGCCCGTGTAAACCACCTTTGTGCGTCGCCACAGCCGTCTTGTAATTAAAGATGTAATTCAAAGAAAATGCAATGGCGGTAACAGAGCAGCGAGCCGGCGATTTGCAAAGGGTTCTGATAAAACCTGCGCCCCGGCAATAATGATCTAAGCTCGAGCTGCCGTGTGGAATCAATAACGGAGTACGAGCAATTATACATCACTAATTCAATGAGTAACAATCATCTAATACAACGGGTTAGGGTATTGATCAAGGTGTCTATTAAATCAAATAATAGTTTCTAAACTAGCGCATTCACATTTATTTTTTATGTGCACGTGATGACTGGAATAAAGCATAAGCTAAAAATGGCCAAATAACATAGCGGGAAACAGATTACTTTATACTTCCCAACAAAATCGGCCAAAGTGCAAATAGTGCCACAAGAAGGTGGAACTCGAGCATGCCGAACGTGACGGACTTGAAACAGTTAAATGCCCGAAGCTTACAGCCAGGTTCACAGCCATTGAACTGTATTCAGGCTACGCTCCCCATTTCCATTTCAAACGCAAGAGTGATCCCCATAATACGAAACGATAGTGCACCGACACAAGGCTACCAGCATAAACAATTCATTTTCAGCACACTTGTACAGCATGCATTGTACAGCGTGTCAGTAAACAAAGGCTGCTTTCTCCCCACGGCGGCTGAATTTAATTGACAGTAAGTATATTCAGACCAGGGTAATGCCTACTTATTAAACATTAAAAGGCAGCTGCTACCCTATTAGATAAAAAATTGACAGATAAATCAACAATGCATATGTTACGGTTGATTAAAAGTGTGTTATACTTCATTGTAACACCAATTAGTTACAAGACTGAAAAAGTCAAAATTCAAAGCAGTAAATATTCAAAATGGTTTGCATTAATATACATTGTATATCTCATTCCTCACCTCCATTTTGTATAATTGGCATGGCTCTAGGTCCCAACTAAATCCAGCTATTTTAATACACCTAACTAGCAACTTGCACATCCTTTTGATGTCCAGCCATCTGTCCCCCTCCCAGCCAGCAAAACTTTTAACATTATATTATATCGAGCCGCGTCTCTCTCCACCATTCTCTTGGCAGCTCTGTGCCGTATGTCTTAATTAACCTCACTTTCTCGCTTTGTGTTGGTTTTTTTAAATCTATTTTTATGTCCCCTTCCACGCCTCTCAAACATTCTATATTCCTCAACACTTGTGCATCACCCAGCCAGCCGTGTATCCAGCCAGAAAAAACGATTTTCTAACACAGTATATGATATATACAAACAAAACTTTTCATACGTCCTGGATAACATAAAACAATAATATAGCTTCAATTCTAAATGAGTGTAAATCTCAATTTGCAAACGGATGTTACAATTGTACCATCTAAAGTAATGTGTTACTTTCCGAATCGTTTCATCCAAAGGTGCGAAAGCCGGTCACAATATGATTAAGCTAGAAATGTTTGTGCTGGCTCACACGGTGGGTTCAACTCAAGCGCCTTGTGAAGGAAAGAGAATGCTGGGAAAGCCCTTCCACTGGAGTCCCGACCGATGAGACGGGTAAACACATGGCAGGGCCTCATGGCCTTAGTGGGGGTGTGTAACAGGAAATGAAAGTCTGCACAGGGATCATGAGATCACACCCCATATTCCCGAATTGTACAAAAACAATGCAGAGAAACGGACCTCAGAACACTATCCGTTTCCAGGAGCGTTCGTGGTAACACTATCTATTTTCGATGAAAGGTTCCCATCTCTCCTGTGCAATTCAACGGAATTCATTATTCATCATGTATTAATTACTCCGGCGCATCATAATGACAAGCACTGGTACGGTATGGCCAATCCCCCGCTGGGCATGACTTGAAGCTGAGAAACAAGTCACTGGACAAGATCCAGATCTGATAGCAATGTCCACAAGGGCAGTGCACTGTGTGTGAGCATCATCTTCAAGTGCAGAGAATTGTCTATGTCCACTTAACGATCCATTTTTCAAAAGTTTCCCAATGCCAAATGTCTCTGCCCCAGGTTGGTAGGGAGCCCCTGAGCTCGGGTACACTAAATGGGTATAAACGGTGCACTGATGACGATTAGCTTTCCACGTTGGTTGATTCTAATTGTTCTGATTAATCATGCTGGCAATAATAGGACCCATTGGCCGTGCAGCACGCAGCCGTCACACGTGCAGGACTGGCGCAGTGGTAACATCCGTCTCCTCACAGAAAGAATGGTCTTGCCCGAGGTGGTTCCATTCCCACCTTGGGCGCCTTTCTTTGTGGAGTTTGTGTGTTCTCCCCCTGTTCTGTGTGGGTTTCCTCCGGGTTCTCTGGTTTCCTCCCACAAATTAAAAAAAACACTCATTCATTATTTGGCCGATAACATCATAATATATAGGAAGCAGTGTGTGGCAATATGGCACCGGCAAAACGCCTGGCTGCCTCCTCCGCTTCTCTGCGCTTTCCTCGTGCCTACGAGTCGTTCTCTCGTTGAATGAATACTTTTGACATTGAATGAACATGTGCGCGGTATAACAAAGTAATATCCAAACATTGACTGTGCGCAACATTGCATACATCTATATAATATGGAGTTCACAACCCTAATTGCGTATAAAGGAATCGCATCCACATATTTGGCATGTCTTGTATTTGGCCGAGGGATTTCACCCTTGCAGCTGGCTGCTGCGATTTCTTTTTTGTCATTGTGGAAAACATGAAAATTAGACATATTTGGCTCGGTGGTTATTTTTTTTTAAGCAATATGTACAATGATGTGAACTGCATTCTTTGGTTTCCCTGGCTAATGAGTAGCATTTTGTGCTTGTATGTGTATATATAGTCCCATTATGCTATTTTATACATTTTTAAATTACAATGTTACAGAGAGTGCATTACAGTCCCTAGGGAGGAAAATGTTGACATCAGCATACATTAGTGCATGAAGATTCATGATAATCACTCCATTGCATCTATACATGCATGCCATAAAAAAACACATTACCTAACCTCTAACCTTGACTGTTTAACCCTGAAAAACTTCAATTATATGGCCATACCCCAAGATGAATTAGCTGATTTTGTGAGACCTCAATATGTCCAGTCCATGGTGGAAAGAATATCACTCCTTTTGTGGCCATGCGGCATCAAATTAGGTTTCGTACGGCACATTTGGCATATAAATAATCTGCAAATGAAGACCAGCACGGGGTGCGGGTGATAGCTGTACCGGTCCTGGGCCACCGCCCCTGCCCCTTCACCAGGCCGCACTGACTCAAAAAGTGAAGTATGGTCAAACCTCAACGTTCAGCACATCATGGGGAGGCCTTTATCCAGTTGTGGATTGACAAAGCGCTGCACACTATTTTCAAGCACGACCTGTCAAATTCCATCTCACCATCAGGTTTGCTCTGGTTGGCTTCAACAGGTGCTATTTCATACTTGCACAAGCTCTCCCGCATGTAAAAAAAAACAACCGTTTAGTTACAACAAAAGTAAACAAAATAAATTTTCGGCTCATTTCACATTAACCACAAACCTTGAAGTGTAACTTTGCTTGTGCGAACGGCACAAGAGACTGAGCACGATGGAGGATGTGTGACAAATAATGAATGAATGAAAGCCCCTACCCAGAGACGCATGGAAGGCCATTACAACACATTAGCATTATTTGACAAGGACAATCATTCGGCAAATAACCGACTAGGTGGCATCGAGGTGCACAACGCTGGCTACATGTGCAGAAATATCCCCCCCATATGGCCTTAACGGACTTTCGACGCAGGTGCTGTTAGCAAGCACCTATGAAGGTGGGGGTAGGTGACCAGCACAATGCACCTGCCACCTTTGTCTCCCCAATGCTAATGTTTATACACCACACCAGGTACTCATCTGAGGCCAAGTCGACCAATGCGAGGCCCTGAATCGGTTCAGATAATCATCACTGGTGTTGGTCGTGAGCGGGGAATCAAACTCGGGCTGTCGGGTTGGACGCGCAGCAAGTAAACCGTTAGACCACCGCTCTCCATGTGCGTGCATAAACGCACACCGGCATGCGACCACGTGGTTCGGCTGCGGCTCGGAGTGGGGGTGTAGCGTCCCTGCACAGGGCACGTCCCCAGCACCATGGCCCTCTCAGTGGGGACACGCGGCTTGGCCATTTTTCACAACTTCTATAACCAAGAGCCTTGTGCTGTCAAACCTTCATCGCTAGATTATCCCTCACGCTGCCGGTCAGGCCTAAACCCTTCACAATGCCAATTTCAAAAGAAACTTTTACCGCCCGTCAATAATAAATATTCCAATGTAAGTTTTCACGGCTCAATTCATGAGAGGGAGAGCGCTCGACATGGCTATCGCGAAAGAACAGCTCTGAAAAGCAACTATCAATAATACATATTTTTTTGCTTATTGTGATAGGGATAAAGGTCCAATACGTGTCCCTAACCTCCACAGAATGGTCGGACAATTTTATGTTGGCGAATTGTTCCTTAAAAAGTTCTCCAGAGAGGTAATAAAAAAATACATTAAAAAGTTGTTGACTTTGACAGTGAAGTAGAGATAAGAATAAGAGACAGGTCTTGAAGTGTCTTGGACGGTAGGTCACTGCAAATGCATCAAGAAAGTGATGTAAAGGAAAGCCTGCATATGAACTGTGCCAGGTCTGTTAACAGCATGAAACAATTACAAGTTATAACTTTCCTCTGATTTGTTCGTAAATTAGGAGAGAAAAATGCATACATGGAATAGTATTTTTTTTTATCCGGGAAGTGACATGGCCCTGCGATCGTGAGTTTTTCCGCTTTTTGCAGAGGTTTGTGGTTCTAACCGGACAGGCCACCCCAGTTATTCCTGTGGGTGTACTAACCGTGAAATAGCCTTGCACTATAAGAATGGCGAGAATTCCAAACGAACTAAATTATGTATCAATACGGTTTACATACAGGTAACAAAATGTTAACACACCGTATTCTGCATCCTGACACTTGGGCATGTCAGACTTAATGTCAACACGTTGGGCGCAGTGTGGGCGTGCAACTCCAAATCAATGCACAGTGGGAGGTTTCACAGCGAACAATGCGGCTGCAGACACAATAAGGCAGGCGACACATCTTAAAATAACTGTAAATATTTTGATGGTTGCGCTTCAAAGCTGTTCTTTCAGGATAGCCGTGTAGAGCGCCCTCCCTCGACACGGGTATCCCGAAACAACTGGTTTGAACATCAAGCATCATGAATCAATCCGTGAAAACCTACATCACTATAAATATGTTATTGATCAAATGTTAAGATCTGTATATCAATCGTTGCAATGCTGCAGGATGCAACTTTAATCAAAGGATAAAATGTGATTAAAAGTGTTGTTCGCAATAATACGCAAACCAATTGCTGTTTCATAGGTGGAGAATAGCAGCACTGAGATGCAGCGGTTGTTATGTCTGCTAACAGGTTTCATGGAGTTAATGGTTTGAATTCAGCTTTTACATTTTCTCCGTCAATGGCCGTGTGTCTCATCTACACGTCGAGGCAATATAAATGGTTTCGAAACTGTTATCTTCAGCCACATTGGTAGTAGGGTGGTTGACGAATTTTTGCGAGCGCGATCTGCATGGAAGACCTACACTCGTTAACATTCGGCTCCAGCATCGTGGCTTCATCATGTCTCAGGGGTTACCATTTGTGAATTATCATTCAACAACTTCTCTTATTGTTTTTATGGTCCAATTTCTTGCTGCCATTTTGGATAATTGTTGTGTTTTGTTCTCCAATTTATATTTTCAGGTTTCCTAACAGCTTTGTTCTATGTACTCTATCTTCTGGTTGGCATTTTCATCCCCGTACTGATATAGGAATTCATGGCTCGATGTATGAGAATTGCTCTTCACATAGCAGCTCGCTTTCCACGTGGGAGGCATCATCAGAATGCCTTATGATGCCTCCCACGTTGTAGGCGAATAAGAGAGAAGTAACAATCTACACGGCTATCCCAAAAAAAACAGCTATGGAGAGCATTTTCCATCTGGTTGTTCCGTGTGTGGTCTCAAGCCTGTTTGCCATGTGCTTTTTACTTTGAACCCAAATACTGTGCATGGCCCATTACTATGCTTGTTATGCCAATTGTTACACCGATCTTGAAAATGTCATGATTTTGTTTCCCTGCATTGGAATCTGCTGCTTTGGGATAATCAAATTTCTCATACCTCCTGAACTAAGATTTTTATGCAAACGATCTTGTTTTGGCCTGCAATTAGCTTTGGCCGCCCTTTGGCAATGCTGAAGTGTAAACTCGCCTTGCACCAGCATGCCAACACATCCTGTGTTGCATTAGCAGAGGTACCCCTGACAAATCGTAATCTTATTCATAGCAATGGAAAGTTGCATGCCAGTGATGTCAAAATTCTCTTAATAAAATACGGTAGTTCTTGCAAATTAACTGCAGAAATGAATTATAATGCCTTCTCAACTACAGTTGACTTCGTGTCAGAAACAAAATTGAAAGGACATCAAAAACATGCTAGATATATAACATGCAAAAAGATGTTAACCAAGCTAGACAAGCTGCCAATCAATACCGCAAATGTGCCACAGCAAAATCTATTTCCCAATATCTATTCAATTAATTCAGTATTCAAATTAGATTTTTTTTTATTTCCCCTGGCTGATATAATTAACTAAGTATGGAGTCAATTTCATAAACTAAATGCCAAAATGACATCGATAAAAAAACAATTTGGGTTAAAAATGAAGTTGGAGACGGAGGCCACCTAAAGCTGGCAATGTCCTCAACATCCAGCGCGAGGATGAGCTCAACGGAGCAGATACGCGCTTGATCCGTGCACGGCGAGAAACGAGCCCTCCCAGGGCAATACTGCGCCAACATTTACACGTTAACAAGCACATTACAGATGTGAAGTTGTGACCAATTCTGCGACAGCATCCGGCTACAATGCATCTAGCGACTGCGATTTCATCCAGCCACTGCGATTTCATCCGGCCTACATTTTCTTTTATCAGTTGGCTTTGCAAAGCACTCTCACCAGTGCGGATTATTGTGATTACGTTGTAGAGTAAACACATTTTATCATGTGAAGAACTACGTCTTAGTCGTCACCAAACAAATTATTCGGTGGTGCTGCGCTGGCAAGCAGTTCACAAGCACAATCGACAAAAGACTCAAATTATTCACATTACTCAATAACACCGTGACCTGAAAAGACATTTATAAGAAAGGCGACGTTTGTCGGCAAAGGCCCTTCTTCATAGTACATAAAGGATGACTATGCGGAGTTTTGTCCACACTGATGCATTAAACCACGGAGCACAATGCAATTTTTAAAGTAAAAAAAGTCTGATGCCAGTCATCTATTTTCTTGTGATGTTATATAACAAAATACACATTATATAACCAAATAACCATGCGTCGCAAATAACCTCGTAGTGTAAATTTTAAGCTACATGTAACTTCTGGAAATGATGATTGCACGACACCATTTTAAACATTTGCATGTGTAAATATCACCTTAAACAGAGGTGGAAGGACCAGCTCTCATAAGCACAAAAAACAGGTTAATACCCATAAAACACACAGCTTTGAATGATAATGTAATTATATCTAGTACAATTTCAGGGGAGGATTTCTCAAACCACAGCCTCCGTACAGATTGACAGTTGCAGGCTAACAGCATTCTGAGGAGACCAATTAGTTGACACATGTATCTGTTGATTGGAAACACCTTGCAGGGAACGTGAGGGCTGGAAAATGAAAACCTTGTTTTAAAACTCTCTCAATAGATCAACAATAATATCAGAATTATTCAGAAAAACAGCCGCACGATGAAATATACAGCACCAGCATTATTCTACTGTACATTTAATATACATTATTTTCCCATAGGATAATTAAAGCACTACATTTATTTATTTCGTCCATTATGTGCAATGCTGTGTGTAAATGGTTATTTGTTCGATGTTTGTTTGGTTAATTTGTTATTTTTTTATATTTTTTATTTTTGTCAATTCCCGTATTTGTTGTGTCGCAGGAATCCCGTAAAGAGCTTACAAGCTCACTGGGTATTTTTTGAATAATAGACATCTATTTGCTTGTTTATTTTATTAATCTATCACAAACATAAATAAAACACACTAATTTGAGAATATCTACATATAGTCATTTAACAGTTATTAATACACACATCTAATAATCACAATTACATTCAATCTGCTGCCCTCCCAAATGCCTACAAAGGAAGAAAGCCTTCCAAAGGATTTCTGCAACTACGACATAACCTAATCTAGTTAATGAGCTATGCAGGCCACAGCTGTCGGACCTATCAGTCACGTACTCTACAAAAAAGTGGCTCATGGTTGGAGGCATATACATATGGTGACATTGGCTGACAATGACTAAAATTAATGCTTTTGGAAATTTTACATGGGAAGTATTTTTCATCAGTATATTAATAGTGAATGCTACAAAAATTGCAACGTGCATCACGCAAACTTGTTTACATTTTCATCAATTTCCTATTTTTTAAAAAGATAGTTGGTCCCTCAAACTCAAAGGTTTAAATTTGTACCATCCCACCTCTTCCACTGATATTTTAGATTTATTTTTATGCTTATATCATGACATTTAACCCTGACTGGCTAAATGACTCGACGGACTTTAAGATTCCCAAACGCAATTAATTTAAATCAATGATAGCGCAATGGTAAGCAAGCTTCACATACACTGCATTCTCATTCATTGTCAGAAACCGGTTAAACCTGTACAGGGTTGTGGTGAGCCGGAGACTTTCCCGGCAGAAACAGGGCACAAGGCAGGGCTATACCCATGATGGGACAGCAGTCCATCACAGGGCACCAGGAGAAATTTAGTCAGCAGGCCAATTAACCTATGCAGCAGCATGTGTTTGGACTGTGGGAGGAAACCGTAGCACCTGTCAAAAAAACCCATGCGGACACGGGGAGGACATGCAAACTCTACACAGAAAGGCACCCAAGCCGGGATTCAAACCCGGGAACCTTCTTGCTGTGAGGCGGCAGCTCTACATACACTGTAATGGCAATATATTCAGTATTGAAATAATACACATTTCAAAGTGCATTGCACATGATGTGCAATGCGTGCATCATGCTGACAACTTAGTCTCGCACGTGCCCAACGAACAAAGCTTTCAGCAACCCAGATGGACTCCAGTGCCATATTGGTAAATACATGGACATTAACAATCTCCGTGCGTTTTTCTTAGCACTGGTGTCACACAAGACACTGGCACTAAGCAATATCCACGAGGCAGTGGGGCATGTAAGCCCAACTGATTTCAAGCCGTGGTGTTAAACACAAGGATTTGAGCACCACATTCTCACCCCATATTCAAATGTAACTGCACGGTCACTAAGGCTGGTTGTGCTGGCCAAATGTCAGCTGGATTTCAGGAGTTGTGAATATACAAGTAAAATAAAACTGTAACATATCTCTTTATACCTTTGCCAAACCATGTAAACGAATAAATCGCTACGCACCAACATACATTACAGCCTATGTTTGAGTGCGTTTGATGTGTTCCCACAGAATAATGACTCAATAACTAACAAAGAACGGAATGTGATAGCTAATAATTACATGTCGTACACTATAAACATGCTGCTACACAAGACCCCATTAGTCCATTCCTAATTGACAAAATCAGGAACTATATGTAAGGTTTACATGGGACTAGTCTACCACCTCTTAATAATACAAACCTCCCAGACTTCATTCCCAGAGTCGTTAGACTGAATTGATCAAACACTTAAAAGGTTGAAAAGGTAATTGCTTCTACATGCAATAGTAGCCACTTTGGGTAAAGCAAAACATTTAATACGCAAACAAATCAGGGTTGTAAAAAATTATGACCTTGGAAATGGGTGGCATTTTACGACGTACAAGGTATCCCTAAAAGTTCCAACTCCAAGCCGGTAATTGATCTTTTTGACGGGATAAGTGTATAGTTTATGGTGCCATTTAAACCTTCAGTGACATAATCTTTAAAGTCACGGTATTGAGCCAACGCAGCCGAAATCCTCAGTTCAAATCCAACCCATGAAACGCAACTGTAAACACATTCATCTCAGGGGTGCACTGATGCGTTTCGAGTGCGGTGATTGGCGTCCTGGCTCAAGCCTCGGCTTTCATATGGGCTGTGCTCGTCCAGCGGACGGCACACTTGGGACAGATGCATTGGTTGTGAGAATGCGAGAAAAGCCAGGCTGCCCGAGTCATGCGCCCTGTACCATAACTAAGACAAAAGGCATCCATTAAGGCAGCCTGTGACTTCATAAGATATATTAACATGCCGGCCCTGCACGTTTCAACGACTGGTTCTGCTTGCGAGCACGACATGAAATAAACAAAGCAATGTGATAAATAAACTTGGTGGGGTGGCGA
>JAZEWU010000002.1:25061438-25092921 GCA_036362915.1 Geotria australis
ATATTATAATCGTTATGGTATTTCTTACCCTCCAGCCTTTCCCCTTTGTTAGCCACTGAACACTTTGTTGTCTTGATGATTTGAGGTTCCACAGTTACAGCTAGCAATATCCCGAAGGTACGCAAGACACTCAACATTTTTCTGCAAGACTTTAACAGAAACCAACGTCTTCGTGCCAACAACTGTTAGCGTGATTCAGCGCACACGCGGCAGATGGGGCCGTGTCTGTGCAAACCCGACGATGGCTCAGCAACAACGATATGCGGCACGGAATTAAGCACGTTATGAAAACGTAACGCTATGTTTTAACATTTAATCACACGTTCCAGTGTAAGAGGACATTCTAAGCAAATTCTATGCAGATAGTGTGCGTGAGGATTGTGGTGAAGCTTCCTGAAACCGAGTCGTTTCCTAGGCCTCGTGTGAGCGCATGAGTGAACAGCAGCTTAAATGTAGAATTTTAAGCATTCACCAGCTAATGCATAATATTAACACCGTGCATATTCTTGCAGGGTCTCTTAAGGCTAAGTGAACAAATGTTATCCCCAAAAAATAAATATCCGAGATTTTTTTTTTATTGTAAGATCACCCACCTCATGTGACCTCCCTCATCCCACCCAAATGGTTTCAAAGGAACATTCCTGCAATATAAAGCGTACTCAAAACCAGCACACACCTGCCGCTCCACAATGCTCAACATACATGGCATGTGTGAAGTAGCAGGGGCCTCCGCAATAATCCCCATTGCTTCATTTCACATTATTTGACAAAACAATGGTCTCGCAGGCTGTCAGCTGCTGTCAAGTTCACAATCGCCAATCTGCCATTACTCAACAATAACCGTGCGCCGTTAAAAATCTCATTATTTGAATGCATCGGCCATAGCAAACACTGCTCTTTTTTCCCTACACTGGATTTATTCTCTCAAAATGCCAATTTGGCCCTCTCAGATTAGCAGCAGCATCTGCTTCAGGGATTTTCCCGCTCACAACTATAAAAGGCTGGAATTATCCCAGAAAGTGCCCCACATAACATCTGCTCCTTCCCTACCTTCAGCTAATTACAAGAGATTTATGCAAGGCTGCTCTGTTACTAAGTCTTAAGCGGCAAGTGTCACACAGTAACCTCTGCTTTTTGAGGCTCGGCAGCATCGTTTCCATCACAGCAAATTGTGCAACAACGGGAATGGTTTTGGAACTTTAAAAAATGAGCACCAAGTATTTAAAGCACCAGGCTCGTCCCCCAGTGCCAAAAAGATACCCATATAGCCCTTAACAGACTGTTGAGACAAGTGATGTTAAGCGATCACCAATGAAGGCTGGCACGGCACATAAAAGGGTGGGTTGGCAAAACTATGCCTGGCTGCCTTTGTCTCCACAGTGCTGATGTTTACATACTGTTCCAGGCACTTATTTAAGGACAAATCGACCTAGGGAAGGCCCACCAGGAGCAATTCAAATATCCGCCACTGTTATTGGTCGTGAGCAGGAAATGAACTCGGGTCGCCGGGTTGGTAGCGCAGCGCGCTAACCACTGCGCCACGGCTGACCCAAGCATACTGATACAACCCGACACATACCCAACTCGTTATGGCAGTGAATCCTGCATCGCGTTACCGGTGCTGTGTACACAAGAGAAATGTACCAATTTATGAGACGTGAGAAACCGTGATAAATCTATACGTGCATTTGTGAAGAATAAATATTACATGTGATCACGTTAAACATCATCAGATTATGAATATGAGGTTACAAACGCTAAATCAAGTTACATACGAGGATTATTTCAGCCAATCGTCTCTCTGCCTCGTTTAAAATATACCTTAAGAGCTACGCGAGGTGAAATGGCGCAATCGGTGAGCGTGCAGAACTTATAAATACACCTTAAGACCGATACGAAGACTAAATGTACGCATCGTGCCCATACAGTACGGTATGCGCGAACGCACGGACGGGTACACACACACAGGTGTATACACACACAGGGGTATACACACACAGGGGTAATATAATGTGAGGTCAAGCAAAACAAGGTTTCACTTTAAACTTGTATTAACACCCATAAATTGATGTCCAACACTGACCAATGAAACACAAACAACAGCAATAAAACAAAGCTGATAGAAAAAAACAAATCTATTTTTTAGAGGTGGTTTTCAGCAAGGAGGAGTTGTAGGTCCTCTTATGTGATGTATTACATGTGACAAGCTCAAAATTAACTCTGGACCCCCAGCAGACGCACCCTCTCTTAGCTCGAGAATTACATCTCAACACACAACCAAAACTTCAAACCTTCGCACGCATATTTTCTCTTTATGCCAGATGACAAGAGGGAATTAATGTGTCAGACGCTTGCCAGAATTTTCCACACTGTACAGATTCCCATATCATTTTGAAAAATAACATAATTTGGAGGATTTCAAATTTAAATATAGCTTTGCTAAGACGGCTAACCTATCACGTAGAGTTTATTGCCGAGAGCTAAGTTCACATTTGCATGAACATACAGTGTATGTCAGCATATGCGTAAGAGTTTAGTGTGTGTCAGTATGTGCATCGGCGTGTGCGGGGAGCAGTGGTGTAGGGGTTAGCGTGCTATACTACGAACCCAGCAGCCCGCGTTCGATTCCCACTCGCGGCCAACACCATTGACGATTTTGCGAACCGGTCCTGGGCCTTCCCTCGGTCAGCTCAGCCTCAAATGAGCACCTGGTGCGGTGTGTAAAGATCGCGACTAGGGAGATAAATACGGTCAGGCGTGGTCCTAGCCACCCTCTGTGTGCCGTGCTGCCCTTCAAATGTGCTACTTGCTAACAGCACTCGACCCTACAGTATGTTAAGGCTATACAAAGGATCTTTGTTGAGCCGATGTGTGGCTTTTGTAAGTTCTACCCTTATTCTGCCTGGGTTTCCTCCAAGTTCTCTCGTGTCCTCACATAGTAATGGCAAAGCTGGTTTCCCAAGGGTGCGTGTTTGCATTTCACCAGACGGTGTGGCGAGGGGGAGGGGGGGGTTGGTTTGTGGCAAATGCTAAAGCTGCACAGCGTGCACGAGCCTACTGGGAGTCAGCCCCAACACCTCGTTCAAATCCATGAAAAAGCCAATTTTGCAAATGTGTATGCGTGTAAAATACATGAAATGCAGAGGAACTGTTTTCCGACAAATTGCATTTATCTCGCATTAGCGTGAAATTATCTCACCGTGACCAAGATGAAAATTCTGAATCGGCAAGACCCACAGAAGGGGCTTCCCTTCGCAGTGCTGCATCCACACAAAATCTATTTATTTCAAAGACTTTAAATAAAATATAAGAACACCTCATTACTATGCTGCATATTGCAGCATTACATATTTCATAAAAGCTCTTTACCCACATAATGCTGACTCAAGGGTGTTTAATTCTTTTTGTTGTTTAAATTGCTCAAGAATAGATGACACGGTGCGTCTTTACACTCGAGCACAACGGATGCTTGTATTGCTTACGTTTACCTTGGGAAACCTCCAACAAGCATAAAGCTTACAGAAGAAGAAACGAGCCCATTTTAAATAAAAACCCTGCATAAGTAAAAGTTTGTGATTCTTGAAACACGCGTTAAAACAAACCACAAGACAACAATAACACTTTAAGATTCACACTGCCAATAAACCCACTTCATGAGTCTGTAAAAAAAAATCTCCGGAAATAAATATTTAAACCATCTCAGCATTTTTCAATATGAAAGGAATTTCTTGAAAAGAAAAGAGGACTCTACTTTGGATAACCACCAACAAGACACAACTGCCGCACCTGAAACCGCGCAATCTCTGAACCTACAAATAAATAACACAAGCGCCAAAACTGAAACGAACAAGCAGGAAACTTTACCAGCCTCAACAGGCTGGCACCGCGGCTCCCTGGCATCAGGCCGAGCACACGCAAGTCACTTACCAGAATCGTTGCGCAGGTACGACGCAACAGCCAGGGTGAGGCACGACTGGCACAGCAGTTCCAGCAGCATGGGCGGCAGCGGCGTGTGGCTGGGCCGTCCGGCCTCCCCGCCATGCGCCTCCCCACCAGGGTACGCTCCGCCGGGATTCATGTAGCTCGCCAGCACCTGCCAGGGGAGGTGCACACGTAGAATTACGACGCTGCTGTCGCCGATGCTGCTGGTGGAAAGCGCAGCCCTAATCGACTTGTCACCCCCACGGAGGATTCCCATTGTCAGTGAAGACTCTGTTTGTTTCAGGAGGCCGTGAATGCAAAGATAATAAGAACTAAGGGCGATTTAAAAAAAATATGTAAACACGCTGTAGGTGTATAGAACAGCACCGGTGATTGTATCCTGATGCATTTTAAAGGCATTATTTGTATTCAGAGTGGCATAATTATTAGTTTAACATACAGAATGCAACACCTAGAGTTATGTTACCAAACTTTGCGGCCCTTTACTGTATTAGGTTAGTCAATCATTTTCTGTAATTAATTTCCATTTGTTTCTATAATGACAGTGTAAACAGCAAATGGCCAGTTAATGTTTTCTCCTGCTACGTTTTCATACCTTTGTTTCTGCACTTCAATTTTAAGAAATATTTTGTAATGTTGCTCTGAATAACTTTGGCCAAAGGGTCTCTCCCTGTCGAAGTCATTTTCTAATACACATTTTGTTATTTTCTTTATATAATCATGTTCTACTATGTAAATTAAAACAAAACTAAATAATGTTGCAGTCCTTGGTTTGCAAAAGCTTGCATGGCTGCATAGTTTTCACTATGTAAAATGCCATTTCAGTCTACAGAGGCTAGGCATGATACTTGATATCCCTTACAAAAAAATATCAAAACAAATAATTCAGTGTTTGTACTGAAACTGCTGCTGAAATCATGTACTCTAAGAAGGCCATGTGCCCGATGGGTTGGTTACAAAAATCTGTATTTTTTTTACATGGAGAGATTGAAATTCATCAGCCTTTACACGACTCTGATTGACAGTATGTGGTCAACAGAATGGAATTATTCTATAATCCAGTTTGTTCATGGGGTTGAGCAGCCTATACACATGATCAGGAAAAGACAATATATTTAAAATCTGAAAAATGCGGAACACGGATTTAGAGGTGCATGCTTAGAACTGCACAATGATAATAGAACAGACACATCATAATGGACTTAAGAAATATACATGCTTTGGGAAGGACAGATCGCTTACAAACAGTGACTGCTGATGGTCACGACTAACAACAGTGGCAGCCAAAGGAGAAAACACGTCTGAGAGCTTATCTACCGTGCAGATGGAGCAATTAGAGCAGACGTGTTCAAGAGCTAAATTTATTATCGCAGCGAGAAACCATGATAAAAAGTGACAGCATTGGGATGCCTTCATCCAGCAGTGAAGAGATAATGGCTAGTCACAACAATGATGATGATGATTAAAACATGGGCAATAATGCACACGCAAGAAGAGCTTGCATTAAACACTTTCCTAACGTTTGTCGTTCGGAACGACAAATGAAAACAATTTGCTGCTCGGAATCGGATAACCACTTCTTCATGGATTTGAAAGTTGGTCGGCTTCACTAACTTTAGCTGAACTAGAAGAGATCGTATTAAATTATAAATAGTGTATTACTGAATGGCAGCATTTCAAAAAAGCTACCAAGCATTACCACCTGCCCATTCTAGCGTGCCAGTTCCAGAGAGGCTGTTAGGGGGGGTGGGGGAGGAAGTCTATGACTATTTCTAAAGAGAAAGAACGATTTGTGTTGAGACCGTGCAGTTCATTTTCACCGAGGATAAGTGGGGCTCAGGGATGCTCGCCCCATTCATAAATAATACGTGTCACACTCAAGTAGTTATTCCATGACAAACGTGTGGCCAGCCATTCGTAAAGTCACACAGGCTTTGGCTAGGACATCAATTACGCCGTTTGGCCTGCCTCTGAATTTTTAATAGGAGAATGACGGCTTCGGGTTGAAAGTGCAATCATCTAAGTAATTGCACATAAATGGAATGCCCGTGTGAAGATAACACCAAAAGTCAGCTGCGCAAAATGGGTTCGCAGAATTAAACGTCCATGTTAAGCGAGTCAGGTTGAAGCGGGGACCTACCCAGTGCAATTCACAATGGTTCAGGGCAGAGCCCAGACGCAGGGCTAGCTCTGCACTCCCCCCGGGGGGGGGGCAAGAGAACGGAGACACGCGGGCGCTGCAGCCACGGCCGATACCTGAAGCAGGCAAGTGACGTGCTCCTCCTCCATGCGCTGCTTGCTCAGCGCCTGCTCCACGTCCCAGCCTGAGGTAGTGGAGCCGGTGCCGAAACCAGTCCCTTTAGCCCAGTAGAGCTGCTGGTCGTCTCCGGGCCCAGCCGCCACCTGCCCGGCCCCGCCTGTCGCCATCTGACCCGGCGGGTGGCGAGGGTGGCGGGGACACACACGCACACACAAAAAGGAAGATGTTCACAAGCCACGCAAGGCACCGCATGCGTGGTATCACGGAGTTTTTATACGAGGGGCCGACAATGAACCACATTAAGATACGTTCACCGTTGCTACCTGGGGCATCATTATTACGTTTTCTATTAACTTTCAAAATGCATCGCCAGAACAAAGACAAATAACATCAGGCACATTTGTCAAAAATCAATTTCAGCCTACGAGTGGTTCACTGTCTCCGTATACGAAGGAATTTCTCCCCCAAGACAAATCGTGTTCCAAAGTATCAAAAAGCAATGACGCACAACGATGATTAATTAACCTTAAAAGGGGAGGGCATGAGAAACAAATTACACGGAATATTTAATTAGAGCTGGAATGAAATAAAACACTCAAATCATATATATCTATTGCATTATTACGCAAGAGTACGGTGTTGTTAGAATGACCTTTGCAATTCGATTGGTGGATGACTTGAATGCTGTCAGGCTGTACTGTGCACACGCGATCATAACAGCAGCACAATGGGCACAATGCAATTCGGGAACTCTCCTATGCGATTTACAGTACAATCTCTGAGGGTGCTATAACAGAGTTACGACCTTGGCATAATGACAGTTGTCCTTTGAATTGCTCAACTTTTTACATCAACCAAAACACAGAATAGTCAGGATGCAATAAAACGTGAAATAGTGAGGAGATATACTTACATCCTTTCGTACAACACTGCACTAAATCGTATAAAACCCCAAATCGCTAAGAGGTGAAACATCAGCAACATTACTATCATCACAATAAATATCCTTGATTTTAAAACGTTTCAAAAGTTATAAAGGTATTTTATCAATTGTAATTGCTTTCCAAATTGGGCGAGTTTTTTTGTTTTTTAAAAAACGGCAAGGAAAATATCCTTGCTTCATGCAGGTCATTTACATGGGCAGCCGATTTGTTATTCAGCTTGTTAGTATACAGAGCACCTCCATTAATCTGCATGAATTATGTTAACAAGATGAACCTGAATGCCTTATTAAATATCTGCATGTGCGTGCGGCTTGTTTACTGGCGGACGCCGCTAGTTCTCATCCCCACGGAACGCGGCACACGCAGAGCCTGTGGAGACATTACGGAGGCCGAGCCACTACCGGTTTGATGCAGTGAAGACTGCTGCGGCTTCTCAACAGTGACCCCCTTCCACGCGATGGCTCTCGGTAATCACCAACTATCAGGTGTAAGAAATCTGCACCGGGGGCTGTATTTGCACTAGCAGAATAGGACTGGGGGGCACGAAAAAAGGCAGGATTCGTGGGGAGTCGCGAGGACTAGAGTTGGAAACGATGCTCAAAAACCTTCGGTCCACAACGTACATTTTTTTCTCAAGAGCGTTACTCGTCAAGAGCGCCTTTCTGCCGTTATATATGACACGCCAAATGCGCACCAGTGTCATTGCTTTGTCAATAACCTATGTAGCATTGCACATTATTTCAAGCGACAAGAGCATGACGAACACATAGGCTGGTCAAAGGGCCAATCGTCAGTGACTATATCGTAACATCTTGCAGGCAAAGTGCTCTTTCCGTGGGAAGTGACATCACAGGAAGTTATGCCCCATCATTCTATTGTCGCCCAACACTTCTCAACACTGACCAAGACGCCACATCGCCCGTTTCAATTTTGAGAGCAAATAGCTCCGTGATGCTCCAAGAGAAATGCGTAGGTGAGACGGGGCTTAACACCCATCAGCAGGCAATTTGGCCAGCCGTATTAACATTCAAGCTGAGGATGGCGTACTCTGCAAATATGTGCCCGAGCAGCCACCCACTCATTGCGGCAAACACACGGCGGTGAGCACCTCGAGGCAGCAGCCCGGGGACAGACGCAGGCGCACCACCACTGAGCCTCTGCTGCCGTCTTTAATACACAGCTCTGATCTTGAAGACGCTTAATTAATTTTTGAGCAAGTGCGGCATGCGTGTCATATAATGGTGCATTTCCGTACAATGGGCAGACCCTCGCAAGGTCTCGTAGGGGGATAAGCCGGGCCACGTGGGACTATGCTTCTAAACAATTTTCTTTTTGCTCTTTTTATCGCTCCCTGGCAGGCGCATTAGCCCATTCACACTTTCATTTTGTATGTGACTGGACACCCTGGATGTTATTATCCTTTTCACAACCTCAACAAACAACTTTCTCCAATTCGATTTGCCTTTTGATCTTGCTCAGCGTTTTTAAAGCTCCCAGTCAGAATTACACAATCTTGGTTAAAAATGCGAATGCCAGAATACGACATTTGAACGAACGTTTTTGTTCTTTGTTTGATGATATGTTTCAGTGGCTTGAACAACGATGTACTTAGTTCACAAGTCATTTATTTTCAAGACGACCGGTTAATACTCCCGGCAATGTAGTTTCCCCGAGGCGCATTTTCAAAGGTCACCGAGACTGAACCGACAGAGAAAAAGTGGTTAAAATAATCAGTATCCGAGAATCTGCAGGCTGCCCAACTCCAGCCAAATTGGGACGTAAAAAGAATTTTACAAACACATCGGTGGCAGCTCGTTACAAAGCCGCCATGTCGTAAATCGTTCCCTCACGAAGAGAGATGAGCTTTGGCACACAACAGTTCGCTGTAGCCATCAACAGCGACTCGAGGCAGAGAAATAAAGTTTAATCAAAGCCGACCGGCCTTGAATATCACAATATGTTCCATCTTCAGGGGCTGGTGGTAGGGAAGTGAAAGAAGAAAATATCACCTGTGTTCCACACTAATCCCCGAATTACTTACAGTAGGGTAATGGTACCCAGATGGAGATTTATGGTTGCCAAAGACGGTAATGAATAGCTGGTACAAGACCCACTGATACTACACACAACCCAAATGTCCAATATGAAAAGTTCCACCTGCATAAGCAGTTTTAACACTATAGATTTCAAACATTTGACATGTTAAAGCCATTTCTACGTTGTTTTTTTAATTGCTTGCAGTTTTGGGAACATGCAGGCTCTCGGAAATGTCTTCAATGTCATTCTAATGATGTTTACATCAAGCCAAGATGCAATGAAATAAAATCAAGGTCGACGATTTGGCGCATCAGTTTCAGGTGCCACTGTCATAAGTCATGATCTATCTACTGCTGAATGGAGGCGCCCCAAATAAACCATCTCTCATAATTTCGCAATTCAACAATCCATTTAGTTCCTGCACACAAGCCGATTTATTGCCTCATCTCCACAGTGAACCTTCTCTTGGCTGTTCTCTTTTGGCTGCCACACTGTCATTAGTCTCGACCACCATATCCTCATCCCCTTCTATCCTCTTTAGTATGGCGTTTTATAAAAACTAAAATGTATCGTATAACAGTGAAGACTGTGAGCCCACGTTTTTCATGCAGATGCAAAGAGATTGGCACAAACAAGGTGCTCTGACCCATGTGCAATGGCTTGTGCAACTCTACCACCTGTAATGAATTGCCTTTTCACAATGACATAGAGCGTATCAGGGCTTTGCTAGTGATCTTGAAGGTGCAGATTACACATCAAACCATGCTGTAAAAGTGGATAACAGATAATAGAAGTGCAAACCTACTACGCACAAGATATTTTTTTCCACAGCCATTCCCAGGAAACTGTGGGTCAAACACCAGGCTCTACGTAAATCAAATCATTTGGAGAGCATCTCGAGAAGCAGTCGCATTTATACACTTTTTAAAACCCAACTGCATTGTAATGTATTGAAACCAAGCAGGAGAAGCGCCAGATAATACGATTCTCTCACAGCAAGGACTTATGGAGATAGCTGTAGGAATGTGGAATGTCTGCAACTTGATTAGGACTGTCAACGGCGATGAGCACCACCCGATTTTCATTTCAGATGCCGATTGTTACAACTCGACTACCTAGACGCGCCTGTGGTGCGGTAACCGTGCACACACGGAGACTACTCTGGACAAAAGCGCTTGCTCCCTGTAATACCTTCAGTTTTCGTTGAATAATAAGTGCGAGGAACACGTCAATGAATAAATCACCAGCCATGTTCTATCGACTGCTGGATAAAGGCCTCCCCCACACTGTGGGCATCCTTCAAAGTTCTGCATTGCCACAATCCATCACCTCGCTCCTGCACGTGAGCAGATCTCTTTGTTTCATCACCGCTGTGCACATCCCCTTGATGTGTGTGTTTTTCTTCAGCTGCCAATCCGTCATCTCTGTTGCCCAGAGGTCATCATGTCTCTTCTCAAGTTGTGCCCTGCCCAAGCACACACTTTTCTAACCATCGTAATGATGTCTCTAACTGGCCTTTGTTTTTACTGAACTATGCGTAACTCATTAAGTCTCTGGGGGTCAAGGTAGAAGCGTTCACGTCGCGATCCCTGTCAGGTAATACTTGGTATTGCCTGCGAATTCTACCAAACACTTCGAGGCCGAGCTGAAAGACAACGATGTCCAGAGGCTGACCATCGTGCTTCGAAGAATCGCAAAGAAGAAGAAGATTAAGTCTCTTTCAATAATCCAAAGCAGCATGTTGTTGCCAGTGTAAACGGGCAGTATCCAGGTTAACCCACGTTGGGCAGTTGCCCCTTGGGATGGGGGGTATTGGAGCAGAATTTTACGGCCGGATGCCTTTCCCCGACACCAACCAACTGCCTACTGTATTTTTAGAGTCTTCACATCATTATTTGTCTAGAACCTCCCCACAGACCTGTTCACTAAAGGGAGACCTTAACAGGAGTGCTATATTCCAGACCTGTTCACCAAGGGAGACTAAACAGAAGTGCTAGATTCCAAGTGACAAAGGCTCTGGTTCACGGGAACACGCAAACCCCTCCACCGCGATAAGTTTACCAAACGTAGCCGTCATCGTTATTACGTAACGCGAGCGTGGACGGGCCCGGGCGCTCACCTCTGCCGGCGTGAGGCTGGAGCTGCTGACGCGCGGCGCGTGGTGAGACAGCACCGAGAGGCACGCGAGCAGCAGGTGCACGGCGCCGATCTCCAGCGCCATGCGCCGCAGCAGCACGCCGTCGTCCGTCGTGAGCGGCGTCGAGCTGAAGAGCGTGCGCAGCACGTGGAAGGGCAGCGTGGGCAGCACGCCCGCCGACGGCGACTGCAGGATGTGACCTGCGAAACGTGCGGGAGCAGAGGGGCAGCGCTCGGAACGCGCGCGCCACTTGCCGTTTCACCTGCGACCCCCGCTGGGTCGTCGTGAACCCGCGGCCAGCCATTACCAAACATCACGGTGCTCCAAATTCTTCAGCGGGGAGTGTTTAAAAAAAAAACTTACGGAGGAAAGATAGCACCATTCATTTTTAATAACTCAATTCTTCAGGAATGTCAGCAAGATTGTTAAAATAAAAAATTTAAACCGTCAGATCAGAACTGTAAAAATGTTAGATTGGTCTTGCTTAAGGATAATTGCTCGGAAACAGAAAAAAATACAAGAAACCACTTTCAGCACTTGCCTAAAAGAGGCAATGGTTTGAAGACGGAGCAATGAGTGGATGGTATGTCAGCGAGAGGTGAATAACCACGACAGCCATCTTCTGAATATACCAGCGAAGGATTATATACATCCGTTAAAAACAGTTACACGATAACGATATATAGATAGCTGTTTATTATTACAGCAGAAAAATACCCAACGAGCGTGAAAGCTCTTTACGGGATTCCTGCAACACAACAATCACGCAAATTGACGACGATAACGGGAAGCAACGAGGAAGCGCAGCGGTCACCTCCTTCGCCATCGTCGGTGACGCCTAGCACGAGTCTCAGCAGGCACTGCGCGTGCTTCCTCTCCCGCAGCAGCACCTCCGCGTAGCCGGGCAGCCGCAGGAAGAGGCCAAACGCGGCCAGGGAGTGCGCGGGGATGGGGCAGAAGGACGGCGGCCGCGGCAGGGGCTTGGCGACAGACACCGCCACGGTGGAGCCCGAGGTGGAGGGCGCGACGCACGGCTCCAGGATCTCGGTCGGCTCGTATCCACCCATGTCCCCGCTCGGCTCGATCGTGACCCACTCGAACTGCTCGGGGTCCCGCGTGCCCCGGTCTTGTCCCGACGCGGCCATCATTGGTCCGCTCACCTGACCGGTCGGCGTCAACATCCACAATGCATTTCACCATGGCTCCGATTTACAGTATTGGCGAGTGCGCAACTTTCCTACAAGTAGTCTTTAGAAAATGAAGACCACAGCACGGTGCACGTGGAAACGAACCCACAAAGTAAGGCTTGCACAGATCTGCAGGATAGTAAAACTGCAAATGCCATATTAATCACATACCGTCTCATTAGTGCCTCATTAAATTCAGCAGACATCTGCTCTGTGTAATTACCAAAACAGCAGATCATGTAATCAGGCATAAACGCTCTGTACGGAAAAAGGTTTATGGGCAACCTACACGCCCTGTTTGAACGCACAACACATGTGCAAGTACGGACCAGCAAATTCCCTAACGTAAAAAAGTTCGAAAAAGCAATAGGAATGTTCGGTTAATGCCGCAATATGCTGGGTTTCAACATACGCAGTGACCGCCCGTGACACTTAAAACATAACATTCAAATTGAAAACGTGTGATGCATTGAACTGTGAAAAAAAAATGTACTTTCATCACCCTTATTAGCTACCGCTGCCTTCGCTGCTTTCACCCGCAGACACAGATATTTCATATGCTCTATACAATCTCACCCAACTAATACAATCGTGTTGGTTGTCATGCCGTCTATAGTTCTGGCAGATTCATTTTGTATGCACTTTGTGGACCGAACGTCAGACAACGTTAAAACGCCTGCCGCTACAAATACAAATCCTCTTATAGATGGATGTCTAAGCTGCTATACAGCATGTTCTTCTTGGTTAATAAGCTAAAATTCAAACAGCTTGACAATGGCAAAATATTTAAAGAACAATATATGTGGGGGAAGCATTGGGATTGTATTTTGGTACACAGTATATTTCATTAAAATACTTTCTTAAATGTGTGATACATTGCAACTGCGGCTTGGTTCAAAGGTTCAGAAAACAATATACATGCCTGCAACAGTAATAACAATCTGTTCAAAGGATTGAAGGGTCTTTCAATTTTGTTTCTGAGTAACTGCTTGCTTTGAATCAGAGATGGGAGAATTTCCATCACTTGAAGCATTTGAAGCATGCTTCAAATGCTGAAATTTGTTAAATATCAATTTGGCAGACTCTTTACACCACCTGCTGTTCAGATTACCTTTTACAATACAACAAACCTAACCAGCACTTGCATGGCTTGAGAAACAGGATAGCATCACTTCGCAAATGTGCTTACACACGGCATATGGTCATCTCCTGCTGCATGAAAGTCTCCACCAAGCTATCGGCATTTCACAGTGCCATGATTCAATGAAGAATATCACCAAGATAGAAATTATGCTAACCAAGCAGAGAATATCTTCATGGGTGCAATGCTTGTGAATATAAATATTGCGTTTATCCATTTATAATGTTCTGCCTTCATCACTCAACCCATGTTTTCACTGCCATTTTAAGCAAGGAGACCATATTGTCCGCAAAGTGTTGTACTGCACAGTTTTCAAAAAAGGGCAAGTGGCAATAACAACTTGGTAGGGTGAAAAGGATATTTCATTGTACAATGAATTCTGCTGCCAGCTCAAAAAATTTCACTGCGGTTATTACTTGTGAAAAAAGCACATTTAGCAGAAGTAACTACCGTTCAATACCGGTACAATCGAGCCTGGGCAAGCCTAAAGGCAGGAGTGCAATGCTTCGCGAAAACAATCTGCGTACCACACAGAAATGTGAAAAAAGAAAATCCTGAGCTGAAGAAAGTGAAATTCAATCGAGCGCAGCAAACAAGATCACACAAAGCACTCATCGAGTCGAAAAAAAAACATCGATCCACAGCCGCGTTACCATAAGGGGAGGCATTCACAGCCGGTGCTAAGGATGAAGAGGGCAGCAGGTGGGAGAGGCACATCTGAATAACTGACCTGCTGAATGATGTCTGGGTAGAGCATGGGCAATCGCTCAGCAATGAGAGCCAGGCCCCCGAGCCCCGCAAACACCTGCAGCGGAGACTGCACGGGCGCCGTCTCCAGTAGAGATTCGTCCAGGGCCACGTCCATGGACTCCTCGGCGGAGGTCTGCAGCCCCTCCGCCTCTACGCACGCCAGCGGCAGCTCCACACCTTGCTCTGCACCACACACACACCGCCGCCGGTCGTCATTCCCTCGCGCCAGAACCTCACCTGCAAATGCCAAGCCGGTTGCTCATTTAAAAGACCTGGCTTTGATGTGACCTCTGTTTTAATGGGCCGGCCGTGCTCAGTGTAAAACAGCGCAGGGTAAATATGCACGGGCATATATTAGCACGCGGTGTGCAAAATATATGGTATGTGTGGTGCAGTGGTTAGCACACTTGGCCGTGGACTCGGTGATTATCACGGTCGACGGCAGGGGAGAGGGATTTCTGAACCGGTCTTGGGCACTCCACTACTCTAAACAGCATGCACTGAACAGTGTGGGTAATTATAGTCAAACTAACTCCATGGCTTGCAAACGCCTTCCTCGGACAGTGGACTGACAAAGGGCTATAAATTATCATTCTTTTTAAGGAATGCATAGCACTATTTGAAAATAAAGTTCGTCAAAGTAAGAAAGAAACACAATTCATACCACTGCAATCTGTTAAAGGACTTTTAAAACGATGCACAATTTAGATAAACATTTTTTTAAATTTCCCACAAGCTGAAGGTTTCACCTTTCTCTGTCCTAAGGCGTTTGTAGGCGTCGGTCTTGGACAGGCTGGAGTCGGGAATGACCTTGGAACCCAGCTTGACGGTCAGGTCAATGGAGCAGAATCCTTGGGGCAATTTGAGGTCGTGTAGCAGGGCCAGGAGCTGTGCCAGGGTCAGCTCAGGAGGAAGCGGCTGACCTGTGAGCAACAACGCACAGCATCAATATCATGCTCTATAACTACCCCGAAACTTCCAAACACGCGGGGTGCACCCGTCTTGTGCACATGTAAAAAATTAAGTGAAATACCTGTATACTTTTGAAACACACAAAATACAAAATAACGATTTGAATAAACAAACACGTACAAGTTTCAACACAGTGGGGTCTAAATTGCTGGATACTAAAAGTCATATTTGTAGTCATGTAGATTTTTACGGCTTGATGTATGAGAATTGGGAACTGAAACGTCGCGAAGGAGAGCGGGAATAAACACTCAACACTGCAATCACGAACGAACAGCTATAGAAAGCAATTCTCATTCATGACATTTAAAAACAAATCAGTCAGACGCTTGTTTGTCAGCTGCATACACACTTAGAAATACCTAGCACAGTAAACATCACAATCCAAAGCCTTTGCAGCCACAACTGGAACACCTGGGCCATGGTGCATTGTATGAACCACTGATCATCTTAATACAGAATAGGCCAAGTGACACCATAAAATCTAGTAAAGCTGTGCATATGTCCACAAAATTGAACAAAAATACAAATGCTGCAGGCTGTTGCATTAGCACATGTGTTAGTATGCGGAACAGCTCAAGGCGATTTAAATCTGGTCCATGTAGCCAAATGTATGGATCCTTTATAAATATGAATGTCTGTCGTATAAATTCAATGGCTTAAAATGCCCTTGCACTTTGTAGATTGAACGGTTTAACAATCAGGAGATTTCTGTATTACAAGATATGCTCATTTTTATATATATTTCATTCCAATTTCTTGACACCAAAAAAATAACTCTCCAAAAAATGAGAAATGGTGATGAATTGTGGTATAAATAGAAGCAGCAGAGGGCAGGTAAGTCACCAGATGGATTATCAGCTGAAGAGAGCATCGCATAACCGCACATTAGAATGTTCTATCCAATTCCACAGAGGAAAACAGGACCTGATTATGGCTCATCCCAATAATGTGCAAAATACAACCCAAGAAACAAAAATGACAGACAAAGCATAGCTGCCAGGTTAAGAAACGATTGCAAGAACTAAGAATTATTGACTACTGCTTTTCTGTGGTGGGATCAAACGAAATAGCATTGCTCGAAAGAAGAAATGGACATTGCAAACGTACATCTCAAGACATTCCATAAAATAGACAAACATATTTAAACGGGTAAAAGAAGACAGTTATTTTATCCTAACCTGAAAATATCTGCTATGGGAAACGTGTTCCCATAATGCACAGCAAAACCCACTGAAACACATGTCCAATTCTGATGATCAATCTAATTTTTAAATCTTATTGAAAAAATCGTTATAGCGTGATGATCTCAAAAAAGGATTTAACACGGGAGCAGGAAATCTTGTTTGACAGCTTTAATATATACTTTCATCGGGCTCTTACATTAGACAATTTCGCTATCTATTTTTTCCTGCAATTAGAAAAAAAAATACACGTTTAAAGTGAGAATTAACAAGGAAAGAGATTATTTTACATTTTAGAAAACGTGCCGGACACTGAAATCCAAAGCAGAATGAAATATGCCACGGTTAATATTCTAAGAGAAAGATGACCGTAGGCTTTTACGAGCGTCTGGGGACGAAGTGACAAGATATTTAATAGAAAACCAAATGCATGCCCAGCTCGTCGACAACAACGTGCAACGCAGGCAAATTGGAATCCGCTATATTTTGAAGTGATTAACTTTTATTGCAGCAACATTTACTGAGACTATTTTACTGCAATTAGATTTGAAAAACACAAAAAAAAGCCGGTACATTTTTTCTGGCCATTGGTATGCGGGACTGCTGGCAAACACTGCAGTGCAATAACAAATTATGTGTCACTGAAGGTGATTTTTTTCCCATCAGTTTATTAAGTGGGTTTTGATCGATTAATCCCAGCAGATGGTTAGAGATTTTAGTCAGTGCTGTTTGGAATATTTGCTTATTTGTGATGCATAATTGAATAAACAAAGCATCTGCACTCACACTGGCCCGTGAAGTCATTTTTGCCGGTTATATCTCCCTGGTACCCAGGCGTTTCAGTACGTAAAACAAAACCGCTAAAATGTAACGTTATAATGAGTAGCATGAACAACAGCAGAATCTGTTATTAAAATTACACGATTTCTCACTACGTAAGGACTGTAAATTGCCCACAGATGAAGAGAACCGGCTGTGCGTCGGCGACACGGTGAGGCTAACAGATGACTGCAGACTGGCTGCGCGTCTCGCGTTAGCGCATTTACATAGAGTGGCGGCGGTGCGGTGATGGATGTTTGCCACTTGTGTTGGGTTATTGACTCTCAAAACACCCTCACCCTCCGTCGGCTGCTGCTCAGCACGTTAATCGTCACATCACTCGTCATCACTGCACACCACTCGTGGGTTGCGGGGGTGGTGCGCGGAAGTGACACAGGTTCTAATAACAGCGCTACATATGTTAATTGGACATAGTTCAGGACAAAGACACAATTGTGTCATTATTGATAACGCCGCTGCGTCAATTGACGGTAACGGATTACTGGTGGGAGAAAAAGGTGGCCCGTTTTGTCAAAGTCTACCATCTCTGGTTCGTTGGGCCACTGCAGTGGCAGAGTCGGGGTTCGATATTGCGTAGGAAAGCCTTCCGGGAACTGCTGTCAATATATAATGTAAAAAATATATAAGGGTTTACCATTTCTGGCAATGAGACAAGTGTTAAAATCTTAAAAACAACACATGGACACATTTTTACAAAGGGTCCAGTTTGTATCATTGCTATACCTGAGCTACTAGTGCTGTCAATAGCTTTGGTTAGAAATGACGGCTGTATAATTCAACTTTACACGTTATATTTCATTTCTATTAACTTTGTGTTTTAAATATCAAATCAATATATACCTAATTTAAGTTGAGTTACCAAATTATCTATTAAGCCTGTCGGCTACAATTCAAGGGGGTTTCCGAGCAATGTGCTTCATTGCTGAACACAGTGGAGCTGTCCGTGGTGCTGCACGTCTAAAATCCAGCAATGTAGAGGCAGTGCTTCGGAGATTACACAGATTTGGAACACTCAAATGCATTGGGCTGCAAGGGGGCTAGATGGCAGGTGGGTTTATGCACCCGTATGTCTGAAACTTTGAGCATTATCCTGCCTCCAAACGAGTGAGAAACATTTTAATTCAAAACTGCACTGAAAATGTCTTGAGACATGTTGAGGCTCTCCTGGATAAATAAATAAATACCATCAGTTATTAACGATGTCCATTTTGTTCACTGCATAAACGTATGGAAATTAAGCAGTTATTCCAGGCATTTAAAACCAAAAAAATTACGTAGTTATCTCAATAAATGCCCTCTATTCAGAGATTGCAATCCAATGATAAAGAAGCATACAGACTGACAAACATTGTAATGCGACAGAAGAGACACTACCGTGTTTCAGTTGTTTGCAAAATAACCAATTGGTCCGCAAAGTGTAAAAATAGACAAAATGAACAACCACAGCATGTGAGAAGATCTAGTTAGAATTTCAGGATATTTGGTTTGTGCATTTCATGGCCTTTTTAGATTAACACAAGGTATGACCTTCAGAATCTCGAAATAGGAATAGCTATTGGAGGTTGATTAGGATTCAGCGTTAGACTCAAACAGCCTACAGGTTGCATGCAAAGAGCCACTGATGACGTGCCACGGCACTAAGTCAAAGATAAATAGATTTGATAATGCACAGTCTGAGATGCTAACGTGACATGTTGTTTTATAAAGACAGCATTGAGTACTTTTCTTTGAGCAATGACAAGCTGCCTACTCTTGATCATTTTTCCCTCCCATTGTACCAACAACCCCCACCGCCTACTCTCGCAAGAGAAGAAAATAAATAAATAACAGATATATAACATTTTAAGATGTCTCTATCAGACTTTGAAGTATTCCAACAAAGTTGAAAAAAAAATGCAATTTGCAGAACCAATTACTGCACCAGTTAAAGATCGAGACCGTAATGTGATAAGAGCTATATTTTTAGAATTCCATACATTACACAAATCCACAGGAAAGAACAAATTACATCTGGAGCCACTGGCAGCTAATCAAACGCACTGGGTGGCCCCATGGCGTTTGGGAAACCGAAGGAAAACCATCCCCATATTGTCAGTTTTTGTATTTTGGTGGAGACAGCAAAACATCTGATTATGTAAATGATATGCGAGGTGCTCACATCCACCATTCGTCGCATTTAAGAGTCGTCCATTGGGGCGCTTTGGGACCCCATGGCTCAGAATTAATTACTTGTCCTTCAGCAGAAAATGACACCTCTCACAATTTTAAGCAAACTTTACGGCCACATGAAAATGTCAGCAGACTTTATAAAAAAAATGTCGGGAAAGAATAATGCATCGCTGTTCTCCAGATGAACCTCTGTGGATATGTAAAGCTGGGTTCCTGTAAGAGCACGGTATTCCAGCGTGAACAAACCTATTATGTTACACACTCCATCAATAAACCTGCCAACTGTAAATTTCCATTATATAGTTTTACAAGAATTATCGAGAAAGACAATTAAACTTACATGTGTTTTTTTAACTCCTCAGCTGCAAGGCACACTGAAGAATACTACTGTCATACCGTAAGCGTTCCATTACTCTACGAGATGCTGCACATTGATATCTTAAAATGTTATATATATTTAATGTTTTTTTCTTTGCCTGCGGAACACGTGGTTAAAATGCAATGCTAAATGTCATTGGGGTATAGCGTGCAGGTATTAGCCAGAGGTTTAACGTTGTAGCCGTATTTTCTGTGCACTGGGACGGGTGGATGAAATTGGCAGCCTCCACACATCTTACGAAGCACTTACTTTGGCCACCTTCAACTGTTTGCGAATTTTTTTTTTGCCACATACCGTTTCATTTTTAATTTAAATCTCCGGATCGCTACATACCTCACAAAATACTGAAACATGTTCACATTTAAATTAAACATTTAAATTACATTTAAATGTGGAATTTTACCAAAACCAAAGACAAAAATGAACAAAAATAAAAACGAATATCATCAAGCACAATTAACCTTTGTTATAGCACAAAAAAGACAATGAAGGTGCGCAACACATTACGGTTAAATCAGCGCGTCCATTTGGAGAAACAGGTGGCAATTAAACCTTTCCAATGGCCGCAGCAAGATCTCTGACCGGTCCACTCTCCTGGGATTGCTGCCATCGCGACCCTCACCAGGACAAGCGGTTTAGAAAATGGATGGATGGATGGAAGATCTCTGACCGACCAAGTGAACTGGACGGGGGGAGAGGGGCTAGCAGGGCAGCTGGGGACCTCACCAGGCAGCAGGCGGTGGTACAGCAGCAGCACGGGGATGCTGATGGTCTTGTTGGCAGAGTCGGCAGATGCCCTCTTGGCCAGCGTGAGGTTCACCGCTGTTCGGCCGCGGCGCGTGGGGGGTCGCGGAGGCGTCGCCGACACAGAGCGCTTCGACTGCGACTTGAGGCCTTCAGCGGTTAGGACAGCGAAGGTGTTCAGAGACACGGCATCAGACGCGCCCTCGGCACAAGAACCACCCCATCATGTACAGCGGCCCAGCCATCCACTAACAGAGTTTAAAAACTTACACCATCGAGCCAACCTTGGCCGCAATAATGTTGCCATTGTCAATACAGTGATCGCACATAAATAATGTACACATCAGTAGTCCTGCATCAAAAGATACTTAAGACTAATTGACAACATTTAATGTTAACAGATTGTGGCTCTATTATATGTGAAAGATATAAATTGCCCGTCTCTTGGGCGAGTATGTAATTATGACGGCTCGCTTTGACTGCAAGCCCTATTTTGGTAGTTAACCAAATGGCTTACATTAAGCTATTAATCCGGCAAACATATTTCGTGACAAAAACAAGCGAACAGAAATGTACCAATTTGTTTTATAATCAGCGACCGCCACATTCTGTCCCAGTTAAAATGTAAATCACAGCCACGCTGTGGTTAGGTCACATTACCAGAAGCCATGACAACTCCGTAGGCGTCCTGCAGGCCACTGTCAAACTTTCCCTTCTCCTTCCTCTCCTGGGGCTTCTTCTCCTTCTCCTCCTTCTGCCCGCCGAAGAGCTTCGCGGTTATGCTTGGAGTATCTGTCAAAAGCAGGTCGCAGCTGAGCAATTACACAAAGCGCGCGTCGCTCAGCCTTCAAAATTGCAACGCGTATCAACGGCACATCTGTTAGATCAGCGACACCATTGTCAGCCGTGGTGCACGTACAGCACTTTGTCAATCCACTGCTGTGCGGGTCGTGAGTCAGCACCAGAAAAGTTAGGCATTACTTGCCGCTGGCATTAGCCATGGTCAGGGATTGAACAATATAGTCGCCGGACTTCAAGTGCAGTGTGCTAACCAGGCATGCTCAGCATTTTCCATGAGCAATCATTTTTTATACCAGAAATAAAATAAAGGGACTGAAAGCCAAACATTTGACTGCTGTATTATAAACTCCTCGAATAATATTACTGATATGCTTGTAGTTTCAGTTATAAGTGGCATCATCATTTCGAGACTTGGGGATCTAAAGAAAAGAGTGGAGAGGAACCCTCTGGCTGTAGATTTTGCACCGATCCAGATTAAACGCGTTTCTAATGTATACATCGAATCATGCGTGTATTCATATGTAATATTCACACGACCCCAGCAGCCACTACATTCAGCACAGAGATGCTACATTCAGCAGAGTGCTAAAAAACATATATATTTTTTTAAATCAAAGAGCAAATACGTGACAATGCCTTTAAATCGCCGGTGATGGAGGAGTGGGGGAGCTGTGAGTGGTGACATTAATTATCAGTCTCCGATTCATCCCCTGGAGGGTCGTGGTGAGCCAGAGACTATCCTGGTAGACAAAGGGAGCAAGGCAGGGCTACACCCAGGAAGGGATGCCAGTCTATCAAACGGCACCGGGGGCATTTAGTCAGGCCAATTAATCCTGGCAGCATGCCTTTGGACTGTGGGAGGAAACTGGAGTACCCGGCAAAACCCAACAAGGACTGAGGGAGACCGTGCAAACTCCACACAGAAAGACACCCGAGGCAGGAATCGAACCGAGGTACTTATTGCTTTGAGGTGGTAGTGTGTGGGTTAGATAGAAAACCTTGCTGACCGGACACACGGTCGAGCACGCTGGCCAGCGTTGTAGAGACGGGCAGCTGCAGCGTGCGGAACTTGTGTCCCGCTCCGTACATAGGGTGCTGAATCATGTGGCTGATAGCGTTCACTCGTCCCTTGTACAGCTGGCAGCGGCATTACAAGCACAAACAAACAAAAACAAACGTCCCCGTGTAATCTTTGTAAACATCTGCACTGAGCAAACACAGGTGGCTGGGCATGGTGCTGGCCAAGTTTAATCCCCTCGTGTGCCATGCCAGCCTTCATAACAGCATTTCTTCCCAACAGACAGAAGCAACCTTACGTTGTACTGATGCAGATTTTCATGGATCGATATATGAGAACTGCTTTCCTATAGCCATTCTTTCGGTTGAAATGCCTGATGCCTCCAACGCAGGAGGAGAAACATCGGGAAGGAAAGAGGAGAAATATTCGACATGGCTATCCAAAAAAGAACAGCTACTGAAAGCAATTCGCAACCGTACATTTCCACCAAGCACTAAATATAAGAAATCTCCACTAAAACAAGAATGTGAAATAATACACAAAAATTAACGATTCAACCTAAACACGACACAACCTCGCGAGAAGAGAGCGATGTTAACGGATGATAACGTCAAATAGAAGGAAGGGAAACGCGTGGGTGTTTGAGCCGTACCGGGCACGGCGAGTGTAGGAACACCAACACCTTCTCGTCCTCCAGCATGAGCTGCAGGAAGAGGCGGCGCACGAAGCCCGAGATGCTGCCCGACACGGGCAAGTTGCTGCGCAGGGGCGTCACGTGGAACAGCTCGCAAAGCACCTGCACGGACACAACGCGTTGCCTCATTAGCCAGGCCGGCCGGTCCACCCCAGACACCGCACTACGACACGAGCTCACACGTGCACCTCCCCTTCGCTTTCAAAATTACGGTGGTCCCTTAACGAAAAAAGACTAGCCGCTCTCCTTGTGGGTCCTCCAGGAAGCACAACTCAAAGTGTGAACCACAACTCGGTGTCGGTTTAAATACGAAAAAAAAGATACCGCTTGCTGCAAACTTTACAGAAAAAGTTAACAACGATGTAAGACGCGAAAAGGTTTTACCCTGTGTGGCAATAATAAAAGTGTAAAGATCTTAAAACATCAAATAGATACGTTTCACAAGGTACGGGTATAAAAAGGAGTTAACGATCCGGGTTAAAGCTTGCGATGCAACCCCAACGCGCTTAAATGGACGGCACTTGCCTGGGCCATGAGTTTCTGGTTGGAAGGGTGCCCGCAGATGCACTGCGTGAAGAAGGCCACCGCCGCATTCTCAATGCTGCTCTTCTGCTGTGTGGTGAGGACGCCGGGCAAGGCGGAGGCCAGCGAGGTCAGGCTCGGCCGCGGAGCACCGCAGCTGCCGGCAGCGGCGGCGCCATTGGCGCCGCAGCCCCCGCCACCGCTGGACAGCGACGCAGAAGACGACGACGACGGGGTGGACGACGACGAGGCGGCGGAGGACGACGCCGTGGAGGGGGCGGAGGCCGAGTAGCAGAGCAGGGACAGCAGCGACGTCCACAGAGGGCGGCCCTCGGGTCCTCCGAGCCAGTCCTTCATGGTGTGACTGCTGCCGACCTCGGTGAAGAACCGCAGCACCGGCGTCACGAGGTCCGCCGTCAGCTCCACGTCGCGGTGGCCGTCCGGCTCGGCGCACGCTCCGTTCCTGCTCGTGCAAGGCGCTGGCTCCGAGCCGGGGGTCGAGGCCGTCGCGGAGATCAGGGCCAAGCAGCAGTCCACCAAGCCCTGAGCCAGGTGCGCGGGAAACCGTGAGTCCAGCAGCTGCCGCGTGGCTTCCGGGGACTGGGCCACGGCCGCCAGCGTCGCCAGTCGCGATTCGTCTAGGGCGGACGCTAAGGGAACGCGATCGTCGGTGTTGAGCATGGCGCTGCCGCGCTTGGAGTCGTCCGTGAGGCCCTCGCGCAGATCGGCCTTTTTGCTGTCGTCCGTGAGGGCCATGCTGTGCTGCGCCTGCAGGGAGGGCAGGGGCACGCCTAGCCAGCCGAGCAGCGCTGGGAAGTAGCTCGGGTGGATGTGGCAGAATGTGCACAACAGCCAGTCCACGGCCTTCTTGAGAGCCACGCTGAACGGGAGGGAGGTGGACCAGGTGTACAACGCCCTGCAAAGCAAAGAGGTCATTGTGTTGGATTAGCAGTAAGAATGAAATTTTACGACGTGCTATATTGACATTCACGGGTGTGAAATATTACAGATAATCGTTAAAGCTGCCACACACGCAGAATAATTATGCTCCGATATACCTTACATTGTTCCAGAGGTCAAGTCTGGAAGACCGATACAAGCAAGAGATGGGTATATTCTCGCAAAATATAATTCTTTGATCCCTCTACGTTATGACACGTTAAATGCAACCGCCTGTAAGGTCTAGACCAAACACACCATATGCTGGGTTTCATTCCCCCACGGATGCATCCTCGTGTTAAAAGGCAAAGATGTATTTGCAGGGTGTCTGATATTGTGGGGTGCAGCACGTAGGACCTACTGGAAGAGCTCTCGCGTGAGCAGGCCGGGCAGGTCATACTGCACGGGCAGCTCGTAGCTGTGCCACAGGATGGCGGCAACGCAGTGCACGTGGGACGGGGACGGCACCAGCAGGCCCTGCTCCGACGACGGCCCGTCGGCACGCCGAGAGCCGCCCAGCCGAGCGCACTCGGCCACCCACTGCAGCAGCGACCGCACCCTGGATCGCAAAGCCAGGCGCACGTTTACAACCTCTCAGTACACAAAAGTCAATTGCAACATTTTAACTTCATAGCTGCAATGTGATGTAAAAGTAACGCAAAGCAATTGACGGGTCCTTCTGGCAACATTCCGGCCATCTGGTACCTGGCTCTCGTCCCGCTGTCCTGCGTGGTGCCCAGCTGGTATAGAATGTCCACGGTGGAGTCAGACGACAGCCCGTTGAGCCTGCCCAGTAGCAGAGGGCTGTTTAAATCTGGGAGAAACCCGGAGACACAAAAAAAACAATCTTCAACATCCAGCGCCAGACAAGAGGGACATAACACCGCCTGACAACGCTTCCAACGTGCGATGCGAAACGTCGCAAGGGAGAGAGCGAGAGGTGCTCAACGCGGCAATCTGAAGAGCAACCGTTATAACACTGCTCGTCGGCTCTGGAAGGGATCGTTCGTCCCAAGCGAACGGCCGGAGTCGCACGCACCGGTGGGGCGCGTCCCGCACGCGGCGCCGTCCCGCAGCAGGATGTCGATGAGGCGCAGGCCCATGGGCGCGGACTGCAGGCCGAGGCGCACCAGCACGGCCTCGATGCTGGGCGCGTGCATGCCGCAGTACGGCGACACCAGCAGCGCGGCGCACGTCTGCAGGAGGTTGGCGGTCGGCGCGGCGGCGCTCGCCATCACGCCCTCGAGCTCGCTCACGTGCGTCATGCAGTGGTGCAGCAGCCGCAGCCAGCCGATGCTGCGCAGGTGGAGCGGGGCGACGCGGGAGGGAGGGAGCGGGAACACGTGAGTGTGGGGAAACGGATGGGCTGTTGCTGAAGCACGCTGCTTTTTGATGCTTACAACGTCGAATTTATCACAGGAACAATATGGTAAAGTTATCGTGTGCTAAACAATGTATAGCCTACCGACTCGGTGGGCATGCATAGGCATCGATGTATACATACTAGTGTGTTGACAACAGTTATGAGCAGCTCTACAGTGTTCATGTAGAAAAAATTTTGTTTTTATTTTACCTACCTTGCCCACATAACAGAGAACACACCACAACACTGCGGATGCACAGTGCAGGATCTCGCCAGGGCTACAGACTGAGCCATGTCTTCATCATGTGCCCAATAATGGCCGGACACAAGAAGAAAAATACTGCAATACGCACGAGAGTAACACAAATGGATGTTGGCTGTGAGATTATATTGATCTCCTTCCTTTTAAAAAATAAAAAATAACATCTTGGGTACTCCAAAAACACCAGTTGAAATCCTGTACGCAGTAAAATGCACAACGTGACAATTGCCAAAGCCAATATTAAAATCTCCAGACTTCTCGTGGCAGACGACGACAATGTGGAAGGGCAAGAGCCGAGTAGCAGAGAAGGGAGAACAGCCGAGCGTTTACTCGTCGACAAAGCCTCATCACCTGGTCTTGGACACCTGGTCCTCAGTGGGCAGAAACGGGTTGTTGACCGTGGAGCAGGACATGCCCCCGAAGGCAGTCAGGCCCAGCAGCTTGATCTGCGAGAGGCCCAGGGTGCCCGAGTCGCGCGGTCGGTGCAGGCGCAGGCACACGGCCGTCGCCACCTCGGCCTTGACGAGCTGCAGCTTGATGTAGGTGAGTCCGGACGTGACGACCGGGCACGAGACGGGCAGCATGCTCACGCCGTCCGCGCTCAGCTCCACGGACACGGACGAGGGGCACGCTGCACGGGGGTGGCACGCAGGAGGGACACACGCGATTTCACGAGCCGAGATAATCGAACGTGCAACCTCGAGGCCGCGTTACATCCGAGTTAGGAAACCGTGGTGGAGGTGCGCAGATCGCAGGTGTGGGGTGGGGAGGGGCGTACTGGCGAGCGAGGCAAGGTGCGGCTGGATGTGGATTTCGCGGAGCAGCACGGCGGCCGGCAGGTGGATGGTGAGGTCGCTCCAGGCCTCCTCCGGCAGGAAGACGTACGACCAGGCGGCGGAGCGTGCGCGGCGGTGGGGCGGCGTCGCCTGCAGCAGCACCTCCGCAGGCTGCGCCGTCGGGCTGCTCGACGTGATCGTTCCTATTTAAACAAACGAATAAATAAACACTCAACATTACCTTTAGCACGTAGGTTTAAGAAGCGACGTGTAGTCCAAGTGTGGCGTTCAGGGTTAGCCCACGTTGAACATATCTGCTCTCACACTTTCGCCAGACAACTATTGGGCGACAGAGTGGTAACATTTGTGCCCTCACAAAGTCGCAGTGTCTGGTGGGTCGCAGTGTCTGGTGGGTTGGCACCGGCTAACCACGTGGCTTGACTACACCCTCTGCAGGTTACCTTCGAAATTGAGTTAATATGTGTGCGTTATAAATACTATTTATTATTATTATTGTAGGGATCAGTATGCCCGTAGACGCTTCTAGTTTTTGGAGCGCTCGGCCCCCCTGTGCCCATCACCCCTGCGCCAACTGCAACTTGGGCTTGCCGGCGGCCGCACGCTCACCGTAAGGAGCGAAGTTGTGCAGGCCTTCGGAGTTGTCGGCCTCAGAGGTGAGCACGCGAGCCTTGAGTCCGCCGTCGTGGGAGCGGCCGGGCCCCAGGTCGAGGAAGCGCATGATGGTGGACACCATGCTGCGCGCCGTGTTGATCACAGCCCGTGTGCTCGTCACCATGTTGTTGCAGATGAGCTGCACCCCACCTGCTCACGTGGCCGCCGACAGACAGTCTGTCAGTTTGAGCTGTGCCGCTCTTTTTAACAGTTGTCAAGCAGGGAGGGGTAAGCGAGTTACAACATCTCAGGGCACCGGTGGCAATTTAGTCAGGACAATTAAGAAAGGCAACGTGTATTTAGACATGCGTTCCCCACACTCAAACGGAAATCGGGGTCGCGCTCGGGACCACTAATGGCCACGAGATACAGCGGCAATTCCACAGACCCGTAGTGGAGCTAATTTAAACAAACGACGACCAGTCATGAATTATGACGGTACTAATGTTACTGAATCTGGAGGGATGATGGGTCAACATTAACCCCCAAATGTGATTTTAACTAGGAGCCTTCCTTATGTTCTGAGCACAGCCCCAAATGGGTGTTAAAATGTGTGCTCCGAGTACCAAACATATGAGAATATTCAAAGACACTCCATTCATTAAACATGATCCTTCCCAGACAGCCCAGTGACATATACAGGCAGTCAGTGTGTGCCCATAAAATCATCAGCTCATTATAGTTATCGGTCACGACTTTGTGAACGAGACAAATCTTACCCATTAGATGAAAGGTTTTGAGGGCCTCCGCAGAATCCAGTACCCTCAAAATGAACCACAGGAGCGGCTCGGACATTTGACAAGTTGCAAGGGATCCCTGAAAAACAATACAATTTTCAGTGTTTTAATACCTGTACTTGATGCAAATGTCTCTTGACAAAATAATTTAACGCAACGTTTTGCACGTCACAAACAAAGCTTTAGCGCGACACGCCGTTTAAAATCCGCCGAAGGGCTGACGAGGGGGGGGGGACCCACCTGCCGTCCCATGTATCCACAGGCCATGTAGGTAAGGATGGGCTGCAGCATGAGCTGGGGAGACGTGGCGCGCTGGCTCAGCGTGCTCAGGATGGAGAAGAGCCCGTCGCCCACGGAGATGGCATCCATGCCGCTGTGCAGGCTCTCGTGCTTGCTCAGGTGGAGTCCACTCGCGCCTGGGTGGGCGCGGCGGGAGGAGGGCGGCACGGACAGAGCAAGCCAGATCTCAACAAACCGTCCGCCAAGACAAACACCGAGTGGGAATAAGTGCGAGGTCTCCGCTGTCCTTGCAGCGCCGTTCGGGCAACTGAGTGTAGTTGCGCTTATTTGGAGTCGACAGTTTACTTTCTTGCACAATACAGACGTATCTATACAATGGCAGCCCCGCACGCGAGGGAATGCCCCCACTGCTATCTCTAGAAAGACAATTGGAAACGAGCTGTAAAAGTTAATTTAAATGTAGTCCCATTGCAAGGCATTTTGGTCAAATTCAATTAATATCGTTTGTAAGTGCGCTGGATTAGTTTTTGTATTAGCCTTACTGCTAATCACTTAAACAGAATACGAACATACTCTGACAAATCAGCAAGCACTGGTCAACACAATGTGTGTTTGGCAGACATTGAAATCCTGCAAGTGAAATTTCCATAATAAAGATGCTGATATAACTTATCCAACCCAATACTGTTTAAACATGTTTAGCTCTGTTCACTGAAGTAAAAGAAACCGCTTTGTAACCTTTCCATAATTGATCACACAGCAGCCAAATATCTGTTGTGGAAATCAATCACTAATTATATTTATGATAATACCATTTCAACTTAATGTGTTATTCATAATTACAGTTGTAATTAAGCATTTATAAAACAATTGCATGATTAAATATAATCATTTATTAAATTTGCAAAGCTATTCATGAAAGTGCTAGATTTCACAACGTGACTCGTTGTCTGGTCGCCACGCTCAAACAAGCACTGAACTTGTGCTCATGAGCAATCTGTAGCCCTAAGCCAGTGGAAGATATTCCACATGAGTATTGCTCTTAATGCCTGTTCGGATACCCGTGGCGAGTGTTATTTCCACTCTCCTTCGGGATCTTTCGCTTGCCACGTTGGAGGGACCTTCAGGCCCTGCGTAGTCCACCTACACGCAGCCTGTGTAGCTGGGCAACAGTAGCGAAGGAAAAAGCTCGTTACGGCTATCCCGAATGAACAGCGCTTAAGAACAAGTGCACATACAATTGGGTCATGAAAAGCTACATTCCACATTGAGATAAATTGTGACGTCGATACCACTCGCAAACACAAACCACGCCGGCACGCGGCGAGAGTGCAGGGCCTCACCCATGATCATGGCCATGGTGTTGCTGTTGCACTGGCTGAGGGCGGACAGGATCTGGCTCATGATCTGCTGGTTGGCGAGCACCAGGTCAGCCACGCAGGCCTGGGGGGGTCTCTCGGGCGCGAGGCCGCCGTCGGCGTCCCTGCCCCCGCCCGACGACACCTTCTCCTCGTCGGACACGCTGCCCGTGGAGCTCAAAGTGGCGGCGGTCGCGCCAGCGGCTTCTGCAGTGAGAGCAGGCAGCGAGTGATTTACGCAACGCCAAGTCACTCACACGCAAGCGGACAACACATCAAAACACTGGGTATGCAATTTACGTTAAGCACGGCCCCCTTGGTCAATGCACTGCTGGATGAGAGCCTCCCCTCACCGTACGGGTCGTGGGGGTTATTTGACCTTACTTGACCACGCTGCTCAGTGCGGGACAGTGGAGGCTGGAGCGTAGATGCGAGAGCAGAGAAACACAGGACAACAATGGAGAGGCTAGACTACCACTCACTAGCCACCAATTATCAGAGCCTCCCGCAGCTGCCTTTGACAACTATGCACCTGTGGTGGTCACCCATTTAAGCACTATCCAGGCTCAGCAGTGCTCAGCTAACGAGATCTAAGGAGATCGAGCCCACGCCAGGACGTTTGCTCGTCTGACAAAGATGGATAACAAGTCAATTATAAACAAAATTCTTTACTTCCTTCTGCCACCAAGAGGAAAAGAAGATCAATACCACACCCAAACGGCCTCCTTCAAAGAAGTAACGTCCATCGATGGCAAATCAAACGCAGCAGGTCAACGCGGCGCATCCCATACCTGGCTGAACGCGGGCGGTGTGCGTGCGGTCGCTGGACAGCGGCAGGCGCACCAGGAGGCTCAGCAGCTTGAGGAGGTTGAACATGAGCCGGTCGCGCGTCACCTCGGCGCCGAAACACATGGGCACCTGGGCCTCGCCGGGCCGCGTGCTGTTGGAGAAGAGGCCCCCGAAGCAGGAGCGCGCCCCCACCGCCCCCTCCGAGCTGCTGCGCGACACCAGGCGGTCCGAGCACGTGATGTACGTGTGCACGAGAGCGGCCACCGACTCCACGGTGCCCAGGGCGTCCTCCACGGCCACGCTCTCGTAAGCCTGCTCCAGCGTGAACTCCAGCAGCTTCACCTGTGCGTCCAGCGGGCCCTCCCCTGTGTAGAACGGGCCTCTGCTCGCAGACGCGCAGGGACACAGTGCTTGCGTCTTTTGCCGTACCGTCCGCCCTTTACTGAATGTTACGCACGAACGTGGTTACACGTAATAATAATACATTTACATTTATAACGCGCACATATTCATTCAATGTCAAAGAAATTCATTCGACGAGAGAACGACTCAGAGGCGCGAGGAAAGCGCAGAGGCGGAGAAGGCAGCCAGGCGGTTAGCTCGCGCCATATTGCCACACACCGCTTCCT
>JAZEWU010000002.1:25092995-25122878 GCA_036362915.1 Geotria australis
GCGGGAATCGAACCGCCTCGGGCAAGACCATTCTTTCTGTGAGGCGTGGATGTTACCACTGCGCCACCCTGCCGCCCATAATAAAGTCTAAAGTTAAAAGTTAAAGGTTCCCCTCATTTAATGAGCAATGGGCATATTTTACTGATGGTCCTGTGCTGGTTTTAGAGGTTCCATATTTCAATAAAGTGGTTTGTATTTGCATAGGAAGACATTCGATTTCCTGCAATGCATTCCTCATTTTATTGATCCGTGATGATACTTATTTAACCTCTGACCAGATCTTGAGGTTAGCACTGTGTGACATGTGCACGAAGCACATTTCCACCTTACAAATAACTAACAATTTTATCGCAGAATGATTTGCCGCGTGTCAACACATACAAACCATCCATCGCTCGAATACCTAACCCTTTTATGAGTCCATTAAATATCACCTAGCCTCATTTTGAATAATCACCTATCCACGTTAACAATAAACGTGTGCCTGGGTTGAACCCACGGCACAGGCGCAGCTCCTCACCGCTCTGCAGAGAGGGTCTGCACGAGCCGCAGCAGGAACTCATTGAAGAGGCTGGGGTATGTGGGGGACAGGTGGACCTGGAGGCGGCTCAGGAACTCCTGCAGAGCTTGAATCACTGTGGGCCCCACCTGATCCACAGTGGGCAACAGCACAAAGCCTTGGAATCACAACAATCGTGCACTTCTGCAATAGCTTTTATCACGGTTGGCTACTTTCTCTGGACTTCCAATTCAGATGATTATCGTTTCCAGCTCACAAAGACTACTACTTTTCCAGCAGCTATAACAACGATGCCATTTAGTTATCCGGGTAAGCCTCATGGAGTCTCAACTCTTTTCCAGGTGGAACCACAGAAGCCCTTCTTGCCTCACAGCAAGATGGGCCTGGGTTCTCCCCGTGTCTCCCCGTGTCCATGTGACGGGTACTCCGGTTTCGTCCCAGGTGTCCTGGCTACATTTCCTCCGGTGCCCCAATATGTTGTAACTTGCTTACCCCTCCCGGCTGGACAACTGTTAAAAAGAGGTACCTAGCTCAGTTCCTTCCAGATTAAATAGAAACCGACCAACTGAGATGCGTGGAGCCTTCACCTGGGTGCTGTAGTGGTTGGTGCTGTGCAGGTTCCGTCCCGACAGGAAGCGACCCAGTGCCACCACTAGGTTGGTGTCCAGCACCATGGCTTGTGCGATGCTGTCGGTGGCTGAAGAGGACACGCCCACCGAAGCTGGGAAACGTGAAAAAATACGCACGACGTACAACCGTGAAGGAATTTAATTACACCGTAGCCATATGGCATTATTGAAGGCAGTTGGTAGCATCTGCAAAAGCGCATTCTGGTGACGGCAACAGCACGGAGGCTTCCACCGCAGGGGTGAGCTTACGTGTGGACTGAATGTTAGTCATGAGCGCCAGGCTCTGCAGGGCCAGACACCAGGTGCGCAGGCTGGCATCCGGATACCACGCCAGTGCTGCCAGCAGCGTGGAAACTGACACTGCCAACACAAACACAACACCCAGCACCAATTTGGATCATTTATCGGTCGCGTAAACTGAAGAACACGATGCACTGTGCTTCATTACCTTACTCTTTATGGTCAACAATGATTAACATCTCTTACAAAAACACTTTAAAATGTCCAAAGCAGTTTAAATCATATGTGTTATCATTGCATTACAACACACAGACCAGGGTTCATTCGAGTTGCAGGGTCACTTGAACAGCAGGGAGCTCGCACAGTGCCCTTGGCGCACAATTGTCATCATGTCCTCGAGCAACATTAACGCAGAGCCCTTTTATTTTTAGAAGCAAAGTTACAACGGTATTTAATCACATGACAGAAAAACTACTCGAGCCGCTAAATAAATTGACATTGCAAATGGGAAATTCATAACAATTACAACGGCGCAATCAATTTAGCGGCTAAAGCCTCCGGTGATTGATGATAACGACCAGCATTAGCTGGACCGCTGCCACGCGACTCCTAATAGCTGGAATTGAGACGAATAGGATGGGCATGACGAGTGGACGAACCTTGTGAGAGAGGAATTGCTGGGGCCTTGCTGGCACAGAAGGTGTACAACTCTGAGGTGTTGTCATCCAGGCTGGATGGAGCCGAGCTCTGGCTCAGGGTCAGCCACAGGTGAAGCAGTGAGTCCAGCTGTGAACCAAGGACATGCATTTGCTTCAAGTTAATAATAACGACGACAATGATGATAATGCATAACGACACAGCTCCCCTCTAATATATATCTACTCAAAGGGTTATTGTCAAAATAAACACTTGATACCCACCTTATGAAGAAAGTATAAATGGCTCCAACCACGCAGTCACAAGAGCATGTGATAAAGCACACGCGGCTGAGATCAATTCTAACACTGCCTAATGAGGATGGTTCCAAAATCTCTTCGTGCATTATAACAACCATTATGCACAGTATGTCTGTCCACAAGGAAAATCATATTTTGTATACCTCCAACAGTGAATAGTTATAGCTCTGGACATGTATGTGGTTATAAATCTCCAGAGACGATTCAGATTTGTCACATTAAATCCTGGGACGTCACGTAGGCAACCAACTAGTCATTAATTTAGGTTTACCGTTATCTATAACCGAAAACAAAACAGGATTTCAAAATATAATTGGTAATAGCTTTTCTGTATTGTAAAGTCTGACGATAAAAGTGCAGCCCTGCGTGTGTCCTTGTGTCTGGTGGAACGTACCACATGGCGACTAATGGGCCCTATCTCTGGTGCCTTACGATGGCTGCCGCTGACGCATCACATTCGAACATACCGCATGGTTTACATGGCCACATATACCAGTAAGTTCAATCGTTTGTACAATCAATCTCCATTTTATTATAGGTTCCATTAATTTATGGATCGATAATGTATTCAGATAATTACATTCGATGAACAATCCTAGACCCTGCGGCCACAATCAACGTCCTCGCACCTGAACCTGGTGCAGCTGCAGCGAAGAGAAGAGTCGGTTGAAGCAGGCGCTGAGCATCGGCGTGGAGGCAGCGGGGGTGGCGGCTGCCTGGGCCTGGCCGTTGGATCCCCATAGCAACGTTTCCAGCACCATGCCCTGCCGCATCATGGCAGCTGCGCGTCGAATGGTAACAAGAACGCGCAGGGAGCAGTGTCAGCAACATCAACGACGACAGGAACGCTGGCCAAGCTGCTGCATGCGCTCGCATCGTTCGTTCTTGACTGTTAATGTATTCAGTGTACGTGGTGGACATCGGGTGTGTGAGGATTCACCATTCCCATGATCAAGCCAATGGATCATCACGATCCAACTCAGCAATGGATCAGTTTCTCAAATGTTTTAATTACTGATATTATTTCAAATGTTTTTATCTTCTACAAATATATCCACTGCATGTCACAGAGTTTGCAGGCATCATGAGCGTAATACTCTCGTGTAATCAATGCACTGTTATACGTCTTGTAAAGACGCACACTGCATCGACCGGTGCCGTCACGTCCATCCCCACGGGCCTCCGTAGGCAACAATAGCCGTTTGCAAACACGTCACAGCACATCCAGATAACGGTTTTCTATAAATGGCCCTTCACTGAAACTCCTATCTGCATGCATACTGCTTTATCGCGGACTCCCAGAATTTGCAAATGCCCCTGTGGCACTGCGAGCTGGCTGGAACACGGCGATAATGCGGAACCTGTGCTCACTGGAGGGCGTGGTGGTGGTGAGGGCCTGCAGCACCGAGTCCGCCTCAAGAGTCGCCATCATCTTGAGCATCAGCTCCGCCTGCAGGTCCAGTCCGACCTCCAGGCGCGCGTCCACCGCTGGAGCAAACACACCGCTCGCGTTATAACGGCAGCACGGCGACAAGCAGACAATCAACACCGCACGATAACAGCGCAGACGCCAGCCTTCAGACGAACAGTCGAGATGCAGATGACGGTTTTGTCGCCGACACGGTTTTAATTCGCTGATAACATACGTTATGAAAGGTCACGTGGGATGCCTCGCTTACCTTGCGAGACCAGGATAGAGAAGGTTTGCGTGCTGGCCTTGTCCACGTTGTTGTTGTTGGTGTTGTTGGCGGTCTTGGTGACGGGCACGGTGACTCCGCTGTGCGTCGGGTAAGCGTAGGTCGTGTAGTCGGAGTAGACCCAGTGATCGTACCACGAACCTCCCGGGGGCTGCAGCACACGACGCCGGCGACAACAACTCAGTCAGCATCGTCGCCACTTTCGCGGTGAGCAGCACCACGTAACAGGCGGTGCCGCCGAGTGCGCGTGTTTATAAGCCACCTTGAACACTTTGGCAGCCAGAGGGTCGTCGTCGTAGTAGACATCAAACGGGAAAACAGGGATTTCAGCGAAGTCCTGGAGCATCTCCATGTCTTTGTCTTTCTCCAGAGAAGCTGCTGTTACGGTTACTGCTGCACAAAAACAGCACCTCATCAAAATCAAATAAGGCAAAAGCATAGCACTTAGTTCTAACCTTATTTATAATCATGGAAATGCAGGGCCACATTTCCAGCTTGACAAAATGACCAAACTACAGTTATTTCATGGGCCAGTGTAAAGAATGGCACCTTTCTTAGTAACTATTGGTTTGTACAATAAGAGTTCATTTACAACCACTCAACAAAAAAATTTTATCACAAAAAAATCACTAAGATTCGCCAAGAAATTGGGACCACTAAACTTCTGCCACCTCGGGTGGTACCAAAAAACTAAATATCTGGTCTGGGCTCACGGACGAATTGGCGAGTCTTCTCACTGATGGCAGTACAGACATCGGCATGCATTTTCCAAAGGGACAACAACAACAAAACATTTCCTAACGTCTAAAATTCGGGTTCTTGGGATTGTAATTCTACACTCAGTAGCTGTTGAATACCCTCACCAACATCCACATGGACGGAAACCACTGCAGAGGAGGAAAACAGCAGGAACAGCAAGAAGAGGTAAAAGGAGAGCAGCCATTGAGCAGCGGGACAGATTACCCAAGATGTCAGGCGTCACTGGCTCACTCTCGCTGGGCTCTCCGATGGAATTGGAAGTGGACGGCTGTGGGCTGTCGTCGGACATGTCGGGCATGGCAGCGGCCGCCTCGTCTCCAAGCGTCACGCCGTCGTCATTGACCCCGTCTCCCACCGAGCCGGACGACTGCAGCTCCCCTGATAGACAGATAGATATATGTTTATTATTTCACCAGAAAATATCCAGTGAGCTTGCAAGTGCTTTGCGGGATTCCTGTGACACAACAAAGACGCGAATTGACAAAATACATAAAATATAAAAATCGCAAGTTAACACAACGAACCGCAAAAACATAAAGTAACATTTCCACACAGCATTGCACAAGACATAAGTGACCAAATAAAAAAAATACAAAGGAGTTAAAACAGTTAAATATTGCGATGGGAATGACACAGCGACGCATCAGCATGGCCACACACCTCACCACATAGTCACATTGAACAATCCGCCAAACAAAATCCAACAAGAAGTGTTCAACGGTTTTTTTTCCAAATGTTAATCAATATTGCTTATTTTGTTGACAATAAGTTTACCTAAAAGGTATTCTCTTTTGATGAATATTTGTTGTTTATTGACGATGCCATGTCATGTCTGACGTGCTTTTGGGACAAGACGGTCAAGTAGATATGTTGTTCAATCATAAGCACATCCCTGTTTAAATTAATAAAAATACAGGTATATGTTCGTACACAACTTGCTGATTTACAGAGGTCTTCATTTATCATAGTTTTAATTCAATGGACTACAATTTACTTTCGCTAAATCGGTCCAAGTCCTCTAATGACTTGATATCACCAATGACTCAACATGACATCACTTAAGTTTGAGTTGTCAGCGATTCGTTCTTGGAGGATCCAGCAGTGTTTTGTTGGGGAGAGAATATTTACAAATTAATTCACCGCTCAGAATTCTGACAAATGAGATTTTAAGTTATGAAATTAGCAGTAAAGTATACGCTTGTATAATTCATGCTGGAATTATTTTTCCATCAATTACGGTTAACAATGCAAATTACCTAAACACAAATTAAATTTCAGCATCTAATTGCATCAAGTCCATGAAGACATTTTATTTTGTCATAAAACTGGATTTGTAATGAAAATAGGATTTTTATAATTTTATTGACTTTAATTTAATCCGTAGTATATTTCACAATTGCCTGCAATCTTGAACTTCAAAGTCCCATATAAATCGTCATTAAGAATCCTTCACTCTGAGCCGCTCTGTCCCGCATGGTGACAAGGCTCACTACGCTCTCTCACACAGCCCTGGAGAAACAAAAAATACCAAACTGGATGTTTAACATCCATCCATCTTCTAAACAGCTCGTCCTGGTGAGGGATGTTTGTAAATATTTTTAAAATCTTTTCCTCCAAATGTTATCCAAATCGTGCCATCGGTGTCAAAAGGTGCATAAACCATTCTCTAGCAGAGCAGCGCAGCTATTCACGTTAAAGAATGGCCTGCAGAAGTGGACAACGTAGAACTGCATCTGAGATTTCATTAAGTTCAGGTGACCTCGGGAAAAGCAGGATGACACATTAGGGGGGCAACCCTTTCCCAGCCGTTCTCTGCCAAAACACTTCTCTCCACTGCCCACCGTGCTCCGAACAGCTTTCATTGTGGCCATGCCCACCTGCTAGGATGTCCTGTAGCATGCAGGTGAGAGCATGCTGCGCCCAAGCTCCTCCCCACGCGATGGTGCCCTTGTTGAAGTCAGTGCCGACCATGAGCAGCAGCAGGCGCTCCAGCTGCCGCTCCGTCACAATCTCGCTCAGGTGGATGCTGGGCCGAGTGCAGTTGGACAGCCGCGCTAGCACCTGTGAACGCACAGTCAAGTTTATTGATCACAAACACATAGGATACATGGCAGTGAGACGCTCACCTGCTTGGCGGTTTGTGTGAACGCGCACCAGCCATGAAGCAAGCGGCAGAGTCTCTCCGAGAACAAACTGGACCTTGCTGAAAAGGGTCGAGTGTTTAGAAAAGCCCGGAGGAGGCGGCCAGGCGGTTTGCCGGCGCCAACATTTTGCCACACACTGCGTCCTATATATCATGATGTTTTCGGCCAATTAATTAATAAGTGGGGTTTTTTTAATGGACCATGGGCAATATTGCAATTGAATCACACAATTAACAAAGATACGCGAGAACGTATCCAACGCCATTTCATGTGTTGATTAACGAGACCATGACATCGCGACAAAAGGCTTGCATATTGACGCGTATTGATGAACTGACGGATTCACATTATAAGAATCCGCCGCTCGTGGCTTAGTGAGACATCTGCTGGCCGCTCCGCTACCTTGCACACGAAGAGGAAGAGGTCGGCGTGGCACGTGAAGTCCATGGCGAGCAGGAACGAGAGCAGCTTCTGCACCACGGGGATGCACTGCTGGTGGGGCAGGGTGAACGGCAGCGGCTCCACCTCGGGACCATCCCAGCCGGTTCCCGCCGCCTGCTCGCCGGCCTCCCCGCCTGGACGGGCCCAGTCCGAGACGCGGCGAAGTCGCAGGAGATCCTTGAAATGCTGCGTGAACACGGCCACCACCAGACACGGTTTATGATCCTCCTGCAGCGTGGCTACTGATGCAGCCGTCGCCTTCACTAAATAACAACTCTGTGTCCTTATTCACACTGGCAGATGTTCTACATTCATATAGTAGGTAGCCGAAGGTAGTGAAGCATAATCCATTGCGGTACTATACTTCTACGGTCCTTAACCTCATCTGAATTGAATAAGGCTTCGCAACTTTCTGCTGGCAAGTCGAGTTCTATGCACATCACCACCCAGCCTTCACTATGCTCGCCAAGTTCAAGTTCAATTTTAGAGTCCAACATAGGTGCAACAGGTTTGACTAAATCCTATACAACGATGCAGTGAGCACTCATTCTATCCAATGACATTGGCTGGTACCTTGGAGGTGGCCTGCTTGAGCTTGGCCTGCTCCATCAAGAGCTTGTAGGAACCTCCCTTGTTGATCTGGGTTTTCTCCTTCTCAATCTGCTCCACCAGGGCTTTCTGCTTGGCCTTCAGGACGCTCAGTTGCTGTTGCGAGTTTAGCACAACACAAGAGTTTAAAAAGCAACCCATGAGGAAGATGCACACTAGTTATTTTACTTTTAGTTGAAATGGTGCAGATGTTTTTTTTTCCAACAATGAAGTGATGCATACAGTACCTGCTTGTGGTGCATGAGTTGCTTGCGGATTTTGTTCAGGTAGAGCCTGCTGTGCCCCTTGCTGGATCGGCTTAGGCTCTGAGGCTGGAAACTGTTGTTGACGAAGCTCCACTGGTTTCCTGATCGACAACAATCACGACAAAACCGATCACTCGGCGAACAAAGAGCGCGGTTGCCTCGACTCGCAACCCGGTCGTTAGCGCCGCCAACAGTTCATTTTCAAATCGCAGAACTCACCGGCCAGCAGCCTTTCGATTTCTTTGTCGACGGCAATTTTTTTGCCCCCAGCCCCAACTGCCAGGCCCTCATCCTCAGCGCTGGTTACACAGTCTAGCAGGCGAGACACCAGCATGAGCACCCAGCTCACCAGCGGGATATCCAGCACCCCTGCAAAGACAAAGACACACACCAACACAACACGGAGGTGACACCGTTAGTTTGCAGCTCACACTATGGTACTAATAATAATACAATTAATAACACGCGCAAATTCAACGTATGGTCATGCACAAGACAGACACGGAGGCGCGGAGCCGAGCTCAGTGTGGGTTTTGCCTGATGGAACAAGTGTTATTTGAGACGTTTTTTGAAGGTCGAGGTTGCGGTAGTTTATTGAAAGTCAAGGGGGAGGCTGTTCCAGGCTGTGGGTGCAGATACTGAGAAACGTCGTTCTGCGTGTATTGTTTTGGAGCGCGAGATGCCAAATAACTATTTGAAGGAGTTGCAGGGTGTGTGTGAGCGCGTTTCGGTAAGCGGTGCGAGGTATAGGGGGTGTCCTCTACAAACAAGCACAACCACGCAGCACGTGTACCGCAAGGTGGAACGTCTTCCCAGCCGGCAGACTGTGGCTGCAGTGGAGAGAGCAGGCGGTCCAACAGAGACAGCAGCGACTCCAGGACTCCACTGTTGCTCAGGGATCTCCGGCCCAGGCACGACAGCAGAATAAACACTCTGCAAATGCAGAGAGGCGGAGTCAGACTTGTAAAGATGCATGACGGCGAGTTAATCTGAGAGCATTCACAAGCTGTTATGATGTTCAAGGACAACCCTCTGTTAACCCGCAGTTGGTGGCAGGCTCCCGCACGCCGTGCAGGTCATGAGGGCTATTTGACAATACCGGTCCATGCTGGTGAGTGCAGCTTTGGACAGGTGTCGATCCAACGTTGGAGCATAGAAGTACAGTACTGTGCAACAGATGTTACTCCACTTTCCTCTCCTTCCCACCACATAGCACGATACTTTATAAAGGTGGCGTGCTGAGCAGCTCTGCTGGCTCACAGCAAGAAATTCTGGGTTGGATTCCCGGCTCGGGTACCACCTTTCCGTGTAGAGTTTGCATAATAATTAGTTTACATTTATAACGCGCAAATATGAATTCACTGTCGAAGGTACTCATTCGACAAAATAACGACTCAGAGGCGCGAGGAAAGCACAGAGAGGTGGAGAAGGCAGCCAGGCGGTTTGCTGGCGCCATGTCCATGAGGGTTTTCTCCCCCTCTCTGTGCTTTCCTCCAAGAGGCCAAAGACATGCTGCCTGAGGTTAATTGTCCCAATTAAAACTCCCCCCAGTGCCCTGAGATGCTGTAACTTGCTTACCCCTCCCCGCTGGACCACTGTTAAAAAGAGCTATATAGCTTAACTAAAAGCTGACTGACCGACACCCAGCAAGCCACATCCGGGTGCAGTTACGTAGGTAAACGTTGACGCACCGATCTTGCGGGAAGACAAGCAGCTGCTGCGAGTTGTAGAGCTCCTGCAGCACATTGGCGAGGAAGCAACCCCACCAGCGCTCGCCGCCACACAGCTGCACAAGCAGCAGGCCCGCGTGCAGGCGGATACGCGGAGTCCCGCTCAGACAAAGGTGCTTGAAGAGCTCCTCGCAGGCCGTCGAACGGAACGTCTGCTGCAGCACCGACGGCACGGGCTGGCCTGAGACACAGAACGCACGCAACGCTGCTTTCAGCACGGTGTCCCCGCACGAGCCGCGAGTTCTTCATGGCAAATCGCCACATCCGGAGAATGGAACACAGGTTGTGTTAACGTGAAACACCTCGCCATAATTAATAATAATTTTACATTTATAACGCGCACATATTCATTCAATGTCAAAGAAATTCATTCGACGAGAGAACGCCCTGGAGGCGCGAGGAAAGCGCAGAGAGGTGGAGGAGGCAGCCAGGCGGTTTTCCGGAGCCATATTGCCACACACTGCTTCCTATATATTATGATGTTATCAACCAATTAATTAATGAGTATTTTTTTTTTTATTAAAGTCTTCTAACGTAACGCGCGCAGTACGTTTCGGGAAACGGGCCGCTATGCCGACACCGACCAATAGCTCTGGGAGTTACTCTCCGCCGCGAATATTTTGCCTGTGTAATGACGGACAAGTACCATTGGATGTGTGCAGCACGCTGAGGAGCGTGTCGAGCAGGTACTTGATAACGGTACGCAGCTGCTCGGTCGACGAGCCGAGGACCAGATCACGCTGGGAACGGTTGCTCGGGTTCTCCGGCAGGCCGCCGCCCGCCGCGGCCTCCTCCTCTCTCCGGGCAGACCACGCCGCGGCAGAACCGCCGCCGCCGCCGCCCACGAGCCCCCCCTCGGAGCGCGGCGCCCCCAGGGCCACGCGCAGCCGAGCCACGGCGTGGTGAGCCAGGTTGAGCTGCAGCTGCAGCTGCGCACAGGCCTGGTAGGCGGCGCACACGCGCGCGTCCTCCTCAGCCGCGCGCTCGGGCCGTCGCAGCGAGTGGTGGCCGTTGCCAGCACTGGAAAGCGGGGGCAGGTCGACGGCATGCAGCAGCGTCTCCAGCCGGTGGCACGCCAGGTTGTACCTGCGCATTAAGGGAACTCTTTAAAAAACCGCCGCTCCTTACGCGACCGACGTGGAATTCTGAGCCTCATATTGCCCAGGCGTCATAATAATAAGGCAGCAGGAGAATCATAAACGGAGGTAAAAACGTACAACGCGCCGACTTGAAAAACGCAAAAATTTCAAAACAACATATCGAATTGCTTTTTAGAAATCTAAGGTTTTTTTTTATCATTGAAGTAAGTTCACTATTCAGCACCCTTACACGGAGAAGCGTTTTCCCCGTGCGGATCGACAACTGCTCAGAACGTGTGCGCGCACCTGCACTGGATATCCTCCTGCAGCGTGACGAGCGTTCCCAGCTGTTGCTCCAGCTCCTCCTGGCTCTCGGCTTCCCAAGCCGTGCTGCCCGGCTCTCCTACCGCCACCCGGCCCTCCTGTTCCCACGGCAGGATGTACGTGTGGCCGTAGTACAGCCCCAGGGGGATTTTGGCGCGGGCGTTGGTGCTGCCGTACTTGCCGATGACCGTCACCTATCGAGGAAAGAGACCCGTTAGCGCATAACGGCGAGGGCCGAGACGCGGCGCGCGAAAGAATCGTACCCCGATGCGCGGGGTCACCGTGGGGGTCACCGCAGGGTCACCGCGCACGCGACGAGCCGTGCGGCACCTTGAGGAAGCGGCACACGGGCGCGGGCAGCAGGTCGTGCAGAATGAGCGAGTGGGTGCCGATGTCGGGCGTCACCACCAGCCGCCGCCCGTCCACCTCCTCTCCGCGCGTCCACACGTCGATGGCGAGCGACGCCAACTCCGAGCACGCCGGCACCAGCAGGTCCGTCAGCAGCACGGGCCGCCCGAAGTCGAGGGTCACGAATCGGCGGGCGCCTGCGCTCGCAAAGTTGAACGGAGAAACAAAACGGACGTGCAGATGCTCGTCGATCACAAAGTCCAATGAAGAATTACACGCGGAAGCACTTACGAGACGAGGAGGCGCACGTACGAGAGACGGAGCAGTACCTGAGTGCATTCGCTCAATGACCATCGACTGGTATGTTGGGGGCTGCAGCAGCTGGGACGCCTGCGTGAGAGCCTGAGCCAGACCCCCGCCAGCCAGAGACGTCGCTCCAGACGAGCAGGGGGACGCGGCCGAAGACTTTCCCGCCGAGCTCTGCTACCAGAACGACGCAAAATAAACACTGAACGCTAACCCGCCGCACGCTTCAGACACAAAACATTCGAAGTACTGAAACGCTGCTTTACATTTAATAATAATAGTTAATGGGGCGGCACGGTGGCGTAGTGGGTAGCGCTTCCGCCTCACAGCAAGAAGGTCCCGGGTTCGAATCTCGGCTCGGGGTGCCTTTCTGTGTGGAGTTTGCATGTTCTCCCCGTGTCCGCGTGGGTTTTCGCCGGGCACTCCGGTTTCCTCCCACCGTCCAAAGACATGCTGCCAGGTTAATTGGCGTACAGACTAAATTTCCCCAGTCGCCCTGCGATGGACTGGCGTCCCATCCTTGGTGTTCCCCTGCCTTGTGCCCTGTGTCTGCCGGGATAGGCTCTGGCTCACCGCGACCCTGTATAGGATTAAGCGGTTTCTGAAAATGGATGGATGGAATAATAGTTAATTTTACATGTATAACGCGCACATATTCATTCAATGTCAGAGATATTCTAATATATAGGAAGCAGTGTGAGGCAATATGGCGCCGGCAAACCGCTTGGCTGCCTCCTCCGCCTCTCTGTGCTTTCCTCGCGCCTCTGAGTCGTTCTCTTGTCGAATGAATACCTTCGACAGTGAACGAATATGTGCGCGGTCGGGTCGCGCCCGGCGCACCCACCGATTTGCTCTTGCTCGACTTGGAGGCGTGCAGGGCCACGGTGACGGGGTTCAGCTCCGAGAAGGCCGGCGGCGGGAAGAAGTGCGACAGGTCCCCGTTGACGGTGGGCGCCGAGGTGACGGGCACGTGCACCGGCTCGTTGGGCGGCGTGAGCGGCGGGGTCATGAAGAGCGGCGTCGTCTTGGGCGTGGGCGGGAACAGCTCCGAGCTGTAGGGGTAGTAGCCAGGGTGGTGGGCCACGGCCGCCGACGACATGAGGGGGGCCGCCGAGGGCCCCGCCGTCACCGAGGCGCCGGCGGCCGAAGCCGCGGCAGCCGCCGCAGCCGTCGTCTGGTGCAGCTTCGCCTCCAGCTTCACCTTCTGCTGCTGCAGCTTCAGCAGCTGGTGCTGCTTCTCCTGCAGCGCGTGCAGCTGGTGCTCGGCGGTGGCCATGGCGGTGGACAGCGAGTGCAGCGCGGCCTGGGCGGCGGTGCTCAGGGCCTGGCTCGTGTCGCCACCGCTGCTGGCCGCCGCCACTCCTCCACCGGGCCCGGCCATCATGCCGAACCCGTTGCCTGGATTTCGTTGTAAACAAAAATGGCGGACGTTGCACGTTAGAAACGTGTCAACGACAGCCAGCATTCAGACTATTGTTAAAAAAAAGGTTTATTGTTGGAGGTTTTCACGGTTCGACGTGTAAGAATTTCTTTCAAAGGGCTGTTCTATTGGCATAGGCGTGTCGAGTGTTCGTCCTCCCTCTTTTGTAACGTCCGGCCAGAAGGCGCCTCAAACGTGGGAGGTAAAGCGTCGCGAAGGAGAGAAGAGTAACGCTCGACGCAGCTATCCTTATAGAACAGATCTTAAGGGCGATTAGACAAAAAGCAATGAAACGCAACCGCGACGTTGCGCCTGCGGGGGGTGCAGTGTCGGTGGAGCGGCGCACCCCTCTCGTCTTTCTCCACGCGGGTGCCGTCGCTGGTGGCCACACACGTGAAGTGCAGCGGCTCCACCTCGAGCAGCCCCGTGAGCGCGGTGAAGCTGCTGTCGGCAGCCGCCCCACCCGCCACCTTGCCATTGCCTGCGCCACCACACGTAGGGCACACGCACACAAGCGGTAAAGGAAAAGTGCTTCCACACTCACGTGAGAGAGCGGTGGAAATTCAACATCCATTGGACAGTGGCTGGTCAATCCATTGGACAAAGTCAATAATAAATGGACTGATGTAAGTTTTCACGGCTCGATGTATGAGAATTTCCATCAAGAGCTGCTCTTTCAGGATAACCGTGTCGAGCATTATGTCCACTCGCCCTCACGACGTTTCTCTTCCCGTTTTTGAGGCATCATCAGGCTTCAGAGTCAGAAGTCCAACAATGGCTACAACGAGGCAAATCAGCGCAAAAAAAATAGGAATGCTTGACACAGCTATGACGAATGAGCAGCTCAAGAGCAATTCTCAAAATGAATAAAAACCAACCACTTACTCACAAGAGACTTACATGGAATGTTTCTGTCGTGCAATGCGAAATAAATGTTCTTTGTACACGTTTTCTAATAACATGCATGCTTCCGTGACGTGGTGCCATACACCGCTCGTAATGCAGCTCGCGGTGAGTGACGCTGCCCACCTGTCATGATCTCGGAGAGGTCGATCTCGTCGGACTGCACGTTGCTCGAGCTGCTCACCAGGTACGCGTTTTTGTAAGAGGAGCCACTCATCTCAAAGTCAAACAAGAGCGGGTCGAACGGGGAGCGGTACAGCCCATACCTGGGGTCACAGAGAACACTCGAGTTATTTGCACTGCCTGTGGGTAAGAGAACATTGAACAATTACAAAAGTTCCAATAACATTTAAGTTTTTATTATGTGTAGATGTGGTTCAGCTTGATTCTTGGCCATGGCTATATTTGATGGCAAGTGCTATCTGAACCGGTCGTCCTTTAACGACTCTGCACTGACCAGCATGGTGAAGTACGGTCATACAACCCCCAGGACCAACATGGCATTAGGAGGACTTCAACAATGGATTACGTTCTAAAGTTATATCCCAGTGTATTGAGTAAGTCAATTCAAACTAGCAGTAAGATCCCCTGAGAAGGTTCTTAAGCATACGCCATTGTCCAAATCTGCCAATTTTTTAATTATCAAAAAATTTAACTATTGGGACAATATATAGCAAACATCGCTTCCTACTGGCAGACTAATTGCCCCAGGTCACTCTTGTCAATGAGGCTATCCTGGCCTCTTGCCTGCTCACCTTGTTGAACGAAATAAACGTTAAACTTGAGTTCAAAGAGGCAGGCCCGTGCGCGGTGTGCGCGATCATCTCACCGTGCCCGCAACAGTGCCTCCAGCGGCGTGAGTCTGTCCGTGAGCTGGCGCGACACGGCCATGAGCAACGCGGCACACGCCATGCTGCACTCCGCCAGGTCCTCCTCCTTCACGTAATTGAGCAGCACGAAATACCAGTACAGCGCTCCTGCACAAACAAGATAGCAACAAGGCAAGCATTGCCACATTGTTGCCACAAGTGCTGTTAGCAAAAACCCGTGCGAGCCGGCACAGCCAACGAAGTGGTCAAGTTGCCAGCACCACACCCAGCCACCTTTGTCTCCCCAGTGCTGATGTTTCCAAGCAGGCTCACCTGCAGTGGCAGCTGCAGGAATGTACGGGAGGTTGTCCAGCAGCGCCAGGAGCAGAGCCCGGCTGAACTCCTTTCTGCTCGCTTCTGTCCTTCCATTACTGTCGCAAAGATAATTAATTAAAAACATATCAGCCACGCTCAATCTACTGCAGGATGAAGACTTCCCCCCCCCCCCAAGCAGCTGCCACCTCTCACGATCCCGCAATGAGACAATTCATCCAACAAAACATATACGCTTAAGAAATGTGTTCTACACTGTTAACAATGCTAAGGAAGAAAGAAGTTAAATTACAACACTAAATAAGCAAACCGTTCACCACATAAACATACAACCGCGAAGAGCAAACAAAGTTAAATGTCACCTGATGCAGAGCGTGAGAAACTTGGCACACTTGTGCGCAATGCTGCGGCCAGCCTCCAAGAAGCAGCATCGCACCAGCTCCCCCAGGTGGCACTGAGTTTTAATCGCCAGGCTGTCGACACCGTCCTTGGAGCTGGGCAGCAGGGCATGCGACATAATCGGATTAAACTCCGCGTCTCCGCAGAGAGCCATCTAGAGACCTGGCCAATGTCCTACGTACGTGTAGAGCCCAATTTTTAATCCACTGCTGGGATGAGGGCCTCCCCTCAAGCTGCAAACGTCGTGGGGGTTATTTGATCGTATAACACCGTGCCTCCAACTCATGTGTTATGCACGTCGGTCAGGTATCCAAGCACTATCCAGGATTGAACCTGCTTATCCTGAGATACGACCGGATAAAGGTCCTTCAGGATGATATGGTTGCGGACAGAGTTCTAAGCTCGAGTCTACGTCGTACGTGCCGAGCGTGAAGAGCGGTGTGGCAAGTGTACCTGCACTGCTGCGCATGGGCGTGCACGCCCGCCAGCCAGCACAGCACGTCGAGGGCCAGGCTCCGGGCCTGCTCCGTCGGGGGAGGCCCCTCGTCCACCCGCAGGCACAGCAGCAGCAACAGCCGCTCGGGAAAGTCCGCCAGCTCCAGCATCGCCAGGCGCTGGACCCTGTGGCGCAAACAGACAGCACAGGACGACGTAACACACGTTAACAACACAATTACACTACTCGCTACTGCTGCCATAGACACTTTTTAAAAACTAAAATGGATTCTGCCAGACAGCCTTCTGAGTGTGTCCTCATGAGGCACCATTGCAAACATTGACTTTTGGAATTAAATTCGCGAATGAAATGTACATTTGCAAAACCATTTGCAAACAAAATCACCATTGCCCAAGTGTACGTTATAACCTTGTGACTTATCCATTAGCTTAGGACCGTTTGTTTAATGATAATATATTCTTGCCTTTCTTTTGGAATGGAAGTCTTTTTAAATTTGCGGATGGTGATGGACACCTCCTGCAGCACATCACAGCCCTGCAGCTTCTTCGACTTCTTGGATGAGTTTCCATTCTCTCCAAACTTGGGTGTTGCTCCTTTATCCTAGTAAACAATTGTCAATGTTCATTAAAGAATAATAACCATGCCACACTCATTGTGCAAGCAAACCATATAAAACGCACCATGCAAAAAAAACCAACAAGTGATGATGCAACTTACAATGTTTATCTTCATAACAAACAATGATCCGTACGTAGTGATTTCATGTCAACATTGAGGCATTAAGCACAGTCAGCTGATGCAGCCTACTCGATTTCCGAGGGCACTACTTGAAAGAGCTCAACGCAGTTTCAGCAACTGTCGAATTTAGTGTTATATTCATTCACGAAAAGTTTTAAGCCGCCGGTGAGGAGCTTCATTGGTCAGAATGTGCTCAGTACATTTGGCACATACAAATAACAGCGTTGTAATTGTGAGAATCTTGTTGGGTGGTTGAGGGTTGAGAAAAACATTGAGATAAAACTACTACACGGCTAAACTCAAAAATTAAATACGGATCATGTGATCGTTCCGTCTCAAGGTGAACATCGCAAGGTGCGGCTTAACAGCCAGGTCTTACTTTGGTGGCTGTGGCTTTGAGAAGGAACGTGGCCAGAGAGTGGCCCTGGTTGCTGGTCGGTTTGAGTGTTGGGGCTCTGTAAATCGAGCGCCCATTGTTCCCTACGTAACTCCCATCCTCGTTTGCCTTCTCACCGTTGACCGCCTTGATGTGAATGAGAAACGATCTGTATTTTCCTCCCGCCATGCCTGTTAGAGTAGCGCAAATAAAAAAAAAACATGATCAGCCGAAGATTAAATACATTCAGGCGGCGGTATGACCACACCCCCCAGAAATATTTCAAACAAAGTAAACAATGAATGTAGGTTATAATACTGTGCAAAACAAGCCACTGAAAAGCAATAGGTCTCAAAAAGTGCAGTGAACGTACCCTTGATGAGTGCGGGGCTGGTAAGGGTAAGCACGCCGGCATGGCCAGAAAGGTCCAAGCCATTGCCCAGCCACTCAGGCCCACACAGGATGTCCTCTTTGTGGTCATCCAGGAAGGCGCACAACTTTGTGCTGGTTTCTGTGTGTGACCGCACAATATTGAGAGAAAGTGACCAGGATAGTTATATTTCACACCAGACATCCACAGCGACGATTCTCATTATCTTGATATCGGTTCGTCGCAAAACGTACGTCACAATTTGACCCAAATGCGTGTGCAAACTGGCCAATGGGATGTGACCTCTCACCTGTGCTGTCGTCAATGTCCATGGCCTCGCAACCCTCTCTTCCATCTAACAGAGGGGAGCCCTGGCCTGCTGAGTTCATGCACCATGAGGCACTCAGAGGAAATGCGACCTTCGAGTCAACGGCACAATCTGAGGAACAAACACCGCAAGCAACACCGGTGAAGATTTAGACCCACCATTCCTAACCGGTGGGTCGCAACCTATCAGTGGGCCACGGGCACCGCCGAATGATCTGTGGAGACCATAACCAAATGGGACAAGTGGGCCATGAGGTGAAAAGGGTTGAGAGAACCCCTGATTTACATCTTACGCCAAGCCACTGAGAAAGGTCTGTAGAAAATATACCTAAGTGACCAAATAATAACAAATACATAAGGCTGCAGAGTACCTTTAAAAATAAAATTACACTCCCACTTGTTAATTCATAAAGGTTGAAGACATGATCAGACCTCTGACAGTGAGTATTTGAGTGAAGTGGCTTTGGCTGGCCTGGCTGCTCTGCCCGTGCGGGTTTTACCATTGATCTTGCCGAGGCCCGGAGAGCGATTCCGCAGCAGTGTGACTTGGATCTGAGGTATGCTGGCCACATCTGTGTTGAGTATGAACTTCAAATCCACGTGGCCAACCATGCACACTTTGGGCAGCACAATCTCAAATATTTGCTCGTCCCAGCTTTTACTGAAAAATAATTATAAACCAATAATAATCAAGTACAGCATTGAAATCTGTGAAGAATACAAAACTTTAACGAGAACAATAACAGGCGCTTTGGTCTGAGTAGCTTCCAAGCAGGTTATAAAGGACATGCTGATAAAATATATCACGGGTATAAAAATATAATTCTTCTTCTTTGCGATTCTTCGAAGGACGATGGTCAGCCTCTGGACATCGTTGTCTTTCAGCTCGGCCTCGAAGTGTTTGGTAGAATTCGCAGGCAATACCAAGTATTAATTAACCAAGCACCAGCTCACACAAAGGAGGGTTGTTTTGTACTCAAGAGTAAAGATGACGATGCAGATTGAGTTATTAAAGCATACAGTGAAATTTATGCGGTGCACTTAGAAAAGCAACAAACACCAATGACCAAATACAGGATGACGCACTTGCCAAGTTATGTACAAAAGGACATTGCGAACAAGCGAATGCTTTAAGCTAGACTTCCGTCTGTTTAACCAAGTGAGAACTCAAGAGACCAGTACAGTCTCATTTGCAAGTGACCTGTATCACCAAAATGACAAAAACAAAAACAAAACGAATACAATAGAGTACCTCGTATGAATGAGAAAAAAAAAATCAACCGCCGAGGCACCATCTCGGCAACTCACTTGTCCGGCTGCAGCTTCCACGTGCGCGTGTGCTGCGCCGCATCCCCGTGCTGCTGCCCGTGCAGGTGCTGCGGGTGGCGTCTCTGCTGCTGCTCCTGCTGCAGCTCGGCCCAGCAGGGCGGCACCGTGGCCGAGAAGCGAGGCGTCAGCGTCTCGAACTGCGTGAGTTCCACCAGCGCCGTCAGGGCGGACGTCGTGAGCACAGGCTGCGCCGCCAGCAAATCCACGCCTGCTGCACGCCGCACCCCGCCACGCGACAACGTGCGGCGTAAACGGTCGCGCCGTGATCCGGCGGCTAGTCGCGGTACAGTTACAATTTTTCATTTCAATTCAACTTTATTGTCATTTCTGCCATATGTACAGGACATATAGAGGATCGGAATGCAGTTTCTCTCAGACCCCGGTGTTGGCATATACATGGACTGGGACACAACAACAAGGGTTTAAATGGACGTTCGTAACAAACCGCTGGCGGGGAAACGCGACGGCACTGACCGGCCATGGCGGGGCTGGCAGGGCTTGCCGAGTGCTTGCTCGCTTCCTGGACCTTCTCCTCGGCCTTCGTGCACGAGGTCTCCTGGAACATGGTCACCGAATCCACCTCCTCGTTGGGCTCGCCCACCTGCAGGAAGTGGATCTCCCCACCTGCGGAATTTTACACGTCAGAGACCGCCACAGCACACAGCCGGCGTAGAGACTTAATCTCAGCATCGCATGTGTTACAGGTCACCGTTAAGCTCGTGGCGTCAATCGGACGCAAGCACGTGTGCTGCAGTGACAAAACAAGAGGGGTGGCGCGTACCTCGTGTGCAGGTACACAGCCTGTCCGAGCCAGAGCAATATACCACAGACACAAAGGGGTCGACACCGCCATTGTTGTCCTTTTTCGGCGGGACAACCGAAGCCACCGTCTCAAACGTAGACAGCTCCATGATCTTCACGTATCCTTCGCGCGTCGTCACCACAAAATGACCGAGACGAGCACCGAGCACCCGTTTTTCATCCGGCACGCCGGGCTTGGAAGGCTGCTGAGTCTGGCTCACGTGCACCTTCTCGGCCTGCTCCTCCAGGTCATCGTCTCGCCCGTTGAAAGCGTCGGCAGACAGGAGGATGAGCGACGTGATGGCGTTGCTGGGATCGGCGATGCGGTGTATTCTCACGGGCTCCTCGTGTAGGGTCACGGTGCGGGTGTTGAAGTTGAGCTTGTAGAGCAGGCAGTAGCCGCCGCTCGTGGCCCTCGTCTCCGTGTCCTCCGCGTTGCTCTCGCGACGATTCAGTGGCGGCTTGTGCGAGCTACTGTTCATGCCCTGGCCCTCGGCCTCGCACAACGCCGAGTTGAGCCTGTTCATGGCCTCGACGCCGCTCGCCGCGGTGGCGTCCGCGGCGCGGGGCTCCAGGACAACGAGGATGTGTACCCCGTCCGAGCACGGCGTGACGGAGTGCACGGACATCCGCTCCTCCTCGGCAAAGCGCGGAAGAGGGAGGCACTGCACCAGTGCCCCGGGCCTCGGAACCACCATACCGGACGACTTCCGGTCCACGTTTGTTAGGCCCTGGGTTGCCTGCGCCAGCTGCTGCACGTAGCTCACGCCTATGGGCTCCTGCAAAAAACGAACGGTAAAACGGTCTCAACGTGAAGCGCCACCTCATAGTGCCTCGTTTCATAGTTATACTTGTTCTTTTCTTTCTCTCTGTATATTTATTGTTCCACGTTTATGATTATCTAATCCTGGCATGCCGACATTAGGATGGGGGAAATTGTCAAAGCCTGGGAGAAGGGGGAAAGAAAACAAAAGAAGAGCCGTAAGGCGACTCAATCCGAGTCGCGTCTCCCTAGCGCACAACCTACCTGCAGGAAGAACTGGTGCTGGTCGAGCTCCAGCTCCAGGATTTGCGGTACTGGGAAGGTACCACCCACCCCAATGTCCTCCTCTGGCAGGCTCTTCCCACTCACCAGCGCATCCAGCTGCGAGAAGCTCTTCCCTTCCTTCTCCTCTGAGCCCTTGATGGCGTACGTAAGCAGCATGGGGACCACGCGCGGCCCCGTCTGAGAGGAGCCTTGGCTCAGGTTCAGCGAAGACTCCACCTCCATGGCCATTACCCTTTCGGTCTGGGAGGGCTCGGCGTTCTGCAGCTGGCCGCACTCGCCGGAGCTCACGGGAGCCGCCTTCGAGATGACGAGCACGCCGGCCAGCAAGCAGGGCACCGAGAGGCCCATCTGCTCCTTGGTCCCGCCGCCCTTCGAGCTGGCTGCCTTCCCCCCGCCGCCGCCACACAGCACAGGGGACAGGTTCTCTTGCAGCTCCTCCAAGTCCTTGACCGCACTGTCAATGACGCTGGCGACCATTTCCCACTGCTGCGTCTCGGGCTGCTGCAGCAGGGTCAGCGCGGTGACCTCCAGCGTCGTGACGGCTGCCGAATCCTCCTTGACACTCGACGCACCTGTCCCGACAGCCAACGGCATGCGCCAAATATGGGTTTTGCCGTTTAATGGAATGTTGTCGATTGACTGATTTTTTTTAAAGGCATTTTAAACCCAGATGACAATAAGACATGTTCGTTTGTTCGTAAAAAAACGTATTTAATTCCGGTGCAAAAATGTTTGCTCACCCATTATTAATTCGGCAAGTGAAGGAAGGTTTTCGGAGTCGGAATCTTCAAGCTGGTCATCACTGCAAGCAAAAGGATAAACATTTAAGAACAGTTTATTTATAGATGCTATTTAACAAAATCGGTACATTAATTTAATATTGTTTTAAACTGTGGGATGAACGACAAAGTTAGGATATAATTCACGCATAATGTGCATAAATTATTTGTCCACACGTCATTACGCTGGACCGGTACAATTTGGCGAAGTTCCGCGGCGTTCATTCAAATGGGAGGTGCGAGGCAAGGGGAGGCAGGCAGGGTGACCTGTCGCTCTCCAGGCGAGGCACATCCGAGCTGCTCGAGGTGTCGTCGGTCCACGTGAGGCAGGGCTTTGTGGAATCCTCGTCTGCGGAAATGCGCTCCGTGCGCGCCAGTCTCCGCATAATCATGGGGTCGCGGGGGTTCATGCTGAATCGCGCTTGCACCTGCGATCCACAAACCAGTCAGTCGATTATGCAATGGTAACCAGTGCAGCTCTTTCAAAAGGTTTGAAGAGCTGTGAGAGGTAGGGCCAGGCAAACAACTCTGGCGAGGGTGGTTTGGAGATGCTGGAGATGTTTTCCGAGGCCATCGTTTACTCCCGAGGCCATCGTTTACAGTTCATCTGTCATAGTACATTGTCTCTATGTAGTCGGATTTCCTCCCACCCGTGAAACACGCATTTATAATGAAATTGGCCAAACATCCTAAAGCAAAAATAAAATAGCCTTGAGCCTTGGTGATTCTTTCCTGGATTAACAGCAACGTCACTAACGACACCTATTCATCCGAGTGGGAACCGTTCACGAGTGGAAATCATTCCAGCCGTACCTTCATCTGCTTGTGGACGTCCCAAATGCAGACGCGACCGTGCCGGGTGCTGGTGGCGAGTGTGGCGGGACAGCTTCCGACGCCCAGCCAGGCCACGCGTTCCGAACCGTCGCCCTGGGGCACTTGAGACGGCGCTGTCGCCAGCGTCACTGCCAACGGCACGTTCTGCGTGTGCTCCCCCTTCACGTAAGGGCAGTTGGGCGAGTGTCGCTCGTGCTCCGACCTGAAGCCCAATGCACGCGGCAAAGGTGCGGAGACAGGGACGCAAAGAGCTTACAACCACGACCAGAACACCCGCGCTGCTCAGTCACCGCTGGGTTTAGTTATACCGTACTTTGTGTAGGTCCCTTTTTGTCAAGACACTTCTGGACGAAGACCCCCCCCCCCACACCACGTTGTGTGGGATGTGGCAGTTATTTGTCCATATTTCACCATGCTTGTCAGTGCGGATTAATTCAGGTGGGGAACACAGAACCATCGTAAATTTCTGATATACTGCCCTCTGGTGACCCAGGTCCACAGCCACCTATGATAACCGTACATGGTGGTTACCCATCCAAGCACTGTCGAGGTATATCTCTGCTAAGTGAATTGGTTATAGGCAAAAGAGTATAAGTGGTCCAAAAATATGGAAAATGTAAAATGTGGCCTTTCCCAAAAATATATTTTGTTCATTGAATATTACACACTGTGATTATGTGCATATGTATTCACGAATAAAAGTAGCGTATATCAGAGTTTTACTTGCATAGAATCAGTCATAGACAAAAGGATGCCATGTTCACTACAATACACTGCGTGTACGTGTACAGTAGGAGAGACAGTGATGCCACACAAAGGCAGGCACAATGGGTAAACACCATGCTCACCATGGCTCATCCGTGGGCTCCCAAGAGACGAGGCACACGCTGCATGTGAAGCACATGGCTCGGTCATCTCCATTGGAGGTCGGCTGTACAGGCAAAACAAGAACGTTGAAATGTTACAGGTGGGAGGAGAAGCAGTGAGCAGAACACTGAGCATAAACGTAATTATCACACCCATATAATGCCAGGGCGTTTCATATATAAATAAATATTGCTATTTTAAGCTCTATGCCTTACCAATCGTATTTTGACACCACGGTTAACTTCTCATTGGAATGTAAACTAAAAGCTTCTAACCTACGTCAGACCATAAGACGCCATGAGCACATGCCATTTCCGTAAAATGTGACAAGTAATTGGAGAATAGTCATCACACCCAAACAAATGTGTCCCTTAAGCATCATTACAAACCATGCCAGTACACATTCCATTAGCCGTTCAAGGGAGACATTATAAAAAAATAGTTGAAAAGTTTAATTACTTTATTAAATACAAAAGTACATTTCCCTTCACGGGATTTCCTTGCGAAAGGTTTGGCTGCTCACACGGCCACGCGTGTACCTGTTTGAAGCAGTGCATCTGGCACGATCTGGTTTCAGGGCCAACGACACGTACAGTGCCGCATAATTGACCTCAGTCTATATTTACACCATTATTTATCCACAAGCATCCGTTACGAACACGTCACAAACAAAGTGATCAATTTAGACAGCCGAGAACTAAAACGTAAACCTGTCCAAAAAACAAAGCGTACATCCGTTTGGCTTAAGAGCGCAATAAAAAGGCAAAACGAGGGAAAAACATTGACATGTATTCTCAATGACAAATGCAAAGGCGCCAGTTGCCTAACACACGCTGGCAAGCGCACGCGTAATTAACAGTGGCAATCGGGCTTTCGTGAAGCATGCTCTGGGTGCGGGTGCGCCAGTGCAAGCCGGGCATTCGTACCTGGTGGTAGAAGCCGGCTTGAGCCATGGGGTCGGGCTGCGCCCATCTGTAGTGGGCGTGGGGCCATGACGTGAACGTCTCGCGCCGGTTAGCCTCGCTGTACATCAGGGACCTAACACAAACGAGACGACATCCACGTAAGCGATCCCGCAATTGAACCCCCATCACCAAGCTCGACAAACAGAGACGTTAAGAGAGAATCCAAAATAGGCAATGACTATTAGGTAATACGTAAATAATATGAAATCGGCCATTCTTGTAATGCAGCCAAAGGCAGATAAAACAGTTTTTTTTCCATTAGAAACTCGACACTAACATAGGTGAAACCCAATAGCAGAAAAAGCAACCGGAGCGTTAAAAAGGTTCAAGCGCTTAAACGTGACGCGCTGTGTGGGCGGCTCAGTCTGCATCGGCGACTCGCCTGTCTACGGGCCGCCCGGGCCCTCCTCCCAGCTCGGCCTGGGCGCTCGGCAGGAGGTAGGCGAGACGGTCCATGAGGGCGGCCGCCACGGGCAGTGCAGCCAGGTTGAGGCCGACACGCTTGAGCTCGCTCACCACCCCTGCCGCTGCCGACCGCAGCACGTGATGCGGCAGGCACAGCTTCACCGTTGCCCACTGTCAGCGGGAGGTCGAACAAAACTCGTTAGACGTGCGCCGAACTTCCCACCTCGAGCGCAAACACACGGCTTCGGTCTTGAGACAACAGTGATGTAATGTATCCAATGTCAAACATTTTTGGAAGAATGCTCCACTGTGTGAATAACCATCGCATTTGTACTTGAGATCGAATTTTTGATGTAATGGATCTAATGTATCTCCAATTTGTGTGAGAGAAAAAACACGTTGTTCACTTACCTTGGCCACCTTGTGGCTGAGAGCTGGCTCCTGTGTTGAGCTCCTGACGCCATCCCTTAGCTGAGCGATAAACTGGTCATACCCCTCCGTGCCAGACACATCAATCTTCCTCTGGCAAACTGAGAGCAGCTGCTGGGCCTGATGAATGAAAGATAGTACCCACAAACTATCAATACATGTAACAATTTCACCGTTTCATATACTACAGTACAATGAGGATAGATATTGCATGTGGCAGGCCACTCAAGGTGCTGTGCAAACACAGTGGGCATATTTATAATAAGAAACAGGCAGCCAGTCTTGGGTCGAGGGAAAAAAGTGGAAGTATTCAACCTGGACTTGAACAGGGCCAGGAAGCTGAGGGCACACATGGCGAAGTGAAAGGAATATCGAACTATGAGGACAGAAAAATAAAATGAGCGGCCTTCCACAGCGTTCAATATAACAATACAATTTGAAACGCGCGCAAATCCCATGCCAGGTCATGGACGAGACACAGATACGAGGAAATCTCAGAGTGGGGGGGAGTCAGCCAGGCAGTCAGCCGGCGCCAGCCTGCCATACACAGCTTTCCTGTATATAATAATAATAATAATTTACATTTATAACACGCACAAATGTATTCAATGTCGAAGATATTCATTCGACGAGAGAAGGACTCAGAGGCGCGAGGAAAGCGCAGAGAGGCGGAGGAGGCAGCCAGGCGGTTTGCCAGCGCCATTTTGCCACACACTGCTTCCTATATATTATGATGTTATCAGCCAAATAACTACCGTGTATTTATTTTTTAAGTTGTGGGAGGAAACCGGAGAACCGGGAGGAAACCCACGGAGAACAGGTGGAGAACACATAAACTCCACACAGAAAGGCACCCCGGGCAGGAATCAAACCGGCTCGGGCAGGATTTTATTTCCGTGAGGTGCAGATGTTACCACTGCCCCACCCAATAAACAATAGAGTCCAACATGACAGTGGAAAACAGCCGTCCGTTAGCAGCGGAACACGCGGAAGACGAGTGAGCCAGCCGGAGGCGGGTGTCCGCAGGTGGCACTCGCCTCGGAGACGGGCAGCTCCAGGTGCACGGGGTCGTCAGGCTTGGTCACGGCGGCCTGCAGCGCTGTGTCCAGCAGCAGGATGCCGTTAAGGTCCTTCCGACAGCCGACGGCGAACCCATCGGTGAAAACCACCTTGTCCACCCCCGACAGGTAATGGCACTCGATCTGCCCGCCTGCTTTGGCTGCAAGGTAGAGGCAAAGAAAAACCATGAGTGAATGTTATCGTGTTTCGTACGAGATGCACTGTGGTGTAAGCAATGTGGTTCCAAGTACACTTTTAAAAAGTAAACACTCAACATGTGTTGTTAACGTTACTGTCACAACAGGTGTGCTGACGTCAGTCAGTACAGTCTGTGTAAGTGTGAACTTAGGACAGATGTAGACAAAAAGTGGAAGACAGTTAGTTTCACCTTGTAAAAAACAACAGTGTACTTAGTGGGATCAATAATTCACGATTAGGAATGTAGGCAGATTAAGAAGGCTACTGAATACTATGTCAATTAAGATTAACAATATCAGATGCTCCAAGATACAGGTATACGTTCATGTCACGTAGCCCTGTCAAAATAATTAGACAATCATGACAGCCCTGTGTATTAATCAGGTTTGCGAATTAAGAACAATTACTTGCCGAGTGAGAAGACTATCACTAGACTTTTCACCCACACCAAAAAACGAGACCTCACTCGTATCCAAAATCCTTCACTGGCACCCAATTCAAAATGAATTTAAAGATCAACTCACCATTTCTAACAAACTTTCTATTGAAACCCCAAGTCAACATTTTTACTCAGGGGATCGCTCATTCTGCTCCACTGCCCCAAGAAGTTCCTTCCACCAACCATCCACGCTGTCGACTCCTTGACCCTGATCAGGTCTAAACTCAAAATCTTCCTTTCATTCCCCTGCCTATGACTGAAACCATCTGTATAAAATATACGCTCACCGTTTCTGTATGGCGTCCTGCAATGCAGTTACATTTAGACACTGTATTGATGCAAATTAGATTATGTAAGCAATGTAACTTGACATTAGATCATCGGTGGATAGGCAGACCTCAAAAATGTTTGTCTTGAGGACCATACATTTCACTGAAGAAAGGTTTAATAAAGAGTCAGGGGAGTACTAAATCAATTTATGACACAATAGCCATAAGGTAGAACAATCCACCAAAGGTAACTTACAAGTACCTATACCATGATATACAAACTTTAAAACAAGAGACAAAATGATGAATAGACATGTTTGCTAAGAGCAGTTCCATTTCAACAAATATCTTTAGAGGTGCAAGCCATTCTCAGAAATAAAATACATTATTAATGATATCCTCTCCGTGCTATCGCAAGCGAGTGCTTCTGTAACTGCACTCTGGTTTAACTTTTAGTGACACAAATTACCTGGCTGCCCAGTACATTATACGTTAATGTATGCCAGTACAAACTACTGTGAGGGAGAGCTCCTTTGGTCAGATGCCTTGTAGGCAAGAATTTGCTCTTATAAAAACCTGGCCGACCATCCATCACCACTGGTAACAATATTCCATAACACCACTATAATTTTACTGAAAGTGGTCTAATGCTCAGGTTTACTTTTGAATAAAGCTATGTTTACCTGATAAATCTTCACTTCTCATACATAAATAACTTAGAATTTCCAGAATCAATATCCTTATTATACGACATATCATCGGAATACTTGAATCTTCATTCAAGTAAAACTACAATACCTGGGCTGCTCGGTTTTGACATAATCCATGGCATGAAGATTGACAAAAGTCTAAATTTAGGAAGTGAACAATTACCATACACTTACACACCTTAAATCATTTCCACTAACCACATTAAAGCAAATATGTTTGCCCAAGTATGAAATTAAATGATAAAAAGAGGTTTAAGTTTAACAGAGTATACAATGAGCACAGAACAGTGTGATGCCACAATAACTACAATGGTTCTTCTTCTTTGTGATTCTTCGAAGCACGATGGTCAGCCTCTGGACATCGTTGTCTAGGAAGTCGTTTCTGGGGGTCAAGGTAAGAAGCGTTCACGTCGCGATCCCTGTCAGGTAATACTTGGTATTGCCTGCGAATACTAGCAAACACTTCGAGACCGAGCTGAAAGACAACTACAATGGTTAAGCATCCACGATACCTAGAGACATGATGACCTTCATAAGAGATGCATCAAGCCCCACATTCGGCGCAGACGGACGAGAAATCTAGGATTCACAAGCCACAAGTGACGTCACGACACCGACGTGTATAACTGGCGTCAGTCCAGCACGGCTACTGTCTCATCAATAGCAGGAAACAGTGGAGATGGATACAGTCATACACTCCAGATAGGTTTTATGAATATTACGGAACCAGAGGCGTGTTATGGTGTCATGTCTTACGCACCTAACGATGCGGTATAGATGTATGTCTTGACATCACACCCCAAGCACAGTAACGACACACCTGACAAGAGGCGACTGAAGGTTACGCAAAGTCCCTAGGTCATAAACCGTACGACAGTACACCGTAATATTTTTATGAACTTAGGATGCAATAAATGTAAATACTGAAGTCGCTAAATTATGGCACGCTTCTGATAGTTGTTAACTAAAAGGTTCAAAGATAATGCTTGGAAAATCAGACTGCATCACTCAAATAAAGCTTACCATTCTGTTCATGTGCCAAGAGAAGACACTTAAACTGGATTAAACATTTCTTAAACAGAGAGAGTCTTAGTTGGACAGCACAATAAAACAATTACAGGATAATAAATAACAAAATAAAGCTAAATTGTTTTGTAGTTAATCTTCACACATACTTAACAGTACAGACATCTCCCAATATTCGCTACAACAGAAATGTTGCATCTAGAAAACATGCTATATTGTACTGTACCTCACCGCACCTTTAAAATGCTGCCATGTGTCACTCGCCAAGGGTCCTGGTGGCATCAACACCTGATTCACACTCCTTCAGATTCCACACGTGCCCTAGAGTCTACAGCAGGGGTTCTCAACCTTTTGCACCTCATGGCTCACTTGGCCCATTTGGGTATGGTCTTTACGGACCACTAGGTCGCGATCCACCAGTTGAGAATGGTGGGTCTAGAGCTGCCATTCTCAACTGGTGGGTCTCGACCCATCTACAGCACGTATGGAACCCTAAGGAGAGTGAATCAGCTAATAGTTACTTGCAGGATGTGAGATGTGTAACAAATTAAAGAAGCCAATCAACT
>JAZEWU010000002.1:25131537-25142625 GCA_036362915.1 Geotria australis
CCACGCCCAAACTCCATCCCGTTCCCGTCTACCCCACCCCGCTGTTGTACCCTCGTCACCGTCCATCATGGGGATCTCGGGCCTCCTGCAGTTCGTGAAGGAGGCCTCAGAGCCGGTGAACATGAGCCGCTACCGCGGGCAGACCCTGGCTGTGGACACCTACTGCTGGCTGCACAAGGGGGCCTTCGCGTGCGCGGACCGCCTCGCCAAGGGGGAGAAGACTGACCAGTATGGATTGCCCCTCGTCGGCGTCATCTTTTGTCTGTCGACCAATTGTCTCCCAATAGGATCACAGAGCTTGGGCAATTGTCGCCGTCGTTTCCGGCCGACCTTCCTGCTTATATGTGGTTTCTGGCCAGCCTGGATTATTAACACGTTACTCTTGATACTGAGTGGAAAATGCGCGTTAAATGGCCTACATTTAATAATAATAAAAATTACATTTATAACACGCACATATTCAATGTCGAAGGTATCCATTCGAAGAGAGAACGACTCGGAGGCGTGAGGAAAGCGCAGCGAGGCGGAGGAGGCAGCCAGGCGGTTTGCCGGTGCCATATTGCCACACCCTGCTTCCTATATACAGTATTATGATGTTATCGGCCAACTAATTAACGAGTGGATTTTTTGTTTAAGTTGTTACTATTATACTGTACCCGTTTCCAGTGGTGAAACTCCTGAAGGCAGAACGTCACAAACGCTCAAGAGTCCCTGGGTGTTGCTAGATATAAATACTAAAGCTATAAGAAATAAATCGACTGTATAACTCAAACATATTAATTCAATTTCGAACGTATTTATTTTACTGTGGGGGTTGAGTAACGGAGATTCCTGGTAGAAATGCTTGTGTTGCGAAGAGATCGAGACAGAAACCTGTGCAGTCACGGACAGTGGGAACAACTGGGGAGTGCCCGGTCCAGGAAAATTGTTTATTAAAGTACTGATGTCAACCAGGGCTGGGAATTCAACTTGGGTCACCATGTTCATATTCAAGTGCACTAACAATTGCGCCACAGCCCCTTCCCCAGATTATTAATACAGTTATTGTAAAGTACAGTATAAAACAAAGAAAAATTTGGCATTGCAAACGAGGAAATTGAACAATATTTTTACGCACGTTGTGTTCAGGTATGTTTTCTACTGCGTCAAGTTCATCGAGATGCTGCTGAGTTGTGACGTGAAACCAATCCTGGTGTTTGATGGTTGCACCCTGCCCTCCAAGAAAGAAGTGGAGAAATCGAGGAGAGAGTGAGTGCCAAAGAGTAAAAATGCAGCATCTGTTAAGTAGTAGACTTGTCACTTACACGCTCATCCTGCGCGGGCTTGATAGCCAAATATTACGTGAACTCGTGAGCTTTACGCAAGCACAATACAGCATTTTCCACGCGGCAATATAACAGCCATTGACAAATGCTGTACATCTCCAATATAATCCGATTCTACATGGCACTATTCCACGTTGATTACTGCGTTGCACGTTACTGCTATTCATGTGTCAATGGAACAGATTGGCTGGTTGACCTATTTATAAAGAGCAGGGACACCTGGAATAGTGCAGATACTGAAATTAAAGAGTAATTTGTTGCAACATGAAAATTAAATCTAGTTTCCACCGTTGCGTGCGAGTGTAGGAGACGGCAGCTGAACCTAGAGAAAGGCAAGCAGCTGCTGCGGGCAGGGAAAGTGTCTGAGGCACGCTCCTGCTTCACGCGCTGCATCAACGTCACCCCACAGATGGCTCAAGAGGTCATGAAGGTACCACACATCCATGACATCTTAAACCCACGTTACACTCATTGCGTACGATATGAGTGCTTACGTTTTTTTAAAAAGGTGTATATCCATCCATTGTCAGAAATCGCTTAATCCTGTAAGGATCGTGGCGAGCCTATCCCAGCAGACACAGGGTGAAAGGCAGGGTTATACCCAGGATGGGACGCCGGTCCATCACAGGGCACCGGGGGTCAATTTAGTCCGCAAGCCATTTAACCTATGCAGCAGCATGTCTTTGGACTGTGGGAGAAAACCGGAGTACCCAGCGAAAACCCACGCGGACACGGGGAGAATATACAAACTGCACACAGAAAGGTCCCCGAGTCAGGATTCGAACCCAGGAACTTCTTGCTGTGAGACGGCAGTGCTACCGTCTCACACTGCGCCACCGTCCCGCCTCAAAAAGGTGTATAGTCGACCTTTAATGTCGTATAATGTGAGGCGTTTGACCCGTGCAGGCAGCGCGTGCCCGGGGTGTGGACTGCATCGTTGCTCCGTACGAGGCCGACGCACAGCTCGCCTACTTGAACAGGGCGGGGATCGCCCAAGGCGTCATCACTGAAGACTCGGATTTGCTTGCCTTTGGATGCGACAAGGTGCTTTTCTCTTTTAAACGTCACCGCGCGCCTTGTTATACGTTAATCAAGGCCTAATTTTAAAATAAGTTATTTCTGGGAAGCTCAACTCGAAAATGTATTACGATTTTCAGGTAATTCTCAAGGTGGATCAATCGGGGAATGGAGTTGAGATATGTCAGTCTCGACTTGGCCGGGTGGCACACCTGGGCAACTTCTTCACAGAAGAGAAGTTCCGCCACATGTGCATCCTCTCCGGGTGCGACTACCTCCCTTCCATTCCAGGCATTGGCTTGGTAAAAGCCAGCAAGCTCCTCAAGTACTCTAATAACCCCGATGTCATCAAGGTACTTTCCACAGCTAAGTCTTTTTAGAGGTATTTTTCCTATTGTAACAACAAATTACTTTAGGGTTTGCATGAATGGTTATTCCTGTACCCGTGTGTGTGTGTGTGTGTGTTTGAATATAGGTGATCCGACAAATGGGCCATTACCTTAAGATGAATGTGACTGTGTCAGAGGAATACATCGAGGGGTTTGTACGTGCTGAGAACACCTTCCGCTACCAGCTCGTGTTTGACCCCATTTCCCGGCAGCTGTGTCCTCTCAACCCATATCCCGCGGACCTTGAGCCCAGCCAGCTACCCTATGCAGGAGCGTATCCTTTCAAGGCATTGTACCAGAGAAAACAGGCCTTCATTAACAACAATGTATTGTCCCCAATGTAATTCGGTTTTGTGCTAGATCAATACTAATCAAGTTGCATTCAGAAATAAAACTGAGTTGTATGAAATTCCAACTCCTAACACTCGAAAATGCATTTTTTCAAATGTTGTATTCTGACCTTACATTACACTATTAAACAGGTGGATCAACAGTTCTCAGGCCCTGCAGATTGCACTGGGTAACATCGATATCAACAACATGGCCAAAATAGATAACTTCAATCCAGACGTTACCAAGGTAACACACGTGCACATTTAAATCAGTTTGTGTGTCATATAGAGCACTTGTAATCTGTATTAACTTGTGTTTTTCCTCTGGTTTTGGCATTAGCCTGTGACGGTGAAGCGTCACAGTTGGTATCGTAATCCGCGTACAGAGACCAGTGCACACATGCTGAGCATTTGGGACAAAAGATACCGCCCTGCTGGCAAAGATGGTGTTTCTGGAGGCACTGACCCTTCCCCGGCCAAGGACAAGAACCAGAGACCTCCAAACAAGAGTGCCTGCATGAAAGGGAAGGAAATAGTCATTGGCGTGTCTTCCATGCAATCAAGCAAGACAAATGTGGCACCTAAGAGGCAGAGGCAAGGTGTGTTTCGCATAGCAAAAACATATTTTGCCCATTTTTGTAAATATTCATAGGTTAATATATTCTATCCCTTGAAATGTCTTGTATGCCTATACAAGTTTACAATATTTTTTGTTCACGGTACAGTGGTCCCTCGCTTTACGATGGCCTCACAATACGATTAAATCACTTTGCAATATATGCTCTATGAGAACATTAGTTATCACATTACGATCAAATTTAACTTTACGATACGTGTTACGACATGGCTGCGCGTTAGCGTGGGTGGCACAGCAGCCAATCAGCGATGCTGACGCAAGCCGCTTGGGTAGCTTCTCAGCCAACAGCAGCGCTTTTTAGTATTTACATCTCAGTGTTTACTTCTCCTTTGTTTGAAACACGTGTGCTCTTACTGTACTATTTATTCTGCTATTTTTTGGTCTCACTTTATGATGGTTCCACGTTACGATACATGTTCCGGAACGGATTAATATCATAAAGTAAGGGACTACTGTACATTTTTGCGCATATTTAACTTTTCAATGCCCCCCCCTCATGTTTTCATACAGACGAGTCCCAGGAATCGGAAATGGACCTACTTGACCAGTACTGTATTTCAGAAAACAAAAAAATCTGCAAAAGCTCAAATGTAACTGACAGCCTTCCAATGGGAGAGGGTGGAGTTGGGGGTGAACAATCCCGTTCTCAGCAGAAGCAAGTGAAGCAGAGCCCCAACGTTTTCAGTCAAAGGGAAAGGTTCACCAGCCTGTTGAAGAAGAAGGATCGCCAGCAAGACGTTGTGTTAACACCTGGCACGAGAAGCAGGTACAGTCCAATTCTCAGCAACATTTAAACATATTTAACAGCATTTGTCAGGAGTTAAATCTATGCTCTTATTTTGTCTCATTTCTTAAAGGTTTTTCTACCAACCAAACAAAGAAACACAATCACCACCAAACTTGGAAAAATCATCACCGAGTCAAACTGATGACAAGTCTGCTAAAGATCAAGGACCATTGGAGGCAACAATTGATCAGGAACCAATTGGCAGCCCGAAACAATCAGCAGAGGTCTCATCGCCCGCAGAATTAAAATGTCCGACACCCTCAGCACAAGGCGAATGGTCACCACCTTCAAATTTTACAGAGATTCTCGCAACGACTGAAAGTGAACTATCCAATAGACAGCCACGGCAGGTGAATGGAACTGCCTTCAATTGGTCCGGGAGCAAGGCAAGACATGCGCAAGACAGCATCTCTGCCATTGACCGACTTGGCCGGTTTAGAAGACAACCAAAGGTTTGAATTCTATTTATTTTCATCTAAATGAATAAAATCAACCGAGTTATATGCATGTCATAACACTGGGGTGTACATTTTATTTTGCAACAGGAAGCAGTTTCAAAAACGAACCCACAAAGCACAAACCAAAGCCATCCTATCGCCAAATTGGGTCAAGGATATTTCCAAACTCCGGCAGCAGCAGATGGTGGCGACAACCTGTGTGAGACCGAGAATGGTCATGAAACCTCCCCGTCATCCTCCCCACCATCTTTACCACGTGCCACCCTCCAACACCCTGCCAAAGGAGTGCCCGTCTCCTCCCCTGCACAAGACTCTCCAAGCTGTCCACCCAATCTGAATCTTAAGGTAATTTTGCTAATTGTACAGATGCAGATTTCACGGCTCGATTCATGATGGTTGCTCTTTAGAGCTGTTCTTTCGGGATAGCCGTGTCGAGCGGTCTCCCTATAAATCTGATTTTGGGAACACAGACCATTATAAATGTGCAGTTTGACAAATCTCACTTGACCACCATTACCGATTCCTCGGCAGTTTAGAATTTTAAGTGGCATTTTTAAGTGGCATTAATTATTGTCAGCAATTCGCAAGTTTGTTGTGTCGCAGGAGTCCCGTAAAGAGCTTGCAAGCTCACTGTGTATTTTTCTGCTGTAATAATAAAAATATTTCTATCTAGCTATTGCAAACTCACTTTATTCCAAAGTTGCATCATTAAATACACAACACGAAACTGCTTTGTGTGCAGGGCGTGGGGCTGTCGAAGGCAGGCAAGGTCCTCTCTGGAGGCAACCACGGCCCCCGCATGCTGGGCCAGGCCAAGCCTAGTGGGCTCAGCCGCAAAACAACGGGCAAACGAAGCGTCAACTCTGAGAACCTGAGCCAGAGCTGTCAACCGACGATCAGCAACCTCTGGAGTTTCCAATTTAAAAGGTTGGCTGCAATTTATACAATGAAAATCTAAAGCTTATTATGAGGTTTAATAGTCGGTAAAAATATTCGTGATAATTAATGTGTTCGATTCCCTCCCCCAACCGTAGGGAAACCTTGAAGCGGATGCCTGCGACAATTGTGCTTCCTCTGTCGCCCGTGAAGGGCAACATTTCTGATTGAGATGACAAGCTAGGTTCATCCAATATATGCTGTATTTGCTGCTCAACTACGAGTGTGGGTTATTTCAGGAGATAGATTTATTGCCGCAGATTAAATGTTCATGACATTATGAAGATAAAACTGTATTTTTCACTTCCCACGTACTGATAACGATTGTACTAAAATGCACTAAAAAAACTGTGCTGTATGCCATCTTTATTTGACATTCCACACCTCATTGTTTTACATGAAATATCAATCTGCTTTAATGAAGAGGATTATTGACCGACTTCTTCATGAAGAAATCGTACATGCTCAATGTCTTGTGTATTTTAATAAAGCCGTTTCACTCCAAAGCTTGACAATGTGTTGGCTCCATAGTGTCTTGTAGAAACAAACGCGAGATCCACACAAAATACCAAGGTTAAATTTAACCAAATTATATCTGGGATAACATACATGATACAGATGGAACATCAGGATAGCCATCACCAGACATGATTAGTCCACTGCTGGATGCAGATCTCCCCTACTTGTGATCCTGTCAAGTAATACATCTGACGCATGAGCTGATTTCATTGTTTCAACGCAAGTCCATTTGGAGGCATTCAATCCCTTAGCGATCACTCCGTCATTACTTTACCATTGGCCTTCATTTGTGGAGAGCAGGCTGGTGCAGTGCTGACACGTGCCTCATTACAAGAAGGGCCGGGCTTCAACTCCTGCCTTTGTTGAGTGTGGAGTTTGTTGTCCTCCACATGTTCTACATGGCTTTCCTCCCATAGTTAAACAGCGCTTTGTGACCCTCGGGTGAAAGGCGCTATATAAATCGCTATTATTATTATAAACACAACACAGAGCAGTGTAATTGGTATTGACCAAATATCCCAGTGCTAAATAATTACCTGCGAGTTATTCAATTCAAAATTACACAGCAACAACATCCCCTACGTTGAAACTTGGTAGAACTCTCTAAAAAAGGAGTTGGCAATGAGGCTTTCCTGGGTAAACAAGCATAAATAATCCCTTATCACGACCTGTCCTGCCCAGGCCTACTTGCTGAGAATGATGTCCTGAATCTATGCTCGTTCCCCAATTCATGGTTTCCTGTTTCCGTCCCTCAATGTAATCTCAAGCATCTTTTCTGTCCACGTTTCCACAAGTGTTCCACCTCAGTTCGTGTCGACGTGTCCTATTCACGTCATAGCAGGGAGTAATTACACCGGTTAAAACAGTTTACGGTGGCGTGGTGAATAGCGCTGTCGCCTCATAGCAAAGAAGTATCCGGGTTCGAATCCCGGCTCTGGTGCCTTTCTGTGTGGAGTTTGCATGTTCTCCCCGTGTCCACGTCGGTTTTCGCTGGGCACGCCGCTTCCTCCCACAATCGAAAGGCATGCTGCTGCATAGGTTAATTGGCCTGCTGGCTATATTTTCCCCGGTGCCCTATGATGGACTGGCATCTCATTCTGGGTAAAGCCCTGTCTTGTCCCCCTTTGTCTGCCGGGATAGGCTCCTCACGGCAACCCTGTACAGTGTACAGGATAAAGTGTCAATCACGGAGGCGCGAGAGTGAATCAGTGTTCACCACGGAGGCGTGGGAGTGATGGGGAAGAAGTGAGCTTGGTGAAGGATGGAGGAGTCAATCACGGAGGAGTAGGAGTGAATCCGTGTTCACCACGGTGGAGTGACGGTGACTCCGTCTTCACCACGGAGGCGTGGGATAGTGACGAGTGAGCACGGTGAAGGATGGCAGAGTGAATCACGGATTTACAGGCTGCCTTGTGAGCGGGGCAGGGTCTGCACCGGACTTTGTGCAGGAAGCGCCGTCACGTGACCGCCTCGCCTGCCGCAGCATATAACGGGGGTGGAGGGGGGGCAGGTTTTTTTCACTTTTCAAGCAACTTTTGTTTTTGCGGAAAAAAGCAACTGGCGACGTTGGGCATCCCGCGACGCGCTCATCCCGGGCGGCGACGCGGGGGACCCGCATCACGAGTTGTGGCTCCAGCCCGGGGCGCGGGGGGGGAACCACACTGCGGTCCTCGATAAAACCCGGTTCGATCCCCGGTTGGTGTGCGGCCGAATCGGACTGCAGGAGGGCGCGGAGAGCGGAGCGGAGAGAGAGAGAGGTCGTGTCTTACCGCAGTTGGAGAAGTGGCAGCAGCGGCAACAGCGGCGTGAGAATCAGCGGCATCAGCAAAAGAGGCGACGGCAGCAGCAGGCGTCCGTCCGGGAGCTGGAGTTGAACTGTGAAGCGGTGGAGCCACGATGGAGCCTCACGGTCGCGAGGCCGAGCGGGGCCCGGCAGACGAAGAGGTGAGAACGGGGCTGAGGTGGTGGAGGAGGTGGAGGAGGGCGGGTAAGTGAAGGAGGGAGATCGGCTGAGGATCGAGAGAAGAAGTCGGTGGGTGGGGGGGGCACAGATGAGAAGGAGCGGTAGATGAACGAGCGGGCGAGGGCCGTGTTGCTGATGATGATCACACAATGGAGAACCACGCACCCTGGCTCCCAGTTCGTGGGTTTGGCCCGAGCTGTGGGTCTATTTGCAACGCGCCTGTAATCATCACGTCTGCGTTGTAATTAAGTCAATACAGCGGGTCGAGATTAATTCAAGTGTAATGCCTGTGTGACTTTGTTGAATAATTGCAGCCCCCCTCCTCCACCCCCCTGAAATGGACAAATTATAGTGGCGCCAGACCGTCTCCACGTGCACCGAAAAGTGACTTGATTTGATTAATTCAATCGGCAGGGATGATCAGTCATCAAGGCTTGCTGGGGTCTGTATCAGGGCCCCCGCTAAGGGTACTGGGGTGGGCCCTGCACCACCAAATGTCCCATTGTCCCACCATAGTTCACGGCTGCTGAGCGGGTTGTGCCATCACCGTCATACAGATGAGTCGGTGATACCCGGTTAGCCGTGCTGCACAAACACAGATAGCAAACACAACAACTCGGTGCATTCCGCAACACGCTCTTCGGAATTAAAATTACTGTACCATATATAACGGCCTTACACCTTGTGTCTGCCGGGATAGGCTCTGGCTCACCGCGACCCTGCACAGGATTAAGCGGTTTCTGACAATGGATGGATATATAACATGCGACGTTTCGGGCAATGGCCCTGTTTCATAGCAAATACGTCGAGAAGCAAGAGAGACCGAGTGAGTTGGTACACGTTAGAGTACATACCTTACACCATCTGCATCTAGACTGATGTTAGATAGATGTGTATTATTACAGCAGAAAATACCCAGTGAGCTAGCAAGCTCTGGATGCGAGATTCCTGCGACACAACGTTCCATGTGACCATCATGTTGGCACACGCGACAGCACTACATTGTGGCCGCCGCATCCGGGAGGGTGTGGAGCCGGTCCGACACCGTCCCCTTAATAATAATACATGCTATTTATAACGCGTGGCACATATTCAATTTCGAAGGTATTCATTCGACTAGAGAACGACTCAGACGCGTAGCGAGGACAGTTTGCAGGCGCCAACATGTTGCCATGCACTGCGTCCTATATGTTGTGATTTTATCGGCCAATTAATTAATGCGTGCTTTTTTAAGTTGTGGGAGGAAACCGGAAAACCCGGAGGAAGCCCACGTAGAACAGGGAGAACACGCAAACTCCACACTAGTTGTGAGAAGGAACCGGAGAACCCGGAGGAATCCCACGTAGAAGCGGGGGAGAGAACACACACACACTCCACACAGAAAAGCGCCCTTAGGTGCTGTGGGAGAGTCGTTGGCTGTCGACTGAGAGTGGAGGCTGGCGACCCGCGGCACCCCCGTCGTGTCGGGTTAATCATTGCGAGGTCACGCCGCGTGTCGCGCGCTCCCACACCGGTAGATACATGTTTCTTATTACAGCATAAAAAATACCCAGTGAGCTTGCAAGCTCTTTACGGGACTCCTGCGACACAACAAACATGCGAATTGCTGACAACCGGTGGCAGAGCGGTGAGTCGTCCTGCCGCCTCACAATACGAAGGTCCGGCCATCCATCCATTGTCAGAATCAGTTTAATCCTGTACAGGCTCGCGGTGAGCCGATGCAGACACAGGGCGCTTGCCAGGGCTATACCCAGAATGGGACGCCAGTCCATCACAGGGCACCGAGGACAATTTATTCAGCAGGCCAATTCACCTATGCAGCAGCATGTCTGTGGGCTGTGGGAGGCATTGGAGCAGAGAGCTGCTGCTGCTGCCTGAAGTCAGACGCTTTCGGCAAAATGTACCCACTCCCACACAGCGATGCACATCAACCGAGGCAGACACCATCTCTGCCGCGGAGAAACGTACACAGACACAGATGCAACAAGCCGGTTCTCTCGAGTCCAGTGCACACAGGATTGTTTGTTCTACAAAGCTACGGGGCGGTCGTGTTGGCATCGACAGGCAGGACTGTGGCCCGTAGCGAGCTTACACACGTGACAGAGCACGTGTCTGTGTCCAGCATTGTCTCGTAGCTGTTGATGTAAGTGTCACTCGGCTCCTGCACACAGACCGCCTGCTTATGTAATGCGTAATCTAGCATGCTGGGGCGGTGAGGGTGAGCAAAGGGTGACTGTAATAAAGTGAATACGCAGGAAATACACCCCATTCCCATATCCGTCTTTCCACATACAAACATAAGCATAGTCAGACGCCTGATGATGCCTTCAATGTGGGAGGCGAAATGTCGCGAAGGAGAGAGGAGGAACGCTCGATACGACCATCTTAAAAGAGCAGCTCTGACGAGAAATTCTCATACATATTTCCATGAAACCCTACAACAATACAAACATAAAAAAGTCATAAGTTTTGGTAAACCATTACCGCTTAAAAAATACAGTCATCCCCAGAAGACTGTGGTGGCCGATGGTATGTGTAAATTATTATTTTATATTTCTACGTGCACAGGTACATATGCGTAGGAGGCGTGTTATCCGATTATTTATTTTGCCGCTTATACAGTGGTCCCTCGCTTTATGATGACCTCACAATAGGATGAAATGGGGGTCAAGGTAGAAGCGTTCTCGTCGCGATCCCTGTCAGGTAGTACTTGGTATTGCCTGCG
>JAZEWU010000002.1:25142739-25159323 GCA_036362915.1 Geotria australis
TTCACGTTACGGTACGTGTTACGATATGGCTGCGCGTGAGCATGGGTGGCACAGCAGCCAATTAGTGATGCAAACGCACGCCACTTGGGTAGCTCCTCAGTCAACTATGTTGCAAAAGGTTGAACTTCCAATGTCTTCGAACAAACTACCAAAAAACAATATACAGTATTATTGTTCTCACTTACGATGGTTTTCACATTACGATACGTGTTCTGGAAGGGATTGATATCGTTAAGCGAGGGACCACTGTATTCTCCCCAACGATGCGAATGCTTGCGCTGTGTGATGTAACGAGCACGTTGCTGGTCGAGTTCCCAGCGAAGAAAACACTCGGGTGCTGGGATCGCGATGGCTGTGGTTTGGTAAGTCTGACAGCAGGCGAAGGCAGTGGGCTATGGTCACCGCTCCCTACTCCCCTCCCTCCCCAGGCGTTCCAGCTGGCTGCCGCGTACGTCTCCGACGCACAGTTTGCGCGAAACATCCCCTTCCAAACGGCGCGCCGCTGCATCTGGTCAGCAAATGGTTCATTTGTATTATGAATTTTTGAAAAATATAACGGCAGTAAAGTAACGTATTATTTTTGCAATACTGACATTTTAATCTGTCGTCAGTAATAATGGCACAACTCCTGAATTTTAACCTGTAATAGTAAGTTCTGGTTAAAAATTATATAGTTTGTCAATATAACAATGAACATAGTACGCTTTTTTAACGTCGCATAATTTATATTAACCACAGTGAAAACACATTCAAAATTAACAATATTTGCGTTAATAAATATTGCTAATGCCAATTATAATCACACTAAATGTGAGCCGTGACCCTGTCAGGTATTACCGGCTGTACACACGCTGGGTCACCTGGGCCCCCATGTACGTGTTTCTGGCGCTGAACTTGGCGCTGGCCTTCTTCGAGACTCCTGCTAAACCTCAGCTGGAATCACCGCTCTGGGTAAGGCACCTAGCGTCATAACTTTATATTGTGGTTGCTCTACAGAGCTATTCTTTCGGGATAGCTGTGTTGAGTGCTCTCCCTCTCTCCCTCGCGACGTTTCGCCTCCCACTTTGGAAGCCTGATGATGTTTCCAACGTGGGAGGCGAAACGTCGCAAGGGAGATCTCTCGACACGGCTATCCCGAAATAAGTCGCATGTGACCATAGCACGGTGAATTACGTGACATCCATTTAAGATGAGTTTCCAAATAAATCACTTTTATTATCCATATCAATAAACTGGGCGGAGATCTAGAGGCCGACCCAGGACACGCTGGAGGGATTTTATCCTTCGGCTGGCCTGGGAACACCTGGGAATCCCCCAGTAAGAGCTGGAGTCTGTTGCTGAGGAAGGGGATGTCTGGTCCAACATTCATAAAGACCTGTCGCCACAACCGTCACTAGGACAAGCGGTTTAGAAAATGGATGGATGGATAAACTGTTACTACTGAACATGTGCTGTAACCTTCGGTGAGTGGTACCGCTTTCCACTCTGGCCCATGGACTGTACGTGACCCAGCAGAACGTGTAGTTGAAGACCACTGCTGTACTCGATTGATGCTGGTTGCAGCCGCTAAGGCCGACACGTGACCCCAGCACCGGCCGCCCCCCCTCGCAGGTCACCATGCTTCTGGAGAGCCTCTGCCTCGTGGCGTTCTCGGTTCGCCTCGCGCACCTGGCACAGTTCACGGAGCGCGGCGTGTTTTGGAAGGACCCCAAGAACATTTGCGTCTTTGTCACCATCATCGTAAGTGGTCGGCCTGAACTTCTGCCTCCGCATCCGTGTCTCGTCCACGACCGGGCGTGGAATTTTCGCGCGTTATAAATCGTGTCATTATTATCGTTTACGAGGCTGTCTTCCCGGTAGGGCAACCGTTGTTTTGAAACGTGTTCCCACGGCACAGCTGACGGTGATCGACATGGCTGTTTACGTGGCGCTCACGCACACCGGCCACTACAGCGTGCGGTGGTCGCGGGCCCTGCGGCCGCTCTTCGTCATCAACTTCAGCGAGAGCAGGCAGGCGAGTCCCCGACTGGAGGAGCAACGAGTCTCTGTGTTTGAAACGTTGCACTTGTTCGCTCTCAATCAGCAAATAAACTGCCTAGATTTTTTTTCCCGTCGCGATGTTTAACCGTTTTAAATGTTTAACTAATTTAACTACCTCGTATTTTTTTTTTATGATTTACTTTTTCACTTATGACCAGCGTCACATCTGAGGTATAACTCTGCCTTGCGCCCTGTGTCTGCCGGGATAGGCTCCGGCTCACCTCGACCCTATGCAGGATGACTTTTTCACTTATGGGCAATGCCGTGTGTAAATAGTTATTTTTTTGTTTGGTTTATTTGTTATTTGTATACATATATGTTCGTAAATTCGTGCGTTTGTTGTGTCGATGCAGGAATCCCGTGAAGAGCTTGCAAGCTCACTGGGTATTTTTATGCTGTAATAAACATCTAGCTATCTCTCTCCATGTCTGTGTCTGCGTGTGTGCCGTGTGCCGGTTGCCGTCTCCCCGTTCGTGACGGTGTGCCTCCGGTGTGCAGCTGCGCCGCTCGTTCCGGAATATCCGCCGAACGCTGCCGGAAATCCTGGGCGTGCTCGTTCTCTTCCTCTTCAGCATCGCCATATTCTCCCTCATGGCCTTCAAGCTCTTCGGGAAAAGGTCTCGTCACCCTGCGCTACTAATCGCGCCACCGTGCTGCCTGCCGAGTGATCCAGAAAACACTAATTGATAATTTACGTCCTAACGAATATGGTTTCCGAAATCCTACACGATGTGCTCGTTGGAGAGTGGCCCCATCTGACGACACGCCCTGTTGTTTCGTTTCAGACATTTGCTCACAGGAGAAGGGAAGCCGTACTTTGAAAACTACTTCAACATTTTCTTTGAGCTCTACGTGCTGGTGACGACGTCCAACAGCCCTGACGTCATGTGAGTAGCAAGGCAAGGGGCACTTGCTTGCTCTGCACTCATGTCCGCACGCACAGCTGACAGGTTTACACCACGCGGCTCCACGCACTCTCAGTAAAAGGCACAACGGACCAAGCTGGTTCTCACAGCTAGGGTCGTCACCTGTCCCGGTTTGGCCGGGATTGTTCTCTTTTTGAGGTGACTGCCCCGCGAAATTTGTAATACTTTCTGGGACATTAAATGTCTCCGTTTTTTGTCGGATCCCTAATACGAGCCACCAGATGCAACAGAAAATTCCATCATTGCCACAGCCGCCTTCAAATGTGACTTCATTGTCTGCAGGATGCCGGCCTACAACAGCAGCGGCTGGTATGCCATTTTCTTCATCGTCTACATCGTGGTGAACACCTACCTCTTCATGTCCATCTTCCTGGCGGTGGTCTACAACAACTATAGGAAGCACCTCAAGGTGAGCACACGCCGACTCTGCCTACACGCCCGGGATCCATCCACATGCCCCTAGGGGTCGGAGTGCACGGTCAGCCACGGTCGGCTTGTCTCCATCGCTTCGCGAGCGTCACAGGGTGTCTATGCAGCGGTAACATCCGCGCCTCCTCACAGAAAGAAGGTCCTGCCCGAGGCGGGGATCGAACCGCCTCGGGCAGGACCTTCTTTCTGTGAGGAGGCGCGGAAGTGTGTGGTGGTCTTCCCCTGTTCTGCGTGTGTTTCTTCCGGGTTCTCCGGTTTCCGTCCGCAACTAAAAAAGACTCATGAATTAATTCGCCACTAACATCATAATATATAGGACGCCGTGTGAGGAAAATGTTGGTGCCGGCTAAACTCGCGGTTGCCTTCCCCCCCTTCTCTCCATGGTTTCCTCACGTCTCTGTTTCTGCATCTCGTCCATGACAGGCGTGGAATTTACGCGTTATACATTTTATCATTATTATTACACAGCCAACTTTCACCGCACACGTGCATCACCGTGTGGCGACTCACGGGTAATTGAGCAGCGTTACACGTACACAGCGAAGCGCGACTGTCATTTGGAACTGTGATATTTGTAAATCGAAACTGAACTATACTGCCAAAGGAAGTGCGCGGGTGAAATCTAGCCACCATCACTCGCATTGTACCTTACCATAGTCTTAACAACGATAATAACGATCGCGATGATATCGACGACGTGAAGGACAGACGGGGTTGAAACGCACTGCAAAGCGAGCGTTACAGCGGCGCGCGAGAGCCGGTGAAATCTCACCGTCATCGCCCGCTTCGTAACAAACCGAAGTCTCGACGACGACGATCTCGACGATGCGGACGTGATTGGAGAAACGTGGTTGCGATGCCCCCGCGTCGTGCAGAACGAGGTCCGCAACTCGGTGTTCAGCAAGCGGCGCACGATGGCCAAGGCGTTTGAGATCCTGCGCGAGCAGCTCGCCGACGGCTGGGCCGTGAGCCAGCGCAGCTGGATGCAGCTGGTGGGGATGGTGGTGCCCAGCATGAGCCAGGCCCAGCGCCTGCTGCTGTGGCAGGTGTCGGACGAGGAGCAAACGGGACACATTGGCAAGTCGCGCACGTAGCCGATTGGGCTTTTGGGGCAAGTCGTGCTGGTAGCGAGCACCTATCGCGGCGGGCACGGTGCACGAGGGGGCGGTGTGGCCAGTGCCGTGACCTGGCCACCACCGTCTTGCCAGGGCGGATGTTTACTCGCCACGCCAGATTGCCCATATCAGGTCGAATCAACCTAGGGGAAGCCGAAGGCCAGTTTAAATATGACCTGTCCATGAAAGACTTAAAATAATTACGCTTATTGTATCTATAAATTATTTACTATAATCTCAATTGATAGCCATGTGCCGGTGGTGGCTATTTCACAATCCCGTGGTGGAAATCAATCTCCGTACATTCAACAAATGCGACTCACGTCACCAATGTCCGCGTGCAGTCGTATCTTGCGCCATTGGCACATTGCTGTTCTGCCCACGTGATTTCCGAACGGGGCGGCACGGTGGCACGGTGAGTAGCGCTGCCGCCTCACAGGAAGAAGGTCCCGAGTTCGAATCCCAGCTCGGGCGCCTTTCTGTGTCGAGTTTGCATGCTCTCCCCGTGTCCGCGTGGGTTTTCGCCGGGCACTCCGCTTTCGTCCCGCAGTCCAAAGACACGCTGCTGCTTAGGTTAGTTGGCCGGCGGACTAAATTGCCCCCGGTGCCCTGTGATGGACTGGCGTCCCATCCTGGGTATAGCCCCGCCGTACGCTCCGCGTCTCCCAGGATAGGCTCTGGCTCACCGCGACCCTGTACAGGATTGAGCGGTTTCTGACGATAAGATGCGATGAGATTTCCTAACGGCGATGAGGTATCCTCACGGCAGGCAAGCAGGCGTTCGTGCGGCTCACCGACCTGCTCAACATCGAGGTGATCGAGACGAGGGGGCGGCAGCACCCCCTACAGGGCTGCGCCCCCCGCGTCTACAGCTCCACCGCCAGCCGCGCCCTGCGGCGCGTCGTACACCACAGGTAAGGTCGCCACCTGTACCCGGTTTTACCGGGTTTGTTCTCTTTTTGACCCGACTGTCCCCCTTTTTGACGCAACTGGAATTGGTAATACTTTCCGGGACGTTATTAAATGCCCCGGGTGTTTTTGTCGGATCCCCAATGCTAGGTTCGGCTTCCCTCTCAACGTCACGTCTATACACGGTGTTCGCCCCGCTTCCTGAACTGTGAGCTATTCCGCAGCCCGTGAGGTCTCGCTGCCCATACGTTAACAGAAGCACGCCTTGTATACTGTACAGTCAGTTCACTGCTGGCTGAAGGCCTCTCCATGCCCCGTCGATTACAGGAGCTGTGTTCAAAGCCCAGTTTAGATATAACCTGCCGCTAATGTTGGCCATGGCTAGGAATAAAACTCAGTTGGCCCGGTTTCTAGTGCAAGGCGTAAACTACCACACCATTAAGAATAAGCAACTTTCAAACGTCATTCGTAACCGGTTTATTTTGTGTGCGATGACGCAGGTATGTCACGATACCTGCCTCGTCAATCGCTCTGATCCTGTCGTTCTGCCGTGCAACCGCACGTTTAGTCTCTCGCCGGTCCTCGGGAATCGTGAGCCATCTAGCCAAATCGATCACGCGCCATGTTGCCGAATCGGCGCAGGTTTTTCCGTTACTTCTTCGACGCGATGATCCTGCTGAACGCGGTGTTCATCGCCGGCGATGAGGCGAGCCTGGTGATGAGCCAGGTCGAGTGGCTCTTCCTCGGCCTCTACATGCTCGAGATCCTCCTCAAGCTGTACACGTACGAGCCACAGACCTTCTTCTCGCGCAGCAACTTCTGGAACTGGCAAGTGCAGCACAGTGCAACACGCACGTGCAGGATGAGTGCTCCAACTAAAGACGCTGCATTGGGGCAGTGTTATGATTCCAGGCCCTGTCCAGAACCATCAATTTACCAGAGCAGATGCAATCCTGTTTATTCATTCATTAATTGTCAGAAACCGATTGATCCTGTACAGGGTTGTGGTGAGCCAGAGCCGGAATTCGAACCTGGGACCTTCGTGCTGTGAGGCTGCAACGCTATGCACCATGCCACCGTACCGCCTCATCCCTATTTATGCTAAAAATAACGAGCCTAATTTCCAACACCCATAAAACGTCATGCGGCGAGTTACTAATACAAGTCAAGAGGTTGCCCCGTGGATTTGAAAAACTGCAATTGTGATCCAACTCAATTCCATGACCCCACCTGGAATACCTTCCGATGCTCCAGAGCAGGGGATATCAACGTTTTTCACCTGGAGGCCCACTTGGCCCCATTGGGCCTGGTCTCCACGGACCGCTCGGCGGCGGACGTGACCCCCCTGACCGGGTGACGTGCGTCTCCCCCGGTGCTCGCGAGACTCTACGTTGACACGCGATCATCTTTAATTCTAAACGCAGGTTTGACGTGCTGATCGTCCTCTCGGCTCTGCTGGCAACGATCATCGTACATTCCAGTGAGTAAACAACGACGGCTCGCTAATGGATAAAGGAAAGAGAACTTTGGACTAACTTGATGACATGCGTGGTGCTCCTCACTGCTTTAATACGATGGAACGTTAATACGTTTGTGGTCGCTCAGATCTCGTATTGCCCGCTGTAGTAATTCAGTTGTGGGTTTAATCAGCACTGTTTTCTGAGAGCTACAGAATGGATTTTTGAGAGTGCTGGCATTTTATCGGTGATGTCTGCAGCCAGATTACGACGTCCATAATTTTGAAACCTCGCTTAAAGGTGCAGTTACGGGAAAGATGAGCATCCTGTCAGTGAAATATTATATCACTCGCTTAAAAATTATGAGGAAAAAAATACTCTGACATTTGCTTGTCACTTTATGGAAACAGCCCAAAGGGAATTTCTTACAAGAATACATGCAACTTTATTTTGTTAAGCCTCAATTATATATATATATGCGGTTGATTATTATTCAGTGAATTCTATTGCGTTGTATTGATCACATGCGATTTGCATAATTCACGCGTTTTCACTTTGATGTTAATCTCCCGACTGCTCGGCGGCGTACGAGGTTTATTTAAACCTGACCCAGGTCTCTCTTCAAAGAGACACTTCTAATCTCAACGAGCTCTTACCGCCACCTCCTAAACAAAGACAATTCATCTGGAGCCCTCCTCTGCCCGCGCATCGTGCCGAATAAACGTCCCCTCCTTACTACAGCGCCACCTCTCCAAATCAGCCGTACGTTCGCGGATAACGCAATTGTCTCTGTCCCGAAATTATGATGAACCTGTTTCTACGGGAATCATTTGGCGCAATGGAAACATCCGCGTCCCACAGAAAGAAGGTCCTGCCCGAGGCGGTTCGATTCCCGCCTTGGCCGCCTTTCTGTCTGGAGTTTGCGTGTTCTCCCCCTGTTCTGCGTGGGTTTTCTCCAGGTTCTCCGGTTTCCTCCCACAACAAAAAAAAACTCATTAATTAGTTGGCCGATAACATCGTAATATTTAGGAAACCAGTGTCTGGCAGATTGGCACCGACTGACCGCTTGGCTGCCTTTGCCCCTCCTCTCTGCGCTTTCCTCGCGCCTCTAAGTCGATTTCTCTTTGAGCGAATACTTTCGACATTGAACAAATACTGTGCCATACGTTATAAACTGTCGTTTTAAATGATTTAATTACAGCAGGAGGCACGTCCATAGCAACACCGGCCACCGCTGATATAGATGTTCATTATTACAGCAGAAAATACCCAGTGAGCTTGCAAGCTCTTTGCGGGATTCCTGCAACACAACAAACACGCTGACTGAGTTGGCTTCGCTTGCGAGAGTTTTGACCGCCTTCACGTTTTGTTTTCCAGCCACGTTCAGCACTCAAATTTTGGACTTCTTGCTGATCCTGCGTGTGTTACGGTTATTGAGGATCGTTGAAAGTTTTGAGAGGTGAGTTTGTGAGCAGAAAAGCTATGTCGTGTATTTTCAACAGACGAGGCAATGACTCGGACAGGTGCAGAGTTGTCGGAAAAATCAGAATTATTAGGTCCATAACGATGTATCCGCAACTACGTCACAATTCAATGAATCGTCACAGTTTGGGGATTCGACACAGCCCAAAGACATGCTGCATAGGTTAATTGGCCTGCGGACTCAATTGGCCCCGTGCCCTGTGATGGACTGGCGTCCCATCCTAATATAGCCCTGCCTTGCACCCTGTGTCTGCCGGGATAGGCTCTGGTTCACCGCAACCCTGCAGAGTATTCAGCGGTTTCTGACAATGGACGGATGGATGGGTCTCATTTCTATTGTGATCAATGAAGCGCCATATAGTGGCAAGCACGGGTGACGTTAAAAACCTAGCACGCTACGGTACACCAACGAATCGTAATTGACTCCTGCACGCACTATTCGATGCATATACGGACGGCAATCGAATCACGAATAATTAGACGAACCTATGCATCATTGTACCCGTGACGATTCTATCGACAACTGCGGAGGAGAGAGGAGGAATGCTGGAGACGGCCGTCCCGAAAGAGCAGCTCTTGAGAGCAATTCTCATACGTCGAGCCACCAAAACCTACGTCGATACGACTCCATTAACGTGTCAGTAACGTATTCCACTCGGTTACGTGGGAGCGTTTAAACGCGTGGCAGGTCGCGTCGCTCGCGGCCGCCCCTCGCTCCGCCCCACGCACGGCCGCTAACCGGCGCGTGTTGACGCTATCGCCGCAGGTTCCGCGTCGTCATTCACACCATGATCAACATCGGCCCCACCATGGTGACGTACGCAGGACTCATCATGGTGAGAGAGCTCGTCCACCCTGGCGAGCCCACTGATGATCGTCGTCATCGTCGTGATCAGGAACCGCGAAAATCCTAAACAGTCGAGTGACATAATTCTTAAAAATAATTCTTCATTCATCAGGAACAAAGGTTCTGGCGAGAAAAGAACAAAAACCTGATCGCAGCTGTATTGATGTCGGTTTTCACGGCCAGATTCATGATGGTTGCTCTTCAGAGCTGTTCTTTCGTGAAAGCCGTGTTGAGTGATCTGCCTCTCTCCATTGCAACGTTTCGCCTACCATGTTGGAAGCATCGTTCAGGCGCCTGATGATGCTTCCAACGTGGGAGGCGGAACGTCGCGAGGGAGAGAGGGAGATCGCTTGACACGGCTGTCCCGAAAGAACAGCTCTGAAGAGCAACACCATCCTGATTGCAACTATCAGCGAAACGTCGTATCTTCATTGTAAATGTGGGTTCAAATGTGGGTTTGCTCTCCAACATATCGGTGTGCGGAAGTAGTAACGAATTGTCACGTTTTGTTCACGTGACAACCTTACAAATCGGCTGCGTCGGGTGAGGGCGGGTTTACGACACTTATTTTTTTACGTGACCTAACCCACAAAAAAGAGATAAATTATGATGATACCAATTATTTACTCGGAAATGCCTCGCACTCGCCTCTAACCGGCGCCTCGTCTGCTGCAGGTGTTTTACTACACGTTCGCCATCCTGGGGATGGAGCTGTTCCAGGGAAGGATCCGGTTCTTTCCGGCCGGGAGCGCGGACGAGCAGCCGTTCTGCGGGAACCCGCTCCTCAACGGCACCAAGTTCTACAACGAGAAATACTGCAAGAACAACTTCAACGACCTCTCGTCGTCCTTCATCCTCCTGGTGGAGCTCACCGTCGTCAACCAGTGGCACGATATCCCTCATCTGAGAAACGGGGGGGGAGGGCTGGGGGGGGAGAGGTGGGGGGGAGAGGTGGGGGCCGAGGTTGATGTGGGCGCCATTGATTATCTCGTTTGAGAGTAGGTGAAAATGAGATTAATTATAAAACCAAGCCTAAGCTGCAATAACTCACCAATCTAATGGATCCTATTAGTCTTCTTGACCAAGCGCCTTTTACCATGATTTTCTTCATCACTAATTGTCAGAACCCGCTTAATCAGGTACAGGGTTACGGTTAGCCGGGGCCTATCCCGGCAGACACAGGGCGCAAGGCAGGGCTATACCCAGAATGGGAAGCCAGTCAATCACACGGCACCGGGGGAAATTTAGTCAGCAGGCAAATTAACCTATGCAGCAGCATGTACTTAGACTGTGGGAGGAAACCGGAGTGCCTGACGAAAACCCACGAGGACATGGGCAAACTCCACACAGAAAGGCACCTTAGCTAGGATTCGAACCCGGGGACTTCTTGCTGTGAGGCAGCGCTACTCACTGCGCCACCGTGCAGCCCCTATCATTTTCTTGTCAATCCAAATCTCTATCTTAAATCTCAGAACCCCTTCTTCTTCTTTGCGATTCTTCAAAGCGCGATGGTCAGCCTCTGGACACCGTTGTCCCTCAGCTCGGCCTCGAAGTGTTTGGTAGAATTCGCAGGCAATACAAAGTATTACCTGACAGGGATCGCGACGTGAACGCCTCTACCTTGACCCCCTTAAAAATGTGCTAAGGTTGATTGGGATTTTGGTTAACACTACTCACAAAAACACGCAAAGACTGTAGTTTCTATCAACCAAATCTGTCTCATAGAAGAGTTTACAGTCGTTCTGGGAAAATTACGACAACTCCGGGAACGTTTTCAGTCGCTAACCTTGACGCAAGAACTTCTCGCCAGCGGATTTGTGGCCGTCACCAACGTCGGAGCCAGGGTGTACTTCATCCTCTTCCACATGATCGTCGTCATCTTGGTCATCAAGTGAGTTTGCGCCTCTACACTGAGAGATTCTTGTCGTCCATAGTTCTTGTTATCGGTTAGGTCACGTAAAAATAATAAGTATCGTAAAAAATCGGCACGTTTTGTTCACGTGACAACCTTACAAATCGGCTGTGTCGGGTCACGAAAAGCCTCCGTGTTAAGTTTCTCGTTGACTCGCTCGGGGTGGGTGGCATTGTCGCGTCGTGCATCTCTCGTTCGCGAAGCGCAGTCGCTCAATGGCGCGTGGCACGCGTGCAATGTCTCCGCCAGCATCTTCATTGCCTTCATCCTGGAGGCGTTCATCCTGGAGTACACGCTCGACAGGGGCGAGACCGAGTCGGCCATCGAGAAGAAGATCCAGGAGCTGGGGCTCGGCATCTCGGAGTGAGGCTCCGCGCGCCCAGCTGCTCCACACAGCCTGGCTGGGGCTTGTTAGCGGAGAGAGTACAGGCGTACCCCGGAATTTCGTCACCTTAGGTTCCAGACTGATGCCGTAACTCGGGAATGTCCGCAAGTCGAAGCACTGCCTTTTTTTCACTAATCGATGAATTTACCGCACTGCGATCGTCGTATACGTGCATAACTGACGTAAATGAAGCATTTGTAGCTAAAATAAACATTGTAGGCCTTATTTAGCAAAAAATATTTAAAGTATACTAATCATGCCGCTAAAGAGCCGTATCTCCGAAGCAAGCGCCGCAACTTTGGGAATGGTGGCGATTCAAAATGTCCGTAAGTCCGACACGTGATCCGGAGCGGATTAATATCGTAAAGTGAGGGACCGCTGTAGCAAAGCGATTTCTGTAAACGCGGTAGGATTGTCCGACGAGCTGAGCCGTGGCTGTCTCCACAGGGAGGACGTGGCGGGGAGCGGAGTGGTGCTCGTCGACAACATGGAGACACAGGACCAGGAGCCGAACACCGCAGAGCCCAGCAAGCCCGCAGACAACCGTATCATGTTCAAGATTTCTGACAAACGTAAGTGCCGCTCCCCCGAACCGATGCCACCGTCACCTCACCGATTCCCTCGTTAGGGCAGCAGCGGAGAGAGTTTGTGGGACGCATTTTCCACGGGTGAAACTATGGCCCGCAGATTAATCTCGTACGACCCGCGACTAATTTTCAAGCGGTCAGCGGCTTTGTTGGCCCGCGGCCACGCGAGGCTGACGACCATCACCGCACGCATCCCGGTCGTGCCAATCCGGAACCGGACGGGAATATTTTTGACGTGGAAACACCGAGTTTGGAATTTCAGCGCACCCGCTCACAGTTGCCACCGCAAGGGCCTCTTGGAGTGACAGACATGGCCGAGATCCGTGTGTCAGTGTGTGGGCCACCGACGGGATTTGAGAGCCCTATTCGGCCCTCGGTAAGGAGACGGATTCCCACACGCCGCGTTAACCCAACCCGGACGGACGGCGACGAAGTGATGACGTACGGGTGCAGCGCGGAGCGGTGGCGCGGCGGTTAGCGCGCTGGGCTACAGACCTGGCGACCCGAGTTCAATTCCCGCTCACGGCCACCAACACCAGTCACGATTTTCTGAACTGGTCATGGACCTCCCCTAGGTCGACTCAGCCTCAAATAAGTACCTAGTGCGGTCTGTAAACATTGCCACTCGGGAGACTAAAGGCGGCCGGGTGTGGTGCTGGCCACCACATGTGTGTTGTGTCGCAGGAGTCCCGTAAAGAGCTTGCAAGCTCACTGGGTATTTTTCTGCTGTAATAATAAACATCTATCTATCTACCCACCCCCTCGTGTGGCGTGTCGGCCTTCACAGGTGCTACTCGCTAACGGCACTTTATCCTACAGTCTGTCAAGGCTATACGGGGGGATCCTTGTCTTTGCGTGCGTGCGCAGGCTACAGGACGGTGGACACACTGCTGCAGCGCATGTTCGAGGAGGAGCTGGCGCCGGAGTACGAGGGGCCGTGCGACGACCGAGAGGACATCGACGTCAGACCCCAGCAGCTGACGCTGGACAACCTGGTTTAGGCGGGCGGCAGCGGGCGCCGGCACGCGGCCCAAACGGACCTGGCGGCGGCGGCGCGGTTCACGATCGGAGGTTAGCGGCCGAGAGGGCCGCTGGTCTGAAACAACCACTGCGGCTGAACAGAACTCTCGGTGCAAGCGTTCACCTGCGACGGGGGGTGACGCGTGTTTTCCGGTGGAAACCACTTGTGAGCGGAGACGTCTCGCAGATCGAGGAAGAGACGTGTTCTCGTGGCTTCTTCTAACTTGTTCTGAAGAGGAATTTTCATATTTATTTTGCCAATATTTGATATTCAGCCATTGCAGTTGGATGTATTAGTTTGATTGTTGCTTCAATAGGATTACATTGAATTGTCTCAACATCTTTAGCATCAAAGGACTAGAAGTTGTACCAGTTATTGGCCACATATTAGACACACCTCTAGCACCTGTAATGCACAGCCAGTGCCCTCTGTGTCAGCGTGTGTGTGTTTCAGTTCGAGGCCAGTGTTTCATTAATGACGGCAGTCAAGTAAGTAGTTGTAGCCTGCCAACTCTAAAACTGCCTCTCCAATTTACATACAGTATTAAGGTCACGAGTTGTTATTATAATAACACAATTGATTAAATTGTAACAAGTGCACTTTTCTTAAGCATTACAAAATCCTGCATGTTCACGCGAAGGCAGATTGTGTGACTGGAGGGCAGTAACGGCGCAGCTGTGGGGGCAGCTGACACAAAGGGAAGATTTTTCTCAATCTCTCTGCTCTGGCAAAATCGAGTCTCTGATTCACGGTGATTCCTGTCGGTTTGTTTACAATGTCGTTATGTGTGCACAAAGCCTCGCAGCTGCGTCTTGCCTGAACTTAATCGCAATTAAAATATATGATTGAGATCGATGCGCTTCCACGCGAACATTAATCACTCGAGCAATAATCCCTCGGACAATAATCACGCGGGCAAATTGCCGAAACGGCATTGCCGTGGGCGCAATTTGGTAAAAAACACACAAACGACGTGTGATGGTCGTTGGGATGTGGTGTGATGAACCTCATTTACAAGTGCACATGAACCACATGGTTTCCTCCCACAGTCCAAAGACATGCTGCTGCATAGGTTAATTGGCCTGCTGACTAAATTGCCCCTGATGCCCTGTAATCGACTGGCGTCCCATCCAGGGTATAACCCTGCCTTGCGCCCTGTGTCTGCCGGGATAGGCTCTAGCACACCGCAACCCTGTACAGGATTAAGTGGTTTCTCACGATGATGAACCACGGGAAATGCCGCACATCGCGTGCAAACGGTACACAAAGCACTCCGTCCCCGCTGTTTGAGAGACAACACGGGCACTGCGTCCTTTGGCGTACACGGCTACAGCGCGCACGGTACGATGAAAATACAGCCGTGATCGTCAGTCATGATCGATCCACCGCTGGATGGAGGCGACCCCCAAACCGTCCTACGGCGAGTAAATCCGCGTGTGATGGCAGCGTACACAGCGCGGCGAGCCTCTCCCATCACAACAGCGCCTTTGCGACAATTGATTGTTTTAGTCGAGTAAAACAGGTTTGCTAAGTCCATAGAACGGTCAAGAGGGAGCCTTTAAAATGTATCCCACGCAAGCTCGGGGAAAACATATACGCAGTACTGATTTGATATTTTAAAACGTCAGGAGATGACGCTGAAAGCAACCTTCAGGGAAACGTCGAGAACCACTTTAAAGGTGTTTGTGTGTCCAGTCGTTTTTGCCAACATATCGACGGTCACACCACACTTGCATAACCTTTTCACATGATTTAAACCCTTAAAACACTATGGATAACTATCGGTCATGAAAGCCTTCGAACCAAATTTGTAAGTAAAGTGGCTGAAGGAGCATGTGTTCTGTGTTAACGAGAATAAGAGAAGGAGGCTTTCCTCCAGCAGTGGAAGCGCACTGATTGGGGAGGCTCGGCGCGGGGACGTGGTAGGCCAACCCGGCAAGAATCGCGACGAGAAAGGACACGGGGGACAGAGGGGAGTGAAGGAGGCGGGATGGAGGCAAACGGAGCGAGTGATGGACGGTGAAGGCGGCACGTGTCTCCTCACCAGCGAGGCGCGAGCTGCGTGGGCGACCTGGAGACGCGCCGGGAGAACTGCCATGGAGATGGAGGGGGAGACGGGGAGCATTGGATGGGGGTCGGAGTGGAGGGGTGGGGAGTGGAAGGGCTGGGAACTGACGGAGGAGGGGGGGTCGCTGGAGAGGAAACGGAGAGAAGCAGGGGGAGGAACAGCGGGCAGGGAGGAGAAAGCGAGTCGGCAAACTGAACCACGAACGGGACAGGTTTACGGGTGGAGTTGCGAGAGCAGGAGCGGGTGTTGCGGGTGTTGCGACACCCGCACTTTCACAGAAACATGATTCCCCCCCCCCACTTTTCCTGCAACACCCAAGCACAGCGAGGAGGCAGCCGACCCGAGCCCGGGTCACCCATCATTCTCCTCCCCGTGACGCGGAGGCCGAGGCGGCGACGCGATTGACGTCAATGCGCGGATCGGAGAGCGCGCCTCCTCCATCTCCCCCGCGCTCCATCATTTAATCACAGCTCATCTCCCGTCACCGTTCACCCCCACAACGTCAGCGCCGCACCTCTTATCGCGCCGCTGCCTGTTTGGCTTTAATTGGCACAAGCAGCCCAGCATGGAGAAGGAGGGGGGAACACAGCTGTTATCGCACAATTGCTCCCCATTGCCCTTCTTTCGGGATATCATGGCAACACGGCACGCGCTGTTTAACAATTATAACGGACTGTATGCGCGGCGCGCACTGATTTCAAACGTCAATCCCCTTACGTGAGCACGTATTCCAAGACGCTAGCACGTCCTTCCCTCCACACTGGCGCGTCGCATTTCACCGCAAATTCGCCATTGATCAATGTTGTTCAATCAAAGAAAGCTCTTATCACAAATGTTCGTGGCAAGCAAAAATGAAGCGCCCACAAAACATCAATTTCAGGAATTCACATCCTCGCAATAGAGTACTCACATTGGTCAATAGTGCTGCCTATAAATGGTAGAACTGTAACGGGCGACGTTTCGGGAAACGGCCGGAATAAATCTCGGCAATAAAGGCCCTACGACGAACGCTCGTTGCCCGAAACGTCGCGTACTAAGGAATATTTGATTTCCGATTGCAGAGCGGCAGGTGGTGATGACGGACGCATCGAGATGTTGTTATTGTTGTTATCGATGCTCGCGCGCAGCTCTTACGGCGACGAGGCGAGTGATGGGCGGAGGGAGTGATGGGTAGACGGGGAGATGGCGAGAGGGGGCAGACGAGGAGAGGGAGCAGGGAGAGGAGGAGACGAGAGACAGCGCGACCGTGAGGTTCCGCTCGAGCGCCGTAAACCCGAACGTCTCGTGGCAATTTAAATGCATTGACGTCTTCGAAGCGCACCGACGTCACTGGAGCGCTGTGACGGACGCGCTGTGGCACGATAGGATTGCGATTGCGGTGGAATTTCAAATGCAGCCAAATAATA
>JAZEWU010000002.1:25165594-25186821 GCA_036362915.1 Geotria australis
CGCTGTGCGCCCACAGCGGGATGCTGCGCGCACGAACCGCGCTACGGGGATGTGCGGCGGACGGGGGAACCCGGCTGTGCGCATGTACCATGACCTTCAACACCTCGACACGGCCCAAAATGGTGGTGCGAGACCACGAGAGGGGATGGCGGCAACACAGACAAGCCACGTTCCTCCGTTAACAACCGTGGCCTTCAAAAGGGAGGGATAAAACAGCGCGACGTTTTGGCCAACGGTCCTGCTTCATAGCGTACGGTGGCGCTATGCGAAACGTGTCGCGCTCCGCGAACGTGCTGTTGCCGCTAACGCAGTGCGGCCAATTAATTAGGATCGTAGTAGATGCGCTTGAGCGGCGGTCAATGTGGCGAGGCCGTCTGAATCAGCGGTGACGATGTTGGTTCAAGGCTGGGAGTCCAAACGCAGGCGGGATGTTGGAATACAGCAGTAAAAATAGGAAACAAACCCATGAATGTTACATTTGGGGGAAGGTTGAGAAAATCAGCTGCGAACTGCAAGTGGTAACCAGATTACGTGCGTTGGGAAGGGAGCGAGATGGCACGATTTGAACCGATGCCCGTGTTTGTGATAGTAACCCGGGCGCAACAAAACCCCACGACCCCGCGCGGGGTGATGAGCGCACGGACGGCACTTTCATTCCGTGAAACGCCGACAATCAACGCTGCTCGGAATACTGCGTGTACATTCTTCATCACGTTATTCATTCATTGGCCAAAACTACATCAGCAGCGGTAACATCTGCGCCTCACAGAACGAATGGTCTTGCTCGAGGCGGTTTGATTCCCGTCTCGAGCGCCTTGCAGCGTGGAGTTTGTGCATTCTCTCCGTTCTGCGTGGGTTTCCTCCCGGTTCTCCGGTTTCCTCAGACAACTAAAAAAAACACTCATTAATTAATTGGCCGATAACATCACAATATATAGGACGCAGTGTGTGGCAATGTTGGTGCCGGCAAACCGCCTCGCTGCCTCCTCCACCTTTTGTTTCCTTGCGCCTCCGAGTCGTTCTCTATTCGAATACCTTCGAAATTGAATATGTGCGCGTCATCAATATACTGTAATTTATATTATTATATTATTTATATTATGTTATTATTGTTCTCGGTCGACAGTCATTATTACCACCTAGAATTGAGCCCGACTGGCACTCATACTCTTCTCTAGGCTGGTGTTGTCTACAGCTCAGGGTTTCTCAATCTTCTGCATCTCAAGGCCCACTTGGGTCTGGTCTCCCCGGACCACTATGTGACGCTCGAGGCCCATTGATGGGTCGCGACCCACCGGTTGAGAATGGCGGCTGTACACCTTGTGCCTCTGAGAGTCCCCCTGGCGAGACTCTAGCAGGGCAATGGAATCGTTCAAGTGAGATGCGAGATGATGTAAGTTGCGAGGCGCTGACGTGCCCCAGGCATGCAAACCGTCACACCCCTGTGTGTGATTCCGCCCCCGAGTCATCTGTCCACCATCCATCTCCACGCGCAGCAACACATCACCTTCAGGAGCTGCAAGTCCTAGTCACGTTTGACAGGAGGTAAATACGATTTCAGTTCTACATTTTGGCCTTCTCTTCCCTTGGAAAATAAGGGCCCATCTATTTGTTCCTGAAAGCGAATTTACTTTGCTAGTTGGGGGGTTTTATTTTAACACTAGTTATGGGGTTTAATCGTTTGCAGTGTTTGTCAACCTGTGTGCTGGGTTTTTTTCCATTCTTAGTTTTGCATGCCACTTTACGACCTTTGGATTTAAAGGCGCTTTAAAAATGCAACGTATTATTCTTTCCTGCCATTACTATTTTTCCTTGTCGAATGTTCATGGTCTAATTATAAAAAAAAATGTTTTTATCATAAATGTAAATGTATATTCCCTTAAAAATATATTTAAGTGTTATATCCCCTTGTATTAGCATTTAGTAATTTTATTGGTTTATGCAGTTGTTTACATCTAGAAGCGCTTTGGATACTGTACACCTGAACATGTCCTGAATCGTACATTATGACGTCGCTGCTGACGACGATGACAGTTGAATATACTTTGCAACGTATTATGCAACGCGACTTTCTGCATGTTGAACGATTTGATAAAATTGTTTATTTGCTTTTAGACAAAATTATGAAATCAACTTCCCAGGGGAGGGTTGGCGATTCACAACACGTGCATTCCGTTTGTAAAGGGTGTAGTGTGCAAGTGCGTGGCAACTGCACTTTTGCCGATTTCTTTTACATAATAGAACCTGACGGTACGGTTTTTGTTTAAAAACGCACCAATTAATGTTTTTTCTTCACTATTTGGCACTAGAAAATATAAGTCATTCAGCTCCTTCGAACTACTCTGGGTTTTGAGAGGCCGTTACGTCAAAAGAAGACTTTTCAGTCAAAATCAAAAGGCCATCGTCAAAAACACTTCCTCGCGAGTGTCCCTTGACGGCGTATTACATTCCCTTACCAAAGCCGACGCGACAAACGCTGATCGAACGGATCGAAGCACCAGCGGCCTGGCATCACCAGCCTGGCTGGCGGTAGCTAAATCGCTGCCATCACACAATAGTCCACTCGCTCCCTGAACAATAAGCTGCAAGAAGCAACGATGTCAAAAGTAAACAGGTTTAAACGACAAAAATAAAACACTGTAAAACAATAAAATAAACCCAAACGATCGTAATAATGATGGATAAACAATTCAGCTACTGCAATGAACAACAACAACGCAAACTCTTCAATCAATAAAACCGAGTTAATATACAGGTTCTTTCTCTGAGAAAGGGTTCGAACCTTCCCCGCAGTGGTCTCGCGTATGCGGTCTCACGTACGAGCGCGAGCAAACCTGCTGCACAAGGGTTTCACTGTCCATTGAAGGGTCACATTATTTGCCGACCTCAACATCGTTTAAATGAACACTGTGGGTATTGCTTAAGTGTAAATATCTGTTTAGTATTGTGCATAAAAAGGCAAAATGTTCAGACGCCTCTAAATGTTTTCTTGCGTGTTTTTTGTTTCTTTATATCATGCAGAATTTTCAACGATGCCAGTGTCATCATTGCCATCGCAGGACGAGCTTTAGCTGGCCGTCGCCAACGGGAGACGGAATCTCTTGGTGACGGATTGTGGTCCCACAAGGTCAACAGCTCACTGTCCCAAAAGCATCACTGAAAGAATATCTGGAAACAAATACATGTCAAGTAAACAGGTTGATCAGCGATGTTCAGTCTTACAGGTTTAAAATAGGTCAACGCTCACATCTCTATGCGGTGTGTCTTTCAACTCGGGTTCTAGGGTCACATCTAGATTTCCCTTGTACATTGCATTCATTATTTTTGATAGGCTATGCACTATGTACCAATACATCAATCATCACCATTATCAGCACCCGTTTAATACTGTACAGGGTCGCGGGGGGGCTGGAGCCTGTCCCGGCAGACACAAGGGCGCAACGCCAGTGCATCGCAGGGAACTGTGGGCAATTTAGTCAGCAGGCCAATTAACCTAGGCAGCAGGTGCAGCAGCAGCGTGTCTTTGGACCGTGGGAGGAAACCGTAGTAACCAGCGAGAACCCGTGCGCAAGCGGAAAGAGAATACGCAAACTCGAACGCAGGTGGTTCTTGCTGCGAGGCGGTTCTTGCTGCGAGGCGGCAGCTCTACCTGCTACGCCGGCATGCCGCGCCAATACGCCAATACGCCGGGCAGTGTGTTGGCCTGCTTCTGTACCGTGCTGGCTCATGCATAGTAGCAGGGAGACACGAGCAGGTCTGTGAGCACCACGAGCTGATCGTCCGTGAACTGCTGCTTGTGCTCCTGCCAGTTGTCATGGTGCGTTCGCCGGAAGTTGGTCAGAGTCTTCTTCACCGTCATCTAAGGGAAGGAAAACCCACGATGGTAAGCGAAACGCTTTTTCAGAGTCTTGAAGAATGTAAATCACTCCATATTTTTTTCTAAACCGCTTGTCCTGGTGAGGATCGTGGCGGCAGCAGTTTAAGGAGGGTGGACCAGACATCCAGCCGGATTACACTACAGCGCTATCCAGCTGGATTCTAACTTTACAGCTGGTTGATTACGGCTAAAACCCCAGCCAGCGCAAACGCATGTCGGGGTTTCCTGGCGAGCAGATGCGGCGCAGATGTGGCGCAGATGTGGCGCCGCGGCAGCGCGCTACGAACCTCGATGGGCTGGGGGTCATTGAGGTGCTGGCTGAGATCCATGAGGAGCTGAGGCATCCACGTGGGCACCTCGTAGGGGCTGGACAGGATGCACGCGCTCAGCCCCAGCACCCCCGCGTGCCGCCGCACCAGGTCTGCGCCACTCACACAAAGACAAAATATCCCCCCCCGTATAGCCTTAACAGACTGTCGGGTCAAGTGCTGTCAGCGAGTAGCACCTTAAAAGGCCAGCGCAACCCACGTGGGGGTGGGTGGCCATCACCACGCTCGGCCACCTTTGTCCCTCTAGTGGCGATGTTTACACACCGCACCAGGTACTGCCTTGTCTGTGCTCTACTACCCAACCTCTGCAGCTCAAAAGACCTTGGGGAGTTCAATGAAAATGCAAGGGGCTGTGTAAGAAAATGGGAAACTGTAATTTAACATCGCGCTTCGAAGAATCGCAAAGAAGAAGGTACTCGTTTGAGGCCGAGACGACTTAGGGGAGGCCCAGGATTGATTCAGAAAATCGTCACCGGTGTCGGCCGTGAGCAAGAATCTAAGTCGGGTCGCCGGGTTTGTAGCGCAGTGCGCTAACCGCTACACCGCTGCTAACCCACAGACACACAAACCTTAGTTCGTCAGTAGAAGGTCTGTTCCTGGCATGGAACAAGTTGTCTGTTGTTCATCTTGGGTGATCCAATAAGCCAATGGAATTTTTGTGGAGAGTACGAGTAACAAAACAAATAATCTGGCGGCTAATATTCTCCACAGCGATCGTATTCATGAGGGTGGCGCTCGTTGAGTTGTCGGCGTTACGTCCGTGCAGCATGGCACTGGCATTGCGCTGCCCCACTCTGACAGGACGCGGCAAACAGAGCAAATGCAACGCGTCTCCAAGCGTACCTGTGACAGGGATGGGCTGGCTGGCCTCCCTGTGGCGTCGCCTGGGCATGCGCGTCTGGCTCAGGCTTTCAAAGTGGTTCTGCATGGCCTCGTCCATGTGCAGGAAGCTGCACTGCAGCAGCCCGCTCAACGTCGTTGCTGCCATTTCCCGCACCTGCACCAAAGAAAAAGATCCCCGTACAGTCTTAATGGACTCTCGGGGCAAGTGCTGCTCGCGAGCACGTCTGAAGGCCGGAACGGCACGGGAGGGAGGTGGTGGCCAACACAACGGCCGATCGCTTTTATCCTCCTAGTGACAATGTTTACACACCGCACTATGTACTCATTTAAGGTCGAGACGGCCTAGAGGTGGGCCAGAACAGGTGCAAATATTCAACACCGACATTGGCTGTGAATGGGAAATGAACTCGGGTCACAGGGTTCATAGCGCAATACGCTAACCACTGCACAACCGCACACCACAAACCACTATCGCTCACACACACGCACACACAACGGTGTGACTGCAGATTAATTTTAACATGTTAACACAAGCCAGGCTGTCTGACAGTTCAGCCAAGCGATAAAGACTCCTAGGATTAGTGAGATTTTTATCTCAATATAGACATGAAATCCTCACTGGTCCCATGCGGTAGGTCACATTCACAAGGGTAATGATGTTTGTGGACAGAGTTTGTGCGACGTGGCACTCGCATTACGCTGCCGTGCGATGGCCGGACAACGTGCATGGGGCACACACTAAGTGTGTCGTGGCACAAAAGGTTAACATTTGGTGACGTAATAGCGCAATATAATAGCAACACAGTTGCATTTTCAGCACTAAACTGGTCGACTCACCTAGCAGACACAGCACTATGTTTTATTCCAAGTCGTCATAAATTCAACGCCTTCTCGTATTATTATTTGTCTTTCGATGTGTCCGCGCTAACAGCCAGCACGGGGAGGCCCGTCAGCTCCGTGTATTCCGCGGACGGCAGCGAGAGCCCGACCGTTCAAATTGTTTGCATCCGTGTCGGCGAAGCGTGAAATACGGTCGAGGTTCCCATCAAGTGCAAAATAACGCGACGGCAATCAATGGCGAGCCGCCGCCACTGACAGGCAGGCGAGATGAAATTCCACGTGTCGGCTGACATATCCGAGGTTATCTCTCCTGGCCGGAATAACGATTAGCCTGCAGTGAGCGAGAGCGATGGAGGGTCACGTCTTGGGTATTGTGTCTTTTCCTTGAGGTCACGCGCCGCATTCTGATACGAGATCAGCATACGTGCAAGGCCACACTTCCAGGAACGACTAGCCACTGGAGGATCTTAATAGATACCATTTCCTGTCCACGACGTGAATATAATCTACACTAAGAAATGGCAAATGTCAGCAATAGTTGTGAGACGTCACTGAAGACTGCTTTTACATACACACAATACGTTAAGACTTTCCATTGAGATTTTCAAAACACCCGTTTGAGCAACGTCCAGGTAACGTGAAAAGCAGGTTTCGTACAATATCACCTCGCTCAACATCACGCGTTTTCATTCCAACGAAAAACAACACGTCATATGACATCGCCTTCAACACTTTTCTCCGAACGTATAACAGTCAGACGCGAAGCGTCGTGTCGGTGCAGAACACGTGCTCTTCGAACGGACCGCACCAATTTCGCTCTCGGCAAAGCGCGCGATCGGCAATCGTAATAAACACGAGTCAACGGGTGCGGCGCGGCACCGTTCCCGGGGGGGCGACGTGGGCGCCAGACGACGGCACGAGGCCGCCACGACCCCACTCTGCCGCTCCACTGGGACTCCATTCAGAGATCAGCGTGGGTTGCCATGGCAACTAATTCCTGGCTCTCATCAGCGGGCTAAATTCAATTCAATTCAACTTTATTCTCAATTCTGTCATATGTAGAGGACATATAGAGGATCGAAATGCGGTTTCTCTCAGACCCCGGTGTTGGCATATACACGGACTGGAACAAAACAACAAAGGTTTAAAAATACTTGGATAAAAAAACTAAATACTAACAATTTTTTAATATAAACAAGTTAAGCTAAGCTGGGGGTCGGGGGGCGGACAATAACAAGGTACAGATCTAGAACAAAAACTATAATAATAACAAATATAGTGCAATTAGAACTAATATAGTGCATATATAGATGAAAAGATGTGCAAGTAATATGCCATCTACAGGACGAGTAGTTAAAAGGCAGGGCCCGCATCTTTCCAAGGACAGATCCACCCGACGACGGAAACCGGCGGCACGGACGCGGAGAGACGCGAGCCGGGGGCGTGAGGGCACGTCTCGCAAGTTCCGCGTTTTTTACCCGCGTCTTTCGTTTTAGAAGCGGTCGAAATAAATCGGCCATCGGTACTGTTTACCACAGTCAAAATGAAATTACGCCAAGCGGGAGTGAAACGGCGGCGCGTTACGGTTTGTGTGCCGAGGCTGACACAACACGTCGGAGAGTCTAGAACTGGCACACGTCCAAAAATGCATCTGGGAGCAAAGTGACCCAGGTTCGCATAAATTGCCTACATCCAGCAGCCTCTAATTAGCCTTGCAGCTCCATAGTCTGACACATAATTTCCCCGACATTAGCTTTTATATCTAAAAAAGTTGAAAATGTGCAGAATTACCGTCGGCTACACCGAGTGCATGTTGCTCGCGTGTGTGGATACACGCACACACGCGTTTGCTTGCGTGCGTGCGCGTTCGTGTGTGCGTACGTGCGTGGGCTGACGGAGTGAGTGCGCCGTGTCTCTCACCTCGAGCTGCTCGTCCTGGAGGAAGGCCAGCACCTGCTTGCGGATGGCGCGCACAGCCTCGGGGTCGGCCAGGAACAGGAAGAGGTTGTAGAAGACGGTCACCTGCAGGTAGATGAGCGCCGTGTAGCGGGCGTGCCAAGAGCTGCTGCACGAGATCTGCCGACCGCAAACGCAAACATCCCCCGTGTAGCCGTCAGCAGACTGTTGGGGCAAGCGTTATTAGCGAGCGTCTATGAAGGCCCGAACGATACACGCCGGCGTGGGCGGGCAAACAATTGCCGCTGTTATTGGTCGTCAGTGGAATTCGAACTCGGGTCGCTGGGTTCGTAGCCCAGCGTGCTAACCGCTGAGCTACCACACACAGTTACTGCAAAGAAGCCTCCTTAAGGTACGGTGCTCGTGCGCGCCCGGGTCACCTGCTCGAGCATCTTGAAGATGACGGGAACGTGGTCGGTGGGCAGCAGTGTCTGCGCCATGAGCGAGAGCGCCAGCTTGGCGTCGCCCTTCATCTCGTCGTAGCTGGCATCGTTCTCCACCGGGGTAATCTGCACCAAGAGGAAGCAACCCGTTACAGGCTGATGGACCGCTCAACTCAACGACACGAAACTTTTAAATTAGTTTTTTTCCTAAGTATAAAGACAGGAAATTATAACAAATTAATCCACATTGATTGGACATGTAATTATCCCCGTACCTTACAAATGAGCGGGAGCAGCTGTAGGTGCTCCTGGGGGGTGGAGTAGAGGGAGCGCCCAGCACTCGCCATCAGCCACTTCAGGACTGGCATCACAAACACAGCGGCACACGCGACGAGAAACGTTCAATCGTGTAACAGGAGACGCCGGCTTTGGTGCCGTCCAGCCGCCAACACGCCGCAAGCGGGAACACGGCCATCAACACGGCGACCGTCCCTGCGCCGCTCGAGGTTCCAGTTACAAGCGGAACGCCGGGCAGACGTCTGTCATGTACACGGTTGGTAGTTCGAGGGTAATGATGAAAAACAAACACCTGTATTGATGTCGGTTTTCACAGCTCGATTCATGGTGGTTGCACTTCAGAGCTGTTCTTTGGTGATAGACGTGTCAAGCGATTTCCCTCTCTCCCTCGTGACATTTCGCCTCCTACACTGATGCTTCCAACAGCTCTGAAGTGCAACCATCAAACAACCACCTCTCATAGCTGTGATTCGGCCATTAATTCAAGAGGTGTCTCCGGCAAGCAATCACAAACAACCAATCTCACACCATCAAACATTTCTGCCTGCTGTTCAGAGGCGAGGTGTCGCCCTCTCAACAGAACACACTGTAATTTTCGACAGGGTGATGTTCCGCTGATTTTTGACGTACTGCTCATCCTCGAGTCACGTTTGGTTCTCACGTTGCAAGTGAAACGATATACGCCGACGACTGAGAGCCTGAAGATGACTCCAGCGTTGGAGGTGAAACGTCGTGAAAGTGAGACGAGATACACTCGCCATGGCTATACCGAAAGAGCAGCCCTTAAGACCATCTCTCATACATCGAGCTGTGAAAATATACATCAATACAAACATGTTTTTAAAGTAATTTTTACACACCCCATGGGTCCAACCAGTTTCATGGGAGTGGATATCCGACTTTGCTGATGACAATGAAACCGGTCAAGAGCTTTGTTTTGTTAAACCATGACCGCTTTCCACGGATCAGAACTCAGCCACTTTTTATTTAAGCTGGAAGGAACCGTTGAGCTATGCAGCTCTTGCTAACAGTTGTCCAGCGGGGAGGGGCAAGCAAGTTACATATCAAAAGTGGCATGGGGGGGGGTAGGGAGCTAATCGGTGATACCTGTCTTAAGCAGCTTGATGGCCTGCACCACCTCGTCGGCCTCCTTGCCGCCGCCGTTCTCCTCCATCACGTGGTTCGAGATCTCCTCGTCCAGCTCGAGCAGCGGCCGCAGGCGCTGCACGACGCGCGCCGCAAACTCGGCGCGTCGCGGCGACAGCGTGTCCACGCCGTTGGGCAGCGCCACGTCCAGCATGAAGATGTTGGTGAGCACGCTGCGCGGCACGGTGGCAGCGGTGGAGGGGAGGGGGGGACGAGCCCACGCGCCACACGACGATGAACCTCAAACAACTTGCTTTCCGCCGAGCACACTGTAATGCGGACTCTATGCCGGGTTAGCAAAATAAGCCTTAGAAGCTCAAGGTACTTTCTGCTGAATGTTCCTAGGTTTACATCAAGATATGGGGAAAACGCTTTTGTGGCAGCTGCCCCACGTGGATAGCCATGCCGAGAGTTCCTCCTGACATTTCACCTCCCATATTTGAGGTGGAACTTCACGCAGAGGAGAGGCAGAACACGCAATACGGCTATCCCGAAATAGCAGCTCTTGAGAGCAATTCTCAATCCATCCATCGATTTTATAAACCGCTCGTCCTGGTGAGGGTCGTGGCGGCAATTCTCAAATTCTACAATTTTCCTTTTAAGTTACAAGTCACTTAGCAATACTCCTGTGTGTGCGTGTGTATCCAGAGCCAGTACCTCCCAATGCGCTCGCGTACATTCTTGTACACCTGGGTAAGCATGGGCTCCAGGTAGCCAAGCAGGGCATGCAGCAGGCTGGGTACACGCCACTCCTGCTGTGCCAAACCGCCCTGCAGCACGTACAGCCGGCTACAACACACAGCCGTGCACCGCACGCCTTACCAAACAGAACATACGCCACATCAACCGCGCTCCAAACGCGTGTTCCAGCGCGGGCAACCGCAGCCGGTCACTGCGCACAGGACAACAGCGCACACGTGAACGATTGTGCACAGGCGGCTGACCTACGAAGAGCATGTTACGTCACACGTGTGGGTTTTGTTTTTTGTTTACAGAAGCAGATGTCATCCTGAATCTGTGGCGCAGTGGTAACATCTGCGCCTCACAGAAAGAATGGGCTTGTCCGAAGCAGTTCGATTCCCGCCACGGGCGCCTTTCTGTGTGGAATTTGTGTGTGTCCCCCTGTTCTGCGTGGGTTTCCTCCCACAACTTAAAAAAAAAAATTAAGTGGCCGATAACATCATAATATATAGGACGCAGTGTGTGTGAATATGTTGACGCCAGCAAACCGCCTGGCTGCCTCCTCCACCTCTCTGCGGTTTCCTCAACCCTCTGAGTTGTTCTCTCTTCGAATTAATATCTTCGACAATGAATTCATATGTGCGCGTTACAAAATATCTAGAAAGGTATTTGTGTCAGCATGTTGACCAAGCCCATCAGCACTTTAAAAACTTGACCCTTAGAGGCCATCAATTTACTTTCTATGGAAAGAGTCCAGATGTGTATAAACACCCCAGTGATTGTTAGAACTGATCGATTGCTGTCAACTCTGGCACTAAACTTACAGCGCCTCAAACGCACACACAATAGAACTTTGTGGAGACGACGGGCCACAGATGACACCATTAAACATAGCTCACGCCATTCCTTTGACGGTAACACACTTTAGATTCACAATAGCTATTTTACACACGTGCCTTAGGCTCTTTTCATTAAGTGCATCGCTAATCAAAACACATTGTAACACATCTGGTGAACATATGGGCATGGGGAGCAAGCTATTCATAAGCCACCTTCACCATACCATCGGTGCAGTGGCTATCAACCACGAAACTTGCTCCTGTAAAGCGTGATGCTCTACTAATAACAGTATAGCAACGTGAACACCCTTCTTATTTGCTTCTTGGTTCTCACCTCGCATCACTGAAGGAGCCTCCTTCTCCACTCACAGGGGACTCCATGAGCATGTCAAACAGCCAGTAGATCTTCCGCGGGTCCTGGCTCTCCTGCACGAAAGCCGCGATTATTGGAAACGCTCGAGAGGGGCACGTCGGTTTGTTACGTGTCCGAGTGCGGCTGCGTGCCTGCGAGGCCGGGTGCACGAGCTGCCTACACAGGATGTGGAGATGCACGTTCCCCAGTCCATGAACGTTTCCACGCTGATGTTGGACAGTGCTGTGCGCAAGAGTGGGCAGATGAGGCCCCACATCTTCTCGACCTGAAAACGACGAATATCAATGGCAGGCTGTTGCGCAAACTGAAGACTCAATATAGCTTTCACACCCACCAGACGCCGAAGCGTTTTGTTTTTCTCGTTAAATCGCCAATTGCTACTATTGCAAAGCGGCCCACCTTGTCGAATGGCCAATGCTTGGCTCCGCGAATGACGCCGGCGACGATCTCAGCTGCGCAGCGCTGGGCACTCTCGTGCGGGTCGCTGACCAGGCGCTCCAGGTGCGGCATGAACACGGGCAGGAACGCGTCGTCAAAGTTCCTAAAGATGCCCTGTTGACAACAATTAGAACCGGAATGAATAAACTACACCGTCAATTTTAAATGACAGATTAGGGAAGCAAGCAAGTTTACACACCCAGGATAGACAGATGTTTATTATTACGGCATAAAAACCCGGTGAGCTTGCAAGCTCACCGGGTATTCCTGTGACACAACACGTGAATTGACAAAAATATATAAAAATATAAAAATAACAAATTAACCAAACAAAAACAAAACAACCATTTACACACAGTATGCACATAATTGACCAAATAAAAAAGTAAATTTTGCGATGGGAAAAAAATTATAGGTAGCTTGAGAGGGAACAAGTGCAACATTTGCAATCAGAGCTAGGCAGAAATTGTAATTCTGCTGACCTTAAAAAGGATGAACCTGCGTGCATTGAACTTGTCCTTTCCTTTTCGATCCTCCAGGGAGAGCAGCGCGATGAACTTCTCCACGAAAGCGGAGTCAATGAAATGATCGTACACCACCTGCTCAGCCTGCAGGAACAAGACAAACACTTGTACGGCTGCATTTGATTTGAGGCGATGTTCGCTCTACTGAAATATCACTATTAGAGCACGTAATTCGCCAGCGACATTCACGTCAACATTTTGAATTCACAATTAAGTGCTTTATTACCTCTGACATTTCATCTCGGCTGCGGCCCAGCTTGGGTTGCTCGGAGTAGGGCTTGTACACCATCATCTGTCTGCGCAAGGACAATCATAACAAATGGTCACAAGTCTGTCGATATAAAGATGTTGCATTTAAAGGAGTACAACTCTCAAAGGTGTCTTGCTGCACCAATCAAGTGGGCGGCACTCATTCCCTTTGGCAGCCTTGAGCCAGCAGTGAAAATCTCAAACTCATAAAATGAGCAAATATCTCTTAATATAAACAAGTAGCGATACTAATTTTACCCTCCCACGGAGTGGTTATGGGCCCATCCAATTCTCAGCTGCTCGCAACGTTCCAAACTTCAAATAAGGTGACCTACACACGGGTGCCACCCTGCCGGACCAAAACAACACAAGCGGACGCAAATTTCCAACAACCTTGGCCAGGTGTAGTATCCCCAGTGAGTCTTTTCCACGAAGATCGTCTCCTCCCACGCTTTCTGGTTGCGGGGAAGCTTCTTGGCGTCGTACTGCACCCAGCGAGTATCGAGCCGTTCGCCGGGCTGCACGTGTGCCGGCTCGGTCGTCCCGCCTGCAAAGACAAAGATCCCCCGTATAGCTTTAACAGACTGTAAGGGTCAAGTGCCGTTAGCGAGCACTTATGAAGGTCGACACGGCACACGAGGAGGTGGGTGACCAGCACCAGGCCCGGCCGCTTTTGTCTCCCTAGTGGCAATGCTTACAACACACCACACGAGGTACTCATTTGAGGCCGAGTCGACCTAGGGGAGGCCCAGGACCGGTTCGGAAAATCGTGACTGGTGTTGGTGGACGTGAGCGGGATTCGAACTCGGGTTGCCAGGTTTGCAGCCCAGCGCACTGACCACTGAGCCACCGCCTGCACACGCGCGCACCGCCGTGCCATTACAGGTGCGAGCGGCACAGCAGCTTGCAACGCACGCCCGAGATCTCGGCAAAGCGCAGAGGTGAGGATAGCCGATGAGAAACCTACTGATGGCATACGGGTCGATTTCCATTTTCGGATGAGGCCGTTTGAGTTGCTTCATGATGCCGGCCACCGCGCATATCGCGAGCTGTGCAAGAGAATTCACACGGGCCGTGTACAGGCTTCAATCAGACAAGTATGGACACTGACTGCAAAAACACATGAAAACTTTAGGTTACGGCACTGTTTACGAATTTGGCGAGCATCTATTGCACGCCATTTTGGCGAAACATACCTTTCGAATTGCCAGGGAATCGTGGTTCAGTTTCTCCACCAAAAACCGAACCCCCCGCACAAGGAAGGGGTGATCGTCCCTTAGCAGCATTGACACCAGGCCAACGGCAAACTGCTCGAACTTCCAAGGCCTGCACAGAGACGGGATGCCACTCAGCATTAACTAAGGTGTTTATGACACCATGAGTTCCGTGCCCTCTTGGTGCGTAGTGTGGTACAGTGTTAAGCGTAAGAGGAGAAAAACACAGGACTTACAGATTCCGGTTCTCTGCTAAAGCGATCAGAGCGTTGATCATATTTTCGTACATCCTGCGGAGCAAAGGTGGCAGTACAGCATAACTGCGTTAGTCACAATGCACGACGACTAGCAGATTCATGATAAAGTATTAACCATACCAACACATTGAAAACGTTAAGCGAAATTATGTCACTGAAATGTTAAGTCATGCGTATAGCATGGGTATGCGTGTCTTACTGAACGGCATGCTGGTTTCTCTCTTGTAGCCTCTGTAAGCCGAGCTGTTTTTCCTCTTCCGTGGGTTGTAACTTTTTCTCGTTGGACCGCCACATTCTGGAAGCCACCTCGACGCACTTGTCTGAAAGCTAAATCAAACCAACAAAACCATCGCATTTGGGGTATTTTTCCATCAAACTGAATTAAAAAGCTAACAGATTACGCGGGTCGTTCTCTCGGCTCGGAGCCGATCGCATTATCATCGCCATCCAGTGGTCAGCACAAACCTGGCTTACGCGCCGCAGGTCACTGTAAAGGACAGTAAACGCGATACATCATCAAACCCGGAATTCGTACAGCAGGTCAAAGAGGATGGAGCGACCGAGCGGATGAGGTCGTAACATGCGCTGGCTGCTCACGCTAAAGTCCAGACCAATGGTCTCGTACTGCCGGTGGATCTTCTCGGCCAGGTCGTCGAAGAGCCGCACGATGGAGGGTTTCTCAAAGGAGAGAGTTTGCGACAGGCCTGAAGCCACCAAGGCCGGCCACGTGCGGCTGATGCAGTCCCAGTCGTGCAGGTTGGCCATGCTGGTCGAGCCGTGACCGCCAAGCAGACAGTACAGGGCACCCTACACACACACAAAGATCCCCCGAATAGCATCATCAGACTGGAAGGTCAAGTGTCGTGAGTGACCAGCACCACGCCAGGCCGCCTTTGTCTCCCTAGTGGCAATGTTTACACACCGCACTAGGTACTCATTTGAGGCTGAGTCGACCTAGGGTAGGCCCAGGACCAGTTTAGAAAATTGTCACTGGTGTTGGTCGTGGGCAGGATTCGAACTCGGGTCGCCAGGTTTGTAGCCCAGTGCACTAACCACTGAGCCACCATATAGCCTTATCAGAATGTTGGGGCAAGTGCTGTTCGTGAGCACTTATGAAGGCCAGCATGGCACACAACGGGGTGGGTGACCAGCACCACACCCAGTTGCCTTTATCTCCCCATTGCTCATGTGTACACACCGGACAAAGTCCTCATTGTTTTACACACTGTACCTAGGAGACGCCCAGGTCTCGTACAAACATTCTGCACTTTTATTGATCATGGGTGGGAACGAACTCCGGTCGCCGGGTTCATAATGCAGGGTGCTAACGACTCTTTACTTGCTGTGTAGCTTTCACAGTATGGCGCAAAAAAAAGATATAATCATCATCATCCCTAACACATATAACCATGCGGTAAAGGTATCTTACATTAATTTACACATTTAATTTTCTGACGCATTTCTCCACAATGAAACCTTGAGATGTTACTTTTTGCTTGTAGCACGGATTAAATGACATGGGCAAGGTAACTGCCAGTGGGGCTACAAGTCTGATAATGTGACGATGCCATTTCATATTTAACCATGAAAACTGCGTCACACCCTGTGTCTGTCGGGATAGGATCCGGATCACTGCAACCGGTAGAGGATTAATCGGTTTCGGACAATGAATGAACGAACTGAGATGAATCTAGCGCGTGTTCTCGACTGCCGTGTGGCAGTGCCAACCAGCTGACATGTACCTTGAACTGCTGTTGAGTCACTCTGTCGTTGTCTGGCCTCAGGTACTCCAGCACGTGAGGTATCAAATCCCGGCAGCAGAAGTTGAACGTGCCAAGCGATGAGAAAAACACCTGCTGCGCCTTGCTCCTCACCTGTCACAGACAACACAATGAATGCCTAACACTAATCCTAACGCTTACAAAAAGGCAGACATAGCTGTTCTTAGTGTAATGCCAATCAAAGTATATAGAAGGTTATCTCCCACTTCTGCCAGACAACGGCACATGTAGCACACACCTGGCTGTAAGTGCTGGTCGACAGCCTCAGCAGGTCCAACATCACCTCCTTGTGGATGCTCCTATAGGTACTCCCTTCCATAGCCAGGCATCTCAGCTAGAAAAACATAAGCAAGCTGTCAGCAGTTATCATTGAAAATCGGTTGAATTAAAAAATCCGTTGTCCAATTTATTGACGTTGGTATTCACGGCTCAATTCATGATGGTTGCTTTTCACAGCTGTTTCGCCTCCCAACTTGATGATGCTTCCAACGTGGGAGGCGAAACTTCGCGAGAGAGAGATGGAGATCGCTCGACACGGCAATCCCAAAAGAACAGCTCTGAAGAGCAACCATCGTTCTCCAATTGTCATCGATTGTTGCTGCTGTCAGCAGTCACTCAACTGCAATACTCTCTTTGGGGCATTTCTGTTCGATTTGTGACAAAAACGCAGCCCTCACCCCCCTGGATACCGCCCACCTAAAATGTAATCTTGAAAAATAGCGATGCAATTATCAGCTTGCCTCGTGTTGCAGCATGACGCGGTCGATGAGCAGGGCTCGGATGTGCTGCTTGTGGCCGTGCAGCTGGGGCAGTGGGGACACAGGATGCGTCACAGTCGTCAAACGTGCACAAGAATCTCTGGTACAGCACCAGACGTGACCGGGCACAATAAGCTAGGTTCACCAATGGTGCAGATTGGGATCATTTATATACAGCCAGACCCCGCAGAATGCTGAGGATGCGTTCCTCGGAGGTGGAGCGCTAAGTAAATCAGGGCTATGCAGCGTCATTATAACAACCAGACGCTCACCAGCTTCCAAACGTCGTATCACATGCAGTTTCACATCCACGCTCATGCTTTTCCTAGACATCTTAGATGCACTACCATCACTGAAAGTTTCCGTTTTCCAGACATTATGGGTGAAAAAACAGGAAAAATTGGTGAGGCAGCAAGAACGTTTACAGACGCGGTGGAGGGAGAGCGTGAACGAATACGTGATTGGCTGCGTGTGGCTCGGAGCATATGTGAAACGCTCTCATTGGCTGACTGAATATTTACTACGATGGCAACCACTCTTGAGACGTTTTGAGAGTTGTTTATAATTAATTTGTAATTTTATTAAATTTCAATTAAATTAATACAATTTTAAAACCGCGTTGTAACCAATCAGCGCTATGCAGGGTAGCTTTATGCGGGGTCTGACTGTAGCACCATACTGTGAAAGCTACACCGCAAGGACTCTTTACAAAAACAAAACAAAAAACGAAAGAAAATCAACGTATTTTTAGCTGCCTCTTAAAAATTACTCGATATCACGTCAGTACCTTGTCCTCCATGGATTTCTTCACCAGGCCGAAGCTCTTCCATCTGGAGTCAAACTCTGCCTTGTGGGAGCCTTGGAAGAGCAACACCACTCCAAGGATCTGTAGAGAAATGTCGCGTCGGCACACCAGCGCCCTGTGTCACACCTGCGCCCTGTGTCACACCTGCAATGTGTCACTTGATTCACGACCCGCGCACACCAGGCGCGGGGACATTCTAACGCTCGCGAAACGCGAGTGGAGGAGGCAATTACTTAAAGTGGAGGAGGCAATTACTTAAAACGTATGCAAATGAACACAAGCCAGCCAACAAACCACCGTTTTGTGCATAAACCTACCTTAATTATCTGGAACAATGATTTTGTGTCGTCTTCTGAATTTTCAAGGATGTATTCTGAAAATTATACGAAACAACGACAGATGAAGCGGTCTCGTCACACACAGCCTGTTCTTGTGCGCAGATGTGCGTGCTGTTGCAGTCGCTAAATTTGTTTAACACAGAAAATAACACGTAAATATGATCTCACCGAAAAGGAGAAAAACGTCGCGAAGGAGAAAAAGAGAACGCTCAACACAGCTATCCCGAAAGAACAGCTTTGGAAAGCAAGCCTCATACATCGAGTTGTGAAAACCTCCGTCAGTATGCTGTACCTGCTTTTCAAAGTATTAAAATATAGTATAAAGCTATGAGCCATGTAAACAAGAGTCATATGCAATAATGTACTCACTTAGCAGATTTCTTGTGACTTTCAGTATCGTTTCTCTGTAGTTTTCTCTGTTCGTGTCTAATCAGATAAATAGGCAACAGTGACTTAATGTATAAACAGTGAACACAGAGCATTAAAAACATATGCACAAATATATTTATACATGTAAGTGTGAGTATCAATACATACCGTAATCAATCCCTGTGTAGATTGAAATATCTTCAATTTCTATCAAACTTGGGACTCTGAAAAGATGTACAAAGTCACCAGAAAATAGCCATTGGGTTTACCGTGTCGATCCCTCCCCACAGCTATCACAAAATAACAGCTTTGGAAAGAAGTTCTCATATATCGAGCCTTAACAACCAACATCAGTACATTGGGTTAACTGTTCAGAAATCACACACCGCTTGAGTTCAAGTGTACATCATATAATTCTCAATGAACCAATGGAAAATGAATAAACGACCGTTACACGGTTCAATAAAATGCGGTTGTCAGAGTAATGTGTGCATTAAGCTCGTACAAGTTAGGAATCTTCTCTCCGACAAGTGGCGGCATGACGCTCCCAGCTCCCATGATGCAGTTCGTCACGATTGACAGACTTTGCTGAACCATCTCTCTTCAAACGCACAAAGAGGCGCGCACACCACACACAACACATTACATTCGAGCAACCTCTGACAGACTACTCCATGTGACCTTGTCAAACTTGCATCGTGAAAACTGTTTGAGAAACATTTGCTTATAGAGCTCTGGCGGTACCTCGTCATCTCGCTCCCGGTCGTATAGGACTCCAGTTTGACCAGCTCGGGCCGCAGGAAAGTGTCGAGGAGGCTGTGTGTGAGGGCCTTCTCGGCGGCGGAGGGCGTGTGCCACTTCATGTCCAGGTTATGCAGGTTCCCGGGTTTCCCCCAGTCCTGTTGCCACACGGTGAGCCACGTTCACAGAAGAGCGTTGTAATCGATAGAGTTTAAACCTCACGATTTATAGTAACAACCACAAATACAGCCCTTATGTGTAACGTAAACTACACTTTCCAGTTTAATGGACACAAAAACATATTTACATCCTTAAACGGCGTCATAGTTTACGCAAAGTTTACTGAACAAGTGCACTTTTTTCTAGACCCACTTTGGAGGAAAAGAACGCTGGCTGTCCTATGGGAACACTGGTCCCCAACATAGTACTGTACAACGTTAACGAGTGGCTTAGACGCACCAAAGGAGATGAGCATCACATTCGTTCATTCATTGTCAGAAACCGCTTTAATCCTGTACAGGGTTGCGGTGGAGATGAGCGTCACTCAAAACGTATTTGAGTCCGGGCACAAACGTTGACGTGGTTTTGACGTACACAACCAAGATTTCTACCAAACACTTCGAGGCCGAGCTGAAAGACAACGATGTCCAGAGGCTGACCATCGTGCTTCGAAGAATCGCAAAAAAAAAGAAGACCAAGCCTGTGCACGTATGCTTCGTTATCGTTAGCAAAACACAGTGGGACCCACAACATCAATATCCCTGTGCCGCGGCAGGATGCTCCCCAATTCGGGTAAATCGGCGCTCGTCCGCCGTGTTGAGGTACACACACCCTGATCGGAAGGTACTCGGACAGAGGCCGGTTGAAGCTTCCGGGGACGCTGCAGTACTCGGTGGGGTAGATCATGGTGGCTGAGCGCAGCATGTGTTGCAGCAGCTTCCCGGCCAGCGTGTAGCCCTGCTTGTTCTTGAGCCACAGTGTGCGCTGCAGGATGCTCTCCAGCTGGGGCCGGTACTGCAGCATTTCGGCGCCGTTTATGCGGATCACCTGAACGCAACCGGCCGTCGCACGCGCGGTGAAATGTAAACTCAGCCACACGCGGAACAGACAAATGGGCATGGGATCTATGGCCTGTACAAACGTACAATGCTACCATCAATTCTCTGGGGTTTAAGCCCCTAATTTACTACTTGTGGGAAAATAATTGTTATACAATGCTCTATTAATGGTCTTGGAGCATTCACCACTGAATGAATATAACATCTCATTGCATAAAATTTCGGTAGCAGAAGTTGCAGTAATACAAAACGAGTGATAGCATAAAGCATCCACTTAGCCATAGAGAATGGTCTAGTGGACGGAGAAAAGAGGGTAATTCAATGAACACTTCGCGAAAGTAATTACTCTGTGTAATTTTCTGTGCCTCGTTAATGTCAATGCATGACTCCATGTTTTGATTTGATATTTATCGGTAGGGAGATCCAGACTAAGAAACATGTAAACAAATGCTAGTTGATGAATACATCAGAAAAAAGTTATACACTTGAACTCTCATTAAAATCCTGACCTCGGACAGCAGCTGCAGGTTCCAGATGAGCTCCTTGTCCAGCTCTTCTTCTTGCTGCACCTCCTCATCTGAGAGGAAGGTCAATCACGTCCACAGCCACAACGAAGGCATTAGTGGACTCGTGTAGGTTTCCATGGCTCCAAAGCCGTTTTTTCAGGATAGCTGTAGCAAGTGCTGCCTCTCTCGCCTTCGCGGCGTTTCACCTCCCACGTCGGAGGCTCAGAACGCCTGAGGATGCCTCCGAAACGTCGTGAAGGAGGGGGAGCGCCCGACACTGGTATCCCGAAGGCATTAGCATCACCACGCAAATCCTTCCACAATTAGTGTCTCTAGCAAAGTTGCAGCATGAAACACGGTGGATGCTTACGGTTGGTCAGGTGGGTGATGACGCCACAGCAGTGAGGGATGAACAACTTGAGGGCCTCGGCAGGTCGGCACTGAGAGAGACCAAAACAATGTGGAAATTACTCCAATGATTTAGTTGTTTGGCGTGTTAGGTGCTGACAAACTCCTAGTGGATACGATTCAATGGCTTTCCAAACCCAACACAGTGTTGTAATCTCATTCTTCGTTATTAAAACGTCCTACAAAAAAGGACAACACTCCTGCTTCTGCGCTCTGC
>JAZEWU010000002.1:25186972-25199197 GCA_036362915.1 Geotria australis
AATATGTTGGTGGTAGCAAAGTTGAACAACTTGTCGAGGGCAGCCTGAAAAACGATGAAAGAACACCATTTCATTCACTCGACAGGAAGGGAACGCTCGAGACAGCTATCCTGAAAGAACGTCTACGAAAAGCAATTCTCATTTCATTCATCGTTTCATCAGAAAACTAAATTATGTTTCTGAAAGCAGCTCAACTCGGACCAAACACCACGACTTCAACAGTGCAGACATCAAACACGGACAACAGGTTTTTTTGTTCCGTTGAAGCATGCGCTTTGTTTGCTCGTCAGACCTTGTAGATCTGCGGCGAGGCCTGCGTGAGGATAGTGCTGAAGGTGGAGGAGAGGCCCAGCTCCACCATGCTCTCCACGTGCGTCATCTTCTCCGTCTCCGTCTCTTCCCGCGTCTGCTCCAACGTGCTGCTCTCAACCAGCGCAAAGCATCTGCGTGCAGGGGCAGGCGCATCAATGATAATAACAAATGCTGTTAATAACGCGTGGCACATATTAATTCAATTTCGAAGGCATTAATTCGAAGAAAGAACGCCTCAGAGGCGCGAGGAAACCGCAGAGAGGCGGAGGAGGCAGCCAGGCGGTTTATCGGCGCCAACATTTTGCCACACACTGCGTCCTGTATATTATAACAAAAATAATAATACAATTTATAATGCGCGCAAATTTCATGCCTGGTCAGGGACGAGACCAAAATACTGAGGCGCGAAACCGAGCTCAGTGTATAAATGCCTGATGGAAGAGGTGTTGTTTAAATAGTAGATTGAATGTCGCGGTTGTGGTGGTCTGCCGAAGATACAGGGGGAGGCTGTTATCGGCCAATTAATCAATCAGTTTTTTTGTGTGCGTTCTGCTCTGTGGGACCATGTCCATGTGTCCGATTTGGAATGCACGGACAGGATTGCAACTCACTTGTCCATGAACTGCAAGACAAAGTCTTCGAACTCTGAAGTGGCCGAGCATAACTCTTGTTCCTCCTAGTATGGCACAAACGAAACGGCAGCATTAGACTTCCACTGCAGCAAGCACAAGCGGCCACGTAACTCAGTCATTCGTGTATTTCCGCCGAATATTTCCGCCTGCTAACCTTGGTGAGGTCACTCCCATTTTGCAGAGCCGGAGAGCAGTCCACCAAAGGCACGAGCGTCGCAAACGTTGCGATGAACTGAAACGTGATCTGTAACCCACAAAGGTCGACATGCCACGTAGGTAACATACCAACCCCGACAGCGACGAGGTTGCTGCTAGAGGATTGAACGTACCAACAAAAACAACGCGCGAGAAGATTAAACGTGAAAACGCAGCCTACCATGCACTTGCTGAAGTCGTTGGGGTCGACTCCGGGCAGGGCTCTCAGCAGGAGGGGGAGGGCGTGGGAGGGCCCCTCGGGGAACCACCGCCCACCGCGGATCAGGCTTCGCGCCACGCCGATGACGCAGCTCATGGTCGCCGTCAGCTGGTGCGGCTCCGTCAGGGTCTCCAGCGCCGAGTACGTCCTGGTTGTGACGGTGAAACGGCGCGATGTGCTTACAACCTAACGAGCCGTGCGGGAACATATCATTGAAGAAACCAATCGCGTTGATTCGTATTGTCACAGGCCATGTGGCGCTGTGGTTAGTTTGACATACTAATTGAATACAAATAGTATTTGACTTGAGTTTAATCCAGTTTAATTGTGAGATGGCCGCCCGGATTTTGAACCCAGGATCTGAGCGATAGAAACCAGCTGAGCGCTCCGACCTTTGTGCCACCCGCCCACCTTCCGTTCAGCCTTCAGCTCGAGCGGGCAAACTCACTTTTCGAGCACGGGCGGAATGACGAGCTCTGGACGGACGAGTGCGAGATTCTGCAGAGCCTGCGCCGCGTCGAGGCTGCCGATCTTGCTGAACATGGCCAGCAGCACCGGCTGCTTCAGGCTCTCCACGAAAGCGGTGACGTCCTCCTCCGTGAGCCGGTGCTCGGGTGGCACCGGCGTTTGCCAGCTGGGCTTGCGGTACCGCTCGTGGTGCAGACGCCGCACCAGGCCAGCCGGCAGTTTCTGCACCAACTTCATTAGCTTCAGCTGATGCAAAGGATCACCGTCACATGGGAAAGAGGCACAGCCGTGTTGCAACCACCGAGGAATCAATATTAGTCAGTTTTTTTAAATCTAAACTGAAAGGAATCATTGTACTACGTAGATATTTTTTACAGTTTTGTCAACGGGGAGGGGTAAGCAAGTTATAACTTCTCAAGGCACCGGGGACAATTTAGTCAGGACAATTAACCGAGCCAGCATGTATTTGTACTGTGGGAGGAAACCAGAGTACCCAGAAATAAATTCACGTGGACACAGGAAGGACATGCAAACGCCACACAGAAAGGCACCCAAGCCGGGAATCGCACCCGGGTCCTTTTTGCTCTGAGGCGGCAGCAAGACTCACCGTGCCACCGTGCCTTTGAACAATGCGCCAGTAGATGACATGCATTGTATAACCTGCTCGTGCTCGTCACGTTAGAATGGTTTTTTTTATTGACATGCTCCTCTGCAAGACCAGGAGATATGCTGACGGTTGAGGTAGGATTTCATCCAGCAGTGGACTAACCATGGTTGAGTAATATGATGTTTATCGCATCGTGAATTTTTGTTGTTATAGTTTATATGAACTCTAAAACATAAACTGCGGAATATCTGACCAAACGATATTTTTCCATTTCCTACTTTATGAACAATATCCAGAGTGTGAAATGCTTGGGTCAGTTGCAGGTTTAAAATAGAACACTTAAAGCATCTCCCAATAAAAAGGAAGGACAGCCACCTGCCACGTACTTTGCATTTTGCACAAAGAACCTCGAGTGGCTGCAGCGTGAATAAATCTTTCGCTTTTGTTTACAGTGCAGAGCTCTCCACAGTTTGACCCATTGCCATATGTTGTCATTAATAATTGATCAACGGGGAATCAGAATTGAGGTTATCCGATATGTGTCGCGTAGACTACAGCTGCCGCATTAATGCACTCGTCGCGTACGTTGCAAGCCCAGACTTTGGCGTGCTTCCCGCGCTGCGAGCGATCTAAAAATATATAAACGCCTCTTCTTGATTCAACAGTCATATCTCACCGAGCGCGGCACATTGTTACACACTGACAACGTGTTTTTCACGGCAAGAAAAAAGAACCCTGCCATTTGCGCTTCTAACACTAATTTCAGTGAGAAAGAATTGACATCAGGCAGTGAGGCCATGGTCATGCCGTGGTGGTGGTGTCCCCTTACCAGCCATCTGCCGTTGTTTGATGGATGGTAGAATGACGTCACTGCATTGAAGAAGCCAGTCAAATGCGTCTGAGCCAGTTTAGATGGCCCACCCTAAAGAAAACATGCAATTGCCACGCAATTAATTACAGCAGGCCATAGTTATTTAAGCTAGGCAATCACATTCGACACAACGCTGCAATAACTCTAGCGCCGTATCGTGAATACGTGATAAACACCCCCTGTGCTTCGTGAAAACTAATGACAGTTCGATTGTAACTGTATCCCAGAGATTGTGTAGCACCCTTCACTTACAGTATGCATTTTCCCAACATTACATTTGTTACCTATATCACAGTAGTTTGTACAGTTGGTGAAATTGTATTTCGGTATTTTTAGAACATTATGTGTGCTTGCAAGAAAAGAATATAGTCACAACAAGATAAAGAACATCTGATTTCTATAAAGTGATAACAATCCTTGCATCTCATTGCAAATTATAGATGCTTATATTTAATGAGCTGGGTAAGTCTAGCACATTACACGATCAACTATGGGGATATACTGAAAACGACAAATTAGGGTATTAAATACAAAAGCCACATTGCATCCGCTCAAAGAGTTAATCATTGTATACACATCCCTATCAGAGATATTGGCCTGTGGTCGAAAGTAACAATAGACGTGCAGTCAAACCAGAGAGCGCCGCTCGGCAAGGCCATCCACTGCAGCGATGGGGTGATTAAATCGGTTTGTGTGCAGAAGCCAGACAGAGTCTTCATTGCAAGACCATGCGAGATGGTGGCGGTTCGGAGAGACCTTCATCTGACAGTGGATTGATCATGGCTGACGGATCATCTATTAGTAAACGTGAAAAATATTTGCACGTTTAATAATAGTGTATGTGAAAAATCACGTGACAGTATTCAAAGTAGAGTAGGCCATTGTGCACCAGGGTCACGGTACAAACATGAAAAACTGCTGGCAAATTACATAGTTTGGAAACATAACAATCATTGGTGCCTACAATTAAAACGTCATCAGGATCCTCCTGAAGAGAACTCTTGAGACTCAATAATATTTACACGTTTAATAATAGTTGATGCAGGGGACTTTTGTCTTTGTACTCATCACATTGAAGTCACGAGTGTCTGTGAGTGGATTATATGCTTATAAATGGTGCTTCCTAAAAATATAATTAATCCGGTTTATTTATTAGCTGTTCCTCACTCTGTGAGTGAGTGATTTGTGCAATGAAGTGGGCAACAGAAGCGCTCTTTCATAATTTGAACTAGGGGCAGACATGTCCTCCTCTTAACCCATTTCTGCAAACAGGTGCACAAGCCTGCGATTCTGTGATCAGAATGCTCACCAGCATGGACGTGACCCAAACAACGACGTGGGCAATGTCGTAACACTGTGGGCCGAACCTCGCCACCTGCGTGTGATTGCTCCCAACCGGAAGATTGAGGCTTCGAAGAATCCTTGTAAAGATCTGAAAGCGAAAATAAATGAAAGAAAACAAATCAGTGAAAGAAAAGACGAGTGTTTTATCCTGCTTCAAACTGTGCAAAACAAAAATTACAACCAGTCACTCTTTGAGCATCAAAACAATGCTGGAAAGAAACATGGTAAAAGTAAAATTAACATTATGACTCCACACGTCAACGATAAGTGTTGAAAATTTCTATCCAACAAGGAATGAGTCTTTAAACGCCACATTACAAGGAAGTTAAAAATCCAACACTTGCCTTGGGTATGTAGGGGTCCCAGTCTACGTAGCCTACATTCTCTGCAGTCAGCCGGGCAAACAGGGTCACCAGACTCTGTTGGAATTAAAAAAAGAGAATTAGTTTCCACTTAAATGTTAAAGTTCAGCCAATCAGTTTGACTGTCCATAGGAAAACAATAATTGGTTACACATACTCCAAACATTTTTCCAGTTCATACATTGAACAATATAGCAATCGATATCTGTGATGGAATATCACGTCTTTGTTTAACAGTTATCTGTAATGTCCATCCTAGCTTTGTGACATTCATGCTTGTAGAAGACACAAGTGTGTACCAAGTAATATGCAATAATTATGGAAAATGTTCATTGTGGATGTAATGTATGTCAAATACGTCACTAATAATTTATATTGAATGTACATCTGACTTAACTTACTCCTTCCCACTGTGGCAGGTTGTGTACAGAATCCCAAATTCCAACGAATTCATCAAACCAAAGTCTGTGGAAACATCAGCAAAAACCACGAGTGACTCAATTTCAAAGTGAACCATGACATCACTTAAGCACGCACATGTTGTAATATCCATTCAGTACCCATAAGGTAACAGAATGCCAGGTGACTTACATTCTGCTCTATTGCATTATAATCCCTAACTGCCACCATTCTCAACCAGGTGGGAAATGACCCATCAGTGGGCCGCGAGCGCCACCTAGCGGTCTGTGGAGATCAGAGCCAAGTGGGCCGAATGAGGCTTGGGGTGCAAAAGGTTAAGAACCGCTGCCACACTGCACACAATCGTGAGCGATATCTCTCAGACCTGCCAGCATCCTACCTGAAGCCTTTGTGGTGACGTTCTGGTGGCAGAGACGTCGGTAAGAACAGCTCAAAGTAACCGATCCCCTTTTGCATGGTGACGTCAAAAGGGCACAGCAGAGGGCGCCACTCATCCAGCATTTCAGTGGTAGCATCATCTGAGAAATACCTGAAAATAAAAGGTCACGGCTGTCAAACAAAGAAAATAAACACGCTGCATTTTACAAAACGGTTTTCTCCTCACACGTCGCATTGACACACTAACAAACCAAACAAGCAGGAAGATGTTAGGTCCTCACAAAATGTGATCGATTAGGGTGAACTTACGTTCGGCAGCAGCGCACCAGAGACTTGAGCACATTTTCCAAGGAGCTGTGTGACAGGTATGAGAAAATAAGTGATTGCAAAACTTCACATTTTTGTTTAAACAGTGTAAGGCAACAAAAGTAGCGGATCAAAAGCTGGTCAGAAAACTATTGTTTTTATGATATTATTCTTAAATTCATCTATCACTACCCGCTTAATCCTGCTGAGCGTCGCGGTGAAGCCGGAGACTACCTCGGCAGACAGAGGACGCAAGGTAGGGTTATACCGAGGATGGGGCACCAGTCCATCGCAGGGCACCAGGGGCAATTTAGTCAGGCCAATTAACTTAGATAGCATGTCTTTGAACTGTGGGAGGACACTGGAGTACCCGGCGAAAACCCACGCGGCCAGGCGGAGAGCATGCAAATTTCACACAGAGAGGCACTCGAGCCAGGAATCAAACCCAGGTGATTCTTGCCGTGAAGCAGCAATTAATGCACCATTTGTTCCAAGAACAAAAGTAAACGGTTCAAACTGTATAAACACCTTAGCAGTAAACACACAATGCTGGAGCATGCAAATGAAATCAACTGTACAAATTTACGGTACATCTTTTCAAACCAAAGTAGAAACATAGAGATTAGTGAGCGACCAGCATAAGCAAGACAAAAGTGCGACACTGTGAATAAACTGTGTACGTTACGCATGCACGCTGAATTCATTTGGATTCATGTGATGAAGTAAAACTTGCGTATTATTAATTCACACACAAAACACTCATTGTCAGCAAAGTCTAGCTTCCCTGCAGAGAACCCACAATTGAAGGGACACTCGTGGACTATATAGGAAATAGCAGACCAATTAACGTAACATAATTGACAAAGCACACTTCTCCCACTGAGCACTAATATCAAATGAATCTCTTACTTTGGTTAATTGTCCTGACTATTTCCACCGGTGCCCTGAGATGTTGTGATTTGCTTGTTACACCCCGCTAGACAAATGTAAAGAAGAGCTACATAGCTCAACGATTCCTTCCAGCTTAAATAAAAACTGACTGACTCTTGCCAAACAGTTTGAACAACTCCCACTAAGACCTTGCTAGATATAATTTTCCTTTCACAAATGTTAGTAAATGCATACAATCCATTTAGAGACAGTTAGTCGAAAAACTATAACCAAGGTTTACGTCGATAGTTTTTAAGAAAATCAGTCTCCTGCCCTCTGCACCTCATTCCACATATCCTCACGTGACACACAGCAGTAACGTTACAAGGCTTCAATGCTCACATAGCAACATATATAGGGAGGCTTCCTTACCACCTATGTATTGCATTAAGCAAAAGTGATCTAGGAGATGGTGAGCCTTGTTGAGAACTGGATTTCAAGACACAGGAATACAATAAAGCAGTAAAACCATTACCCACAGTAACTACACGCAAACAGAGAAACGTAATAAGAACGGATGTGGCACAGCCTTTCATCTATATAATATCCACTATGAGTCAAAACAAAGTTTAAAAGACTGTAGTCATGGGGACACCTAGGAGCCAAACTGGACGAGATCCAGCCATTTTACTATAAACTGTAACATCTACAAAATATAAGTCAATGTTACAGAGCGTATACTTTATCTGTGACGTGATCAAGTAATCCGTTTAATACTATTCACTATCACCAGCGGCCATAAACACATTGCAGTCCGGTTCTATTTTCGGCGAGGTGCATGTGACCGGCTTGTTCAGATTACTGGCCGCTTCACGCGCCGTGCTCTTCACACACATTAAAATACGTGCAGCACACCAGCCACTGACAAGGCACCACCTAGTAAACAATTGACACCGGTACCAGACAGCTCAAATAAAACCAACAATATCCCTTATTTTCTGGTTAGTTTCACTTGTTTTCAAATAATGACGATGGGTTCTCTGAGAGAATGCTGTTGTTAATGTCTTAACGCACAGCTTTCTCGATATCGGCTGGCGATAACAACCGTGCTTATCGAGTTGTGTCACTTGTCATTGTGATTGCTTACTTTGGGTACCAGTTCAACCCCAGATGTTCATTCTTTGAGTAAAAAACCCTCTCCACCAGCTGGTAGAGAGGCCGCCAGGGAAGAACAATGTCATCTCTTGAGAGCAGCTCCTTTTTTCTGCGTGGTGGAATACACATGTGAACGGCACTTATGGAACGCTTCAGTTTTGTCGTCAATGGTCACAATTTCACATTCAAATATTTGTCAATCAAGAGGCAGACCGTGTAGTACTGACGGATGAGTCGGCTGAAACTCACTTGAGCAAAGTGACGAGAAGTCGAGCGAAGCTCTGCACCATGCTGACCTCCAGCTTGGGAATGGTGACCAGCTCATACACCAGGTTGACAAACAGCACATGGTCCTCCTTGCTAAACTTTCTCCCATACAGGCGGATAAACCTGAAAAAGACAAAGTCCACAGCTTCAGAGAATGCGACATTCAGATAGACGTGTCCAGCCAGCGCAGCACTAAAGTAGGAACATTGTTATACTTAGTTTTGAACACCACAGTTTAAAACAAAGCAGTTACCCATTACATATTTAACTATTTTACTGACTAAATTGCCCCGTGCCTTGAGATGTTGTAATTTGCTTGCCCCTCCCCGCTGGACAACTCTTAAAAATAGCTGTACAGCTCAACAGTTCCTAATAAAGACGGACCGACTTAGATGACTTATTACACTCCAAGTATGGACTTTATAAACAGGCTGAGTAAATACAAAAGACAACAGTTGCGTATGTCCCACTCCTAAGAAACAGTAAAAATATGTCCTTCGGCACACCACATCTTAAGGAATGCGTTAATGGCAGATAAAACGTGACACAGCCAGAAACAGTGGGCAAGGCGACATATAGTACATACGTTACATAACACGAGCAGGTGAAGACACTCTCAGACTCTCCAACGCCAAGCGAGCTGACTTGGGTCATTGGCAATTTTAAAGCGCCATGAAATCGCATTAGGGCTCACTCCAACCCACCACCTAACAACCCCGCAGCCAATTAAGATCGCTAAAAATATTCTGTACCTGCTGCAGTTTGCTGCTTATGACGAGCACAGTATTAGGACGCCAGGTGCAGCTCAACGCAAGGAGGGGGAACACGTTTTGGGGGACAGATGCTCCCTGAAGGTTCGGTTTTGGCCTTATTGGCGAGCCATCAACTGACATGTTTACAGCAGCCACACAACTGTACTTAACAATAAAAGTGACAGCGAGATGGATTTCTATGGTTAAGAATCTCGTTTTGTGAGTCCCAATTCTAAAGAAATGCTCATCTCATAGTCAGAAACCACTTAATCCTTAACAGGGTCGCGGTGAGCCGGAGCCTATCCCGGCAGACACAGGGCGCAAGGCAGGGCTATTACCCACGATGGGACGCCAGTCCATCACAGGGCATCGGGGGCGATTTAGTCCGCAGGCCAATTAACCTTTGCAGCAGCATGTCTTTGGACTGTGGGAGGAAACCGGAGTGTCCGGCGAAAACCCACGCGGACACGGGGAAAACAACTCCACACAGAAAGGCACCCGAGTCGGGTTTCGAACCCGGGAACTTCTATACTTTGAGGCGGCAGCGCTACTCACCGCGCCACTGTGCCGTCCCTAAAGAAATGCTGAAACACGTCTACATAGGAAACATTGTATCTATAAATACAAACAATTGGACTGTCACCAAAAGTAAACAAATCCTTGCTGGGGCGGGCCTACCACGGCGAGGAGGCGTTGTGTGCCAAGGGTGACTTGCAAAATCTCATGGTCAGAACCCGGGCCACACAACTAGGCCCAGGGGATGACTCTCGCCTTACACACAACCCCAACACAAGGCCCTCTCCCACACTCACAAGACATGCCACCCCCTCTCGCCAGGCATTAGGACCAAGCAGATTTAAATCCTGCTTATGGTTGCCCCGCGTGACACATAAACACATCATATACGTGCTACACGCACACACCGCTACATCGACACACACAACATACAAGTACACTACTACACACATGCAACATAAGTGCTACACATGAACGCACACGCCACTGCGTCGATACATAACTTAATAATAATAATAGCATTTTATATAGCGCCTCTCACCCGAGGGTCACAAAGCGCTGCACAAGGGCCGCGAAGAGAACGGAATGTCAACAACGAAAGAATAAAACCACCAATAAAAACCAAAGCAACAAAAAATAAATTATTAAGGCTGCTTCGAATACACTGAAATGTTGAGAAACTGGCAATATTAAGAGCGGCAAAAATCTGCCAGCGTCCCCTAAGTGTACAACACGCATGTACACATGGAGAGCGTAGCATGTGTGGCAGGCGAACTGTGCGCATGGCAATACAGCGACAAGCGACAGTAGGGTGACTTGACACACTCACACCAGTGAATGTGCGGCGGTAAGTCTAGCCACACTTAGACCGAATACTTGAGCAGACGAAGCACTGGACCAGACCAGGCGCACTAGAGAGAGACACAACACAGCAAGGCCCTCCTTGCTGTGTGGGACCGACACACAAGTTCTACCAATGACGTCCAGCTAAGACAAGCTTGACAGTCACATTCGCCACATGGGACACGCAGGCCACACAGAGCACCCGGGTGGAAGCAACCAAACACACACAAGGAGACAGCGAGAACAAGCAACACAAGCCATAAGCTGACAGGACAGCGAGTCCAAACAGGCAGGACCAAGCACAGGCAGGACCAAACACAGGCCACAGCTGACAGACAACACGGGAGACCGAACCTAGCCGGGAACAACACGACAACTAACCCACACACAGGGCCTTCACATGACACGCACACTCGGGAGAGACGCACACATAAACCGCACGCAGAGGCGCACACAGGTTCAGCCAGGCTAGGAAGGCCCGCTTACAGGGCCAGTCTCCTGGTGCAGTGCATGCCACCAGGCCACAGCTCCCGGAGCTGCACGGCCCGGGCCAGGCTGCGCCTCAGCTCGGCCAGCATACGCGCCGCCTCGTCCCGCAAACGCGGCCCCGCGTACGGCAGCAGCGCATTGTACACATTCTCCTTCTGGCCCCGCTCCTCGTCGTCTTCCTCTTCGCCCATCGCCCCTCGTCGTGTCGCTGTTGGTCGACGTGGTCCTCGCGGTCGGACGGAAGGCGGGATCGGAACGGACGCGACCGGCGAGCGGGAGCCGCTAATCGGTAAGCAGGGCCCGCGACCCCCGGCACGTCACCTCCACCATCACGCCCAATTCCCGGCGCCTCATGAATATTAACCGAGGCGACAGCGTCTCTGGCGGACCAATTCCTTCGAAAACATAGATTGACAAAGTAAGCCTTAGGACTTAGAGCAGTGGTCCCCAACCACCGGTGACCGTGGGTCATTTGGTACCGGGCCGCACAGCAAGAATGAATACCCCCCCCAAAAAAAACAACAAAAAATTGTTGCTGATTTACCGTTCTCTGTCGTTGTTGACATGTCGTTCTCTCCACAGCCTCGTGCAGCGCTTTGTGACCCTCGAGTGAAAGGCGCTATATAAATGCTATTATTATTAGTAGGTTATCGGAATTGTTTAACCCATTGGTATGTTGGAGAGCCCACAACACTTACAAAGAAGGTACGGCGTTTCGATGATAGTTGCAATCAGCTTCATCAGGAGCAGGATCGGAAATGTCAGCCGCTATTCATCATCATCATAACCACCATCATCAGTAACACCATCATCAGTACCACCAATTCGATCTCCATTCATTCCACTCATGACAAGCATTCATCACCAATCGTGAACAATGGCCTAAACTGACGATCTCCCCGTGCCGGCCCGGTAAATGGCATCGGGCGTGGCCAATTAACCAAATACCTCCGTTCAAGCCAATTAACCAATCACGGAGCCGGCGTGGTATTTAAGCCGCCTCGCACCGCGCCCGCCTTCCATGGTGGCGGAGGAAGCATCGCGCGGAGTCAGAAAGGCGCGGCCCTTGTTCGTTCTTTGCCAGGATGAAACGACCGTCTGGAGTGAAGTGGCAGGCGTGTGCTGTGCTTGCTTGTGCGGTACCGCGTGAGTTTGTTTCTGTAGATGCTACGAGGCAGAACAAGCGGAACGGCGAGCACGGGAGGAACCTCAAGGTCG
>JAZEWU010000002.1:25218709-25252289 GCA_036362915.1 Geotria australis
GTTCCCCTGCCTTGCGCCCTGTGTCTGCCGGGATAGGCTCCGGCTCACTGTGACCCTGTACAGGAGTAAGCGGTTTCTGAAAATGGATGGATGGAATTCCGTATGAGCTACCTCAGATTTGCTGAGGACATAGCCGTTATATGAACCACCAGATGGCGACACCGTTTCAGGGAACCAGCACCAGACACTGAGCAGGGGGAGAACATTGAGGCATGCACATGAAATTAAAATGACATTTTCTTGGCGGCGATGCGTTGTGTAACGGAAAGGTCACACCGTCCTGCTTTGCATCAAAGCATATATATAATCGATGATGGACGCGTCACAGGGTTGTTGTGCACGTATTCAATCATTGAAATAGCCGTAGAATGAGTGCACGCAGTGGCCACTCTATATGAGTGGATTTGGAAGCAGTCGGAGTAGGACGCTGTTTTGAATTTCAACTACGAAGCATACCAAGTTATTGCTTTGCACTTAAACAAACAACGATTACAGTTACGATGGTTGCTCTTTAGAGCCGTTCTTTCGGGATAGCCGTGTCGAGGGAGACGTTTCGCCTCCCACGTTGGAGGCATCATCAGGCGTTTACAGTTACGGTTAATTGAATGCGGGGAATAAAGATTGCTCAGTGTATTGTGAGACTAGGAGAAAAGCATATGTGCGTAACATTTAAAAACCCTACAATCCATATTTGAGTAAAGTATGACGTGTGATTTATTAGCCTGGAGTGGGTTGTTCAATGAAAGGCACAACATGTGATTCATTAGTATGGATATATGGTGGTTTGAGGCCCAATTATTGCACACCAATAACAGAGACCTTTGAATGGGATCTAATGCAGCCAAGAATATCGCGTGGACATGGCGATAATGTTGGAGACCTTGGGTGCAGCAGGATTTTTCTGATCGTCACAACGGCCTCTACACGCAGAAGCACTTATCTAAAATGGATGTCGTGCAGAACCTAGGGTTTGGCCTACACTGTGCTGCTGTAGAGGGCGGTTTTATTAATGGTGCTTCAAATGGTGAGCCCACCTCCGTGAAAACTCGGTGTACTTTGTATCCGAGGAGGCGTGTATGGATAGCTAGACACTGCTTTGTGGTTGGAGGTGATTGCCCTGCACTGTAGGTGACCTTAACAGCCATCAACACCCCCCCTTCTACTCACCCCCACCAAGGCTTTTCCTCTTAACACAATCCTGGATACGCCCTAGCGTTCACTCAAGAAAGGCCAAAACAGGCCACAACAATTACCGTGTTTTTGCGTTTCATACAAGTGGGCCTTCCAGGAGTTACACCAGGGTGTGATGGTTTGAGGGTTATTTGCCACAAGAATGTTCAGACCACGCTCCTTCTGTGACCACCGAGTCCCAAAACACGGTGCTGTAATTATGTTTAGCAGAAGTCTTTCACGCCACGCCACAAGAACACTTGTCAATACGGTGGGGTTTTAAACATGTTTTTGTTTTGTGTGTGTGGGTTTTTTTAATTGCAGCCTGGCACTGATTTAAAGACTAAACTGACCACCATTGGAATGTGGCGTCCCGCGCAAAATTCCGGCACAATGCACAAAGGTGAGTCGGGTCATTGCTGTTGGCCTTGCTTTTATGTAAGGTCGTTAACGACATAAGCAGTAATTAACATGCTACTTTTTTTTTATCACAAAAGAAGCATTCAAGGGGAAAGTGACCTTCACGTTTTATGGCCGGTGCTAGCGCTCTGTTAATGCCCGTGGTAAGTGGCACAGAGCACAAACTGACTGGTGGCGACGGACGGTAAGTGACCCCTGGAAACATGGAATGCAGCTCATTTGCCAATATTGCCCGTTCATTCATAGGATTACACTACAGCTTAAGAAGGGGGGCATTGGAACACTACACTGGTGGCCGTAAGATTAACAATCGCAGGTGGCGATATTCCGATGGGTGGGTTTGCTCCATCAACAACATCTCTTTCGTTTTGAGTGGTGCTGTACCAATGGGGAATAACCCACAACCTGTCTGGGTAAATTAAGTTATAGTATTTGTTCATAAGGTAATTAGGTTTAAAAATAGGTTAAAACTGTCTTAATCAATGAAGTCATCTATAGGGATACGACCATGTGGCACACAGGGAATACAGGCAGTACTGTATTGGTGTAGGTTTTCAATGCTCGATTCATGATGGTTGCTCTTCAGAGCTGTTCTTTTGGGATAGCAGTGTCGCTGAGCGATCTCCCTCTCTCCCTCGCCTGATGATGCTTCCAACGTGGGAGGCGAAACGTCGCGAGGGAGAGCGCTCGACACGGCTAACCCGAAAGAACGGCTCTGAAGAGCAACCATCACAGACGGTATTGTTACGCAGCTTACTCTTGCAGTATGGCGTCTATCAGCTCAAAATACCTTGCGGAGTTCAATGAAAATGCAAGGGGCTGTGTAAGAAAATGGGAAACTGTAATTTGACCATCGCGCTGCTTCGAAGAATCGCTAAGAAGAAGAAGTTGACACACACACGCAAGGCAAACAACCCCTATAAAAAGCAAACTCGCACGGTGAATGGTAAGATGCAAATGCCTGCAGACCGTGTGCGCGCTCTGCAAAACTTGCCATCTGATATACAAATACTACCGCCCTCTCATGCCTGTGATTATACATGTGCGCACGCATTCCTCTCATTCATGCAAACATGCACAGAATGCCAGTCCTCCCACACTTTTCGTTTTTTCCATTCCTCTCTGGGGAAGCATTTCATACTCAGAACCAGCTACAACCACAACTCTGAACCTTTACATAACAGGGACAAATCTTTTTTTTTCGTTAAGACAAAAAACACCTCCGCATAAGCCGAGTGAGTGTTCCTTACGCGCAATATTCTTACGTAATTACACAACGCGTCTTTGCCACACAAGCAGCCGACTCAAGGTCCCAGCAGCTCTTGCTGTAGGCAGTGTAGGGGAATATAATTAATATACAGTACGGTGGATAACCAGCTCTCTGGCGAAACGAATTGGCCATCATCGGTCGGTGGTAAGCAGAGATGTACGTGACAGGCAGCGTCATCCCACCACAAAAAACAACACGGGGGCCGTGTCCTCGTTGGCAAAGGCGGCGCGGTGGGCAGAGCGCGCGATGCTACTTTATTAAATCAGCAGCAACAGCTTTCCGCACGTGCGTATGATTAATCGCCACCCATCCCCTTTAAGCCTTCTAAGACGCCTTTGCCATCTGCTTGCTCCTTCTTTGAAGCTAATCAAAACCTGAAGCAACGTAACCGAAACATCGTGTAGTAGCCAGATCAACTCCGTGCCCGCTCTGTTCCACACGCGTTACGCATCAGTCAGGTTTTTTGTTGTTGTAAAATCTAAGCTGGAAGGCACCGTTGAGCCTATGTAACTGTTTTTATCAGTTGTCGAGCGGGGAGGGGTAAGCAAGTTACAACATACCAGGGCACCGGGAGGGCAATTTAGTCAGGACATTTAACCTAGGCACCATGTCTTTGCACTATGGGAGGAAACCGGAGTACCCGGCGAAAACGCATGCCGACACGGGGAGAACGTGCAAACTCCACACAGAAAGGAACCCGCGCCTAGAATCGAACCCCGGGTGCTTCTTGCTGTGAGGCGGCAACGCAACTCACTGCGCCACCGTGGCGACGTTGTGTAATACTGGAGTCGTGTGTATACTGTGCACACGTATAGATATGCATGCTTGCCGTGTGTGCGCGAGGCACACGATGTTTAAAACGAAGTATTTATTTAGTTACGTATTTCCTCAAGTTGAGAGCTTAGTCGAAGAAGAGCCCGGCACTTAGGGAGCAAGGCTAGGCCAGTGGGATAATAAGAGTGCTCCAACTACAGTTGAAGGATGCTTTGTAGACAACAGACAGAGCACTTCATTGTTAACTAAACAGCAGTGCATGACTAACATAATAAACATTGGCATAAAGGTACACATCGTATCGCGTCATCATCATCCTGAGCCATTGTCTCACTCCTCAGGGCCTCCCCCCCTCTCGTTAGCATCACCGGCGGTCACGTCCATCCATCCATTGTCACAAACCGCTTAATCCTGTACAGGGTCACGGTGAGCCGGAGCCTATACCGGCAGACAGAGGGCGCGAGGCAGGGTTATACCCAGGATGGGACGCCAGTCCATCACAGGGCACCGCGGTCACGTGGTGACACTCAAACCCGTCACCACAGAGGAGCCCGTGTTGTCACTCCTTGTCAATCAACTGCCAAATGAAGGCAGCCTCCAATGTCAGCTGTGAAGGGGGTTGTTTGGCCATACATCACCACACTTGACAGTGCGGGTTGGTGAAGGAGGGGCCCAGAACCGGTTCGGAATTCACTCGCCACTGATGTTAGGCATGGCTGGGAACACAACTCAGCAGAAACCTGATAACATACTACTTATTCTCACAATAACAAACTAACTTCCGCCTTGACATACTGTAAATTTAACTCGAAGGCTTTCGTGACCAATGTTATCCATCCAAAGGCGAAAGCCTTTTATATTTACAAAAGGCGAAAGCAGGGGATTACATATGCATACTGATCTCTATTATTTCAGAATTATGTGGGGTTTTTTTTTATCAAGTAAGAGATCTAATAAAGTATTGTTTGGTAACTGCAGATAAAGTATTGTTTGGTGACACATTAACGTATGTTTACACACTACCATTGCATCTCCTTTCAGTTGTGCTGGCAATGAGAGACGGTCGTAATTTGCGAGCGACGTCAGTTCATCACAGTGCACCGGGGACAATTTAGTCCGCAGGCCAATCAACCTGTGCAGCAGCATGACTTTGGACTGTGGGAAGAAACCGGAGTGTCCGGTGAAAACCCACGCGGACACGGGGATAACATGCAAACTCCACACAGGAAGGCACCCGAGCCGGGACTAGAACCCAGGGACTTTTTGCTGTGAGGCGGCAGCGCTACTCACCGCGCCACCGTGCCGCCCGCAGAACACATGGACATTAACATCTGTGCGTGGGGACAGAGCAAGCACCATCATTTGAATATACGATTATATCAGGGATTGGGTTTCTGCGGCAAACGCGGGCGTGCGGTACAGTGAAGGAACACGCTTAGGTGTGCAATAACACAACAAGTCGGACCACGGGAACCCGATAATGTAACACGACCTTCAGGGTAATATCTCATAATAACGAATGCTCGGCAGGCCCTGTCTCTTCCTTGCTGAGCACATGTGCTCCGATTAGTGTGTAATGCGTGCAGTTGTAGGAGTAGTCTTTGGCTTTCGGCTGAGCTGAAACCGCTGCCATCAGAATCAATCATTATGTAAATTCTTTAACGTTCTCTCGTAAATCTGATCTTGCTTCTGGGAGAAATTTGGATGACTTTTAAGAAGAAGAAAAAATAATGTGGGGCTACGGTTTTATTGCAATGGTTGCTTTAAGATCACAATGATGAATTCGATAATGTGATCCTGGCACCGAGAGGGCAGCGCTCAGCAAAACTGAAGCTTGAGAGGATTTAGGATCCCTGTGGCCCTGTCAGTGTGGCAGGCAAGGTCTGCACCTGCCTCGTCAGCAGCTGTGGCCATATTCTGCTTGGCAGATGTACGGCTATTTTCAAAACTTTCTGGAACTCTAGAAACCAGACACGGGCATCTTGTCCCCATAGTCCTCAAAACCAGTGTCTCACTTACAGGAACGGTAGTGGAGGAAAACATTTTGATAGAAGAGAAATAATCTACTGATGATGCTTCCAACGTGGGAGGCGAAATGTTGCGAGGGAGCGATGGAGATCGCTCGACACGGCTATCCCGAAAGAATAGCTTTGAAGAGCAACCATCATCGAAGAAATAATCTATATATGTAATAGGGCAAGTGTTTTGTATGTATGTCCGCACTGATGGTCCCGGTTTAAAATCCTTCATAAGCACAACGTTTATCTGCACAACATCAAGGCGTTTATGTCTTATGTCATATTTACTTACCACTTTTTGATTACTCTTGTGAAACATTAACAATATTTCAGGTTTAAATTCCAACTTCTTCACTACCATCAAACCTATTATGCACTCTCTCCCCTCAATCCAGGAGCAAATCCAGGTCAAATCAGTCATGTCAACGGAAATCGTCAGAAGAACGTGGTTCTCACTTGGAACAAGATCGCCCGTAGGGCGGTTACTCTGCTAGTAACAATGACGGTTACAACATGCGGATAATGACAGGGCCTACCAAGTCAAAAATAACCTTTGCCCCAACATGTCGTGTTACTGATTGCTGATTAAAATACAGCACGGCCAAGTTTACCAAAGTAAAACCAGTCATGTTCCATGAACAATATTCCATCTCAACGGCCGAACAATCATTAACACCATTAACACTCGGGGCTGGACGAGACAGTGACACACAGCCTTCCTTATATGCGATCGCTGGCAGAGTTCAAACCCGTAGCGATCTGACATTTTTGCCAAGGGGCTCCAAACACGCACGTGAGCTTTCGAAAAAAAAGTTGACTTTTCATAAGAGCAGGAATGATACATTTTAAAGCCTCATTTTCATGCTGCAAGTGAGCCTGGTGTTATGCTGAAATCTCGGCATGCTGCCTGACGTTATTTCACAGCTGCAAGCCCACGGGGCTGCGCTTAGGGTGCGGGGATGCTGGGCCCGTGTGATGGATAGGGCTGCACATGGCTTGCATGGGATCTGCAGAAAAGGTACACTTAGTACGCAATTCAATACAAACGTAACCGCACCGGGAGATCTAACGACATAGTCCGTCCGATGTATGCGCGTGTTCATTAATTCATCAGAAACTGCTTAATCCTGTATAGAGTTGCGGTGAGCCGGAGCCTATCCCCGCAGACACAGGACGCATGGCAGGGCTATACCCAGGGTGGGACACCAGTCCATCATAAGGCACCGGGGGCAATTTAGTCGGCAGGCCAATTAACCTATGCAGCAGGGTTTCTTTGGACTGTGGGAGGAAACCGGTGTGCCCGGCAAAAACCCACTCGGACAGTGTTGTAAATAATAAATAATAGCCTTTATAGAGCGCTTTTCACCCGAGGGTCACAAAGCGCTGCACAGTGCTGCGGAGAGAACGACATGTCAACAACGACATCTGTGTAATAATAATAATTTCAATTTATATAGCGCCTTTCACCGGAGGGTCACAAAGCGCAGCAACACTAATGTTCTTATAGAGCGAATATCCATCCATTTTCAGAAACCGCTTAATCCTGTACAGGGTCGCGCTGTACTTTAACATTTCGACACAAGCTCGATGTTAAAACGGCTGTAGCTACGAACTGAGGATAAAGCGTGGGTTTGGTGAAATGATGGACAAATGCAAGCTACGTCCCGTACTGGTGACGTGTGCTCATTAACTCTGCTCCATGGTGGCCTTCAATCTCTCGACACTGGTGATGACAGCTCCTTGGGTTGAATGAAACTAAGCGCCGAATCTGCATTCGCTTCAGAAATAAGTGTAAGACGCCGCAATGGCTTAGTGTCGACTCGGCCTCAAATGAGTACCTGGTGCGGTGTGTAAACATCGTTACTGGGGAGACAAAGGCGGCCGGGCGTGTTGCTAGCCACCTACCCCGTCGTGTGCCGTGTCGGCCCTCAGGTGCTACTCCCCAACAGCGCTCCACCCTACAGTCTGATAAGGCTACACACGTGGGATCTTTGTCTGTTGTGGCTTACGGTGTGCCACCAGTTCTGGGCAGACCTTTGCACCGGCAGACAGTGCGGGGTGGGTCGCTGTCATGGACTCCGGCAAGGTCGCCGTGAACAGGCTGTTACCGGTCACGCACTGGCTTAAGCAATAACGTCACCTGACCGACTACGTGAACGAAACGTGTGAACGGTGCACATTGCACATGTCCCGTGCACCGGAAAGATATGTCGCTACGTAGCTATCGTACGTTGTGAGTATTGAGTGAGGAACTCAGAAATCCAGCCACGTCTGACGCCACGGTCCCCCCCCCGCCCCCCAACGACCGTCACACCAACTCTAGACCTCGCCCTGCGCAGGGCTTCTCACAGTTCAGTTCTGAGACAGTCTCAGAACGACCCGAGGATGCCTCCTCCATCGTGGGAGGCGAAACGTAGCGAAGGAGCGAGCAGGAACACTCGACACGGCTATCCCGAAAGAACAGCTGTAGAGAGAGCGATTCTTACACATCGGGCCGTGACAAACCTACATCGGTACAAATCGTAGGTGTTTATCGAACAACAATAAGCATCAGTGAGACCGCCTTTCTAAAAGATCCGCGCAGCAAGACGGGCCACGGCGAGCATGCGAGGCAGCAGCCGGGGATTTGAAGTCCTGCAGGAAGGAGCATTTGTTTGAGTAACAGGAATCTCTCCAGGCATCTGGAATGTGGAATGCTCTCAACCAGACGGCCTCAACTTTTCCCCCCAACCCCCCAGCTTAACCCCCCTAAAAATCCCATTTCCCCACCCCTCGCAGCTGCCCCCTCCCACCCCCCAAAAGACAACTCGCCAACCCCACCACACGCCACAGGCAGCCCACCAAACGGCCTTCGCACAAGTGAGGCAGAAGAAAAACAGATCTCCCATTCCCAGCAACCCCATCCCCCAGCCGTCCACGTTTGCACGTGCTTGCGTCACCCACGTACACACTGCTGCCCTCCCTCGACTCCTACGTGTCCCTTTGCTCAGTTTCAGTTTTTGTGCCTCAAGATTCTTTGTGGGCGGCACGGTGGCGCGGTGAGTAGCGCTGCCGCCCCACAGCAAGAAGGTCCCCGGTTCGAATCCCGGCTCGGCTGCCTTTCTGTGTGGAGTTTGCATGTTCTCCCCGTGTCCTCGTGGGTTTTCGCCGGGCACTCCGGTTTCCTCTCACAGTCCAAAGACATACCGCTGCATAGGTTAATTGGCCTGCGGACTAAATTGCCCCCGGTGCCCTGTGATGCAATGGCGCCCCGTCCTGGGTGTAGCCCTGCCTTGCGTCCTGTGTCTGCGGGGATAGGATGCGGCTCACCGCGACCCTGTACAGGATTAAGCGGTTTCTGACAATGGATGAATTGAGGATTCTCTGTGTATGCACGTGGCGCGACTTCCTGCCACGCATGATGGATGGACCGTCTCCGAAAATACTCCTTAATTTCCAGAACCTGAGGCAGATTGTGAAAACTCGTTCCCTGCTGGTGCATTAGTTACATCAAATGCGACGTTGCAATTGCATGAAGCTCCGGAACAAGAGACTCGGAGGAAGGCACGCAGCTGTTCATGTGCTCACGGTGTTGAAAATTCGATGGCCAAGGCAATCAAGAGTGCGGTCAAAAATCCCTCTGTAGCCCGCTGCTGTAAGCGTGCGTCCACTCGCATTACACCGTGCAAAATTATGCTGTGCAAACAGCCTCATTGGAAATTGACTCAGATCTCCGGCAGCCAACGGACAGCTTGGGCTGTGAAGACATCCGTATGTGCTTCTCTTCCCCAGTGTCGAGTCGCATGATAACATTAGTTTGAAAAGGAACAGAATGTGATCTCGTGTTTACTGCACATATACATTTCACAATAGCTGTCAAAATACAGTAAATCACGTACATTATCAACAGTGCTTATACTCGCACAGATGGAGACAAGTGCGACGTGGGTCCTGATGGCCTGCTTTCACTGAACCAGCAAACAGAACGAACCACTGATAAAAAATAAATACTGTATCTGCAAAATGAGAATTTGTGCTGCGTAGAGTTTCCCAGTAAGCCTCGTGCCTTGTCCGGTTCACGCACCACGCGGCCGCTCTGCTTGCCGAACAATGCATCTAGCCATGCATTTAATGGGCGCATCAATGGATGAAGCTTAATTGAAATCTGTGTGATTCAGGCCACAAAGGCAAGCTATATAGTTGACATGTCGTTCTCTCTGCAGCTTTGTGCAGCGCTTTGTGACCCTCGGGTGAAAGGCGCTATATAAATGATATTATTATTATTACTAAACCGAAGCAGAGTCACGGATTGCCATGAGAAAAAGCACGCTGGCGTAAAATATTGATGGTGCTGCTGTGAGCGATGTGGGCTGTCGGCCCCGCTCCCGGCTGAGCGTGGGCGACGCGACGCCCATCACACTCACCCCGTGGCTCCATCCATCCATTGTCAGAAACCGCCTAATCCTGTACAGGGTCGCGGTGAGCCTGAGCATATCCCGGCAGACACAGGGCGCAAGGCAGGGCTATACCCAGGATCGGACGCCAGTCAATCTCAGGGCACCGGGGGCAATTTAGTCCGCAGCCCAATTACCCAATGCAGCAGCATGTCTTTGGACTGTGGGAGGAAACCGAAGTGCCCGGCGAAAAAATAAGCGGATACGGGAAAAACATGCAAACTCCACACAGAATGGCACCTGAGCCTGACTGTGAGGCAGCAGCGCTACTCAACGCGAATCATGGCTCTACTTCATTTCATTTCTTGCATCCACCAGTGTTTATAAGTTGACGCTTAGTTTCACACGAGTTCCCCTTAAATATTAATCGTTATGATTTGTTTTTGGCTTTACAAAAATATAACGCGGTATAACTCCAAAGGGGGCGGCACGGTGACAACATAACTCTCAAATATGTATCCACAAGGATTTACGAATACAACAAAACACGGACAGGACACAGTGCCACAGGAGGAAACCTACGGGTTGGATCTGAAGCTCAAACTTGTTGCGTTTCATCTGCTTGGTTTTGATCTCCACACGCACCACCTCCAGCAGAGAGAACGCTGCAGGTGGCAGCGGCTACAAGGGACACAAAGTGCAGCTGTCCACATTCGGGCGTCCCAACTGCAGAGGCTGTTCCAGTGAAAAAGGAGACCATGGGCCTGAGGGCACGAACAGGATGTTGAGGTTGGGTCCCGACTTCTCCGGTCTGTAGAGAGCTGCGTTGCGCCAACATGCACCTCAAAGCTCTGGGTTTATTCGCAAAAGGAATATTTTATGTAACTTGTTGCTTACATGTCGTGACCTTTACTTCACCCAGAAACGTAGTGTCAAGTCAACAAAGCTTTCAAATGACAACCAGCTCCAATAATATTTAATTTTCAAACATTTATTTGAACAGGGGGGAAAAAGCAAAGGTTTCAGTTTCACACGGGAGTTGGATTATAGCGCTCATAACAATCGACCTGGAGCCAAAATGTTTTCCCGTGGTGGCTTCGCGTGTACTGATGAGACTCTGAGCAATTGTAGAGGAATGATCGGCGCACAGTAAGCATTCATAAACGTTTTCGTGCGACCACCCCACGTGCTCAAAGCGTCATCCGTGGCTCGGGCTGTAGAGTGAAGGATGCATTGGGTGGGGAAATCGTAATCCCCAGAAAAGCCACTACCTGATTGCTCTCAGACATACGACCTACGATATTGTGATGGACAGTTATTGATTTATTCTCAGTATGCTTGTGCCACGTTTAATACCCATCTCTGTTCCCAAGACGATGCGTAATACATCTGTACACAGAAGCAATTGGTAGATGTTGCGTTTAGTACTTAAATGCTGAGTTCCTCAAAAAGTATATTTTGTATTTATGAAGGCTGCAGTGTAAATAATGATATGAAGTGAAGCAGATTTTGTTTATGAATGTTTGCACTTTTTCTGTATTGTATTATGAAGTTTGCATTTTATCTGAGAAGTCCCAGTGCTTAGTTCTTTGAAAAGCAATCAAGAATTGACTTAAAACATATCTGAGTCAAATCTGGCCAGCTTTAACATTCCAAACAACAAACTGCAGAACAAGTGTTTGAAGCTGTGAAATGTCTCCGGTGTCATAAACATGTGTCACGTCGTGAAGCCAAGAACAACATTGCTGAATAATGGCAACACGTATTTCTTTTTAATTGTTGTTTACCTGTGTTATTAAATACAACTCTTGTTGTATACTTTATCTCTTGTTTTAACTAAGAATCTAAAATAAATGGAAAAAGCATTTATTGATACCATATGCTAAGGAAGCCTTAACTCATAAACAACCAGCTGGTTCAGCCCCTGTCCCTCATCTGGCTTTACTTCTGCAGAAAATATGAACAGAGTTAAGCATGACTCCTCCGTTTTGACAAGCCAGATCGGTATGAAAAGAGACACTTCATAATAAATGTGTAAATGCCAATCACCTCAAAACACATGGGAACACCAGACCAGACTTGCATTTTTGCCAAAATGCATATCAATACTCTCCACGGTAACGAGGTGAACGTAAAGGCGCAGCCCCGCATTTGCTGGTTTGCACCACTCCTATCATCGGGGCCTCCAACTAGGGAGAGGTGGGAGTACTCACAATTTGCCCTACCACACATGACCTACCGAACGATCCACTCTGGTGTACCATTTATACTGCTGGGTGGACTGTGTCAGGGAGATTGTCTGGGCGGAATGTTTTCCTGGTGAGTAACACTGTTGCCTCACAGAAAGAAGTCCCTGTGTTCGATTCCTAGTTAGGGTACCTTTCTATGTGGAGTTTGCACGTTCTCCCTGTGTCCGCGTGGGTTTTCGCCGGGCACTCTGGTTTCCTTTCACAGTCCAAGGACATGCTGCCTTGCTTAACTGTCTAAACTAAATTTCCCCCGGTGCCCTGAAATGTTGTGACTTGCTTACCCATCCCTGCTGGACAACTGTTAAAAAGGCGCTACATAGCTGAACAGTTCCTTCCAGCTGAAATAAAATCTAACTGATTTAAGAAACTGGCCCATTGCTTCAGCCGCCGTGTTGGAAGATTGTCCAGTGCGCACGAAATACGCGGACGCATTACACATTGCTCAGATGCGGCCAAAATTTGTTTTTTTTTCAACTGGATATTAAAACTGCACAGATATGAATACTTTTATCATATTGGTGCATTGTGCTTTATTTGTCTAATGTCTATTGTTGACATCCGAGCAGTGCACTGAGCATTCAACGGTTACATGAGTCTGTACATCTGGACGTGGCTACGGAGGCCTTTAATTCTATTAGCGCCACGTCATTTGTTATCACAACAAACCTGTCTAATAAAACAGTGCAATGCACGGAGCATCAATATTCATGCAGCACATGCCAGCAAGACATGCAAATTTTGAAACTGTATGTAGTATGCACACAATGCAGCAGATTTCGTTTTACTGAACATGTATAACATTTTTATTTGTCGGTAAGCTCTAATAGTGTTTACATTTTGTGTGCAAGTTGTGAATTAATATTATTTTTTACAGACAGGATAATTGACAGGTCAAAAATTATTTGATGCTTGGTTTGATGATTTTGGTTTGATGGTTGTCTATGATAAACATGCAGATTTTCACAATTCTAATTCTCCTTTGAATTGGGATAACCTTTGAATTGGGATAACCTCATTTACGCTATCAATGCTTCACCATATAACGATGGGGATTAAATTAAACATTACATAACGTGTGAGTTTCGGGTCTCGCTCTCACTGGTTTTGATCACCTCCCGCAATGGACCTAGCGTTCTGTCAGTTGATACAAATTATTACCATATAAAAATATAATGCACTTTTGCATCTCATCATTCCACTGTGGTTCGTATACTGTAATTCATATTTATAAGCACTACTACATATATGTGATTGTATATAATTTACCATACTATATTTATGCACATACTTAATTCAGGAATGCTATATATATATTCCATGCTACAGAAGTATCCAATTGGGCAATATTGTATCCTGAAACACCAGAATTTGGAATGTAAAAGTAGTGTACAGTAATACATAAGGGAAAGTGCAATGTGAATAGGTTAGTGAAAATATTCGTGCCGTAGTGTCAGGATATACTGAAAGAAGCTGCAAAGTAAAACAAAACTGTTATCGGAAAAGTGTCACTATATCAACGTTATTACCTTTTTTAATCAATCTACCCTTACTCAGCGCTCATGCAGTTGCCCTGTTTTGAAAGCTATGATGTCTATAACACTGAGAGCTATTTTATTGATTTTAGACGGCTTAATTTATGCAAACAGTACACACTTCTGGACAGCAGGCACCCTCGACCCCTCTGAAACTAGCGGATGTGGCCATAGGGACTATTGATTCTTTGTATATCTATTTTAAACACAAAAACATGATGAGAATGACTTGTTCATAAACAGAATACAAACCTGGCATAGCATTCTAAACACCGTAAAAATACACAAAATGCAGTACAGCAATTTTTGTAATTTTTCAAATATTTAGGTAAAAATAGTAAAAAGGCTTTGCGACCAAATATTTCACATTGTGCAATGTTAAAAAGCTATACGATATTTATTTATTATTTATGTGAGCAAATGCCATAAACCAAAACTTTTCATTACGTCACGTGAAAAAGTATTGTTTCAGTATTTTTACATAAATAATACAGTATCTAAAATAGTCGCTTGTTTTGTCCAAATGTTGTTCTCCATATGGCCCGATCTCAATTACGCGTCTCTGAAAGCAGAACCACTTGACAGCTCATGAATGACTCTTCATAGCTGCTCCCATTCTCAAGCATCAGCATTTGAGACGCAAATGACTTGGGTCCAGGGTACCCACAATTTGTACTCTCCAAAGCGGGGCGTTAGCAGATGTTCAGAACCTTATTATCAGGGCGGTAGGCGAGGGAATGAGTGAAGAGGATGGTTCTTGTGTTATTTAAAAATCACACTATTGTACATGGGTGGCGCAGTGGCGCGTGAGTAGCGCTGCTGCCTCACAGCAAGTCCCGGGTTCGAATCTCGGCTCGGGTGCCTTTCTGTGTGGAGTTTGCATGTTCTCCCCGTGTCCGCGTGGGTTTTCGCCGGGCACTCCGGTTTCCTCCCACCGTCCAAAGACATGCTACCAGGTTAATTGGCGTAGTGACTAAATTTCCCCAGGCGCCCTGCGATGGACTGGCGTCCCATCCTTGGTGTTCCCCTGCCTTGCGCCCTGTGTCTGCCGGGATGGGCTCCGGCTCACCGCGACCCTGTATAGGATTAAGCGGTTTCTGAAAATGAATGAATGAATGAACTATTGTACATGGGTGGCGCAGTGGTGCGTGAGTAGCGCTGCTGCCTCACAGCAAGGGCACGGGATAGAATCTCGGCTCGGGTGCCTTTCTGTTTGGAGTTTGCATGTTCTCCCCGTGTCCGCGTGGGTTTTTGCCAGGTACTCCGGTTTCCTCCCACAGTCCAAAGACATGCTGCTGTAAAGCTTAATTGGGCTGCGGACTAAATTGCCCCCGGTGCCCTGATATAATAAAAATAATAATAGCGTTTTATATAGCGCCTTTCACCCGATGGTCACAAAGCACTGGACTGGCATCCCATCCTGGGTATAACCCTGCCTTCACCCTGCGTCTACCGGGATAGACTCCGGCTCACCGCAACTCTGTACAGGATTATTCAGTTTCTGACAATGATTAAGAAAAGAGCATATATTTAAAATGTGCACTACTAGGTGTGAATGTGGACTACTGTACTAGGTGTGCAAAATGTTAGCTATTAACACGGTGGCCATGTTTATGATGTAATATAGTACTGTAGTGTTTATTTGTAGACTGCTTAAATGGTTAATGCGTTTTGAGAGAGACGTCTTAACTCTTGAACGTGTTTTTTTTGCAGCATTTTCGCCCCAACAATTAGATATAGTGTTTATATTTCATGATGGATTAAGAACTACAGTCCTACACATTCTATGAACTTACGCATCAAAATACCAAAAAACTGTTTGCAAAATGAGCTTATGAACAGCTGCACATTTGTAAAAAAAAATATATAAAGCATTTGTTTTGCCAAATGATCTAGTACGCACTGGGCTCAATTTCATCCGGATCGGTTCGAGTCAGTGACCTAGAAAATAAATCTGCACCCGGCACACCAACATCCAGTATACCTCTCGCTATGGTTGTAGATATTAGTCACGTGCCAACTCTATGTCTACCTAGCAACCTGGAAAGTATTCAATGAGAAATCAAACCCTGCAAACGCATGTGAACTTAGATCCATACGCACCAGTGTTGGAAGTGGCATCAGTTAAAACAACGCACTTACACATTTCCTAGAAAATGCAAAGTTCTCGAGATGCCTCCAACATCCTCTCGTGGCTAGAACACTTGCTGGCGGTGTTACATTATACTGCAATTTGAAAGACTGAAAATAAACGTTAAGCCCTAATCTCAATTTACGAGTGAAGGATTTTTTAACGCCTACACGTGAACACAATTACACGGAGCCTTAAAAATCCACGTGATGAAACACTATTTGGCGCTCGCACCGGGGAAGATAAGATTGGGCACAGCTGGAAACAGCTGAGGGTATCTCTTGTTCCACTCATACAACAAGCACCACGGTCCTTCTTGGGCAGTCTCTTGGAACAAATGAGTTATGTCCTGAGAAGTAGGGCGGAAGGGAGGGGAAACCGGCAGCGGGATGTGGCGATGCAATGAGAAATCAGACGGAGGGCCCTGGGCCAATTGGGCAGAAAGTTGGCGGGGAAGGTATGATGTGATGAAAGGGGATATGACGGTGTGACAGCTTGATGTGATCCGATGGGATGGTGCGCGTCCTGGCGATGTAACGGGACACAGCAATGCGGTGATGTAATGCGATGATGCCATGACGTTATGCTGCAATGGGGATGTGATGGGATGCGGTGACGTGGAAGATGGAAATGTGATGGGATGCGGTGACGTGATGTGCTGCGCGCATGCTGCTCCCAGGGCCTTCCTTGCCCCCGTCCGCCGGCTTTGTCCCCCTCCGCGGTAAGAAAGTAAACCGCGCTAATCCCAGCTCCGACATAGTCCGGCCCAGCCTTCTGCATCCCCCACTGGCCAGCATTCCTCTATGATTAACCCAGATACTCCTGTTTACCACAGTGTAAAACCACCACCTCTGCAACTGGCACAATTAGACGAAAAAAACACAGGCACACCGCAGATTATCAAAGCAATAATAGCATTGTGGTTTAGATAACGGTAACCAAAATCCATTGGCGACACGACACACACACAGGGAGCCCAGCCCCGGTGTGAGAGGCACTGTGGCTGCTGAAGGGGTGGCTCTCATTACGTCGAGCCCCGGGGTTGGGTCCTTCCCCCCTCCTCCTCCCCATGACCGCCCGCACAGAGCCACTGTGATCCGCCCGCGACAGCACAGCACAGAGACAGACACACACACAGAGAGAGAGAAATACACGCAGATTGAGAGAGAGATTGCCAGCGATTCTTCTCATCCCCACGACTTCCTTCTTACCACCACAACAGGCGGCGTCGTCGTAAGCAGCCAGCCATAGCAGCGCAGCCCCGGGAGCGGCAGAACGTCCCTTCGCGGGAGGTCAGTACGATTCACCTCATTATTACACACACGCAATACAGCACGCGGCTTCGTTTTGTATTCTGTGTTTCTGTGTACTAATGGTACACGTCTCTGCTGGTCTTCTTCTTTGCGATTCTTCGAAGCACGATGGTCAGCCTCTGGACATCGTTGTGTGTGTGCCCGTGCGAATTAAGCGCCGCGTTGTATTTGTATGCGGCACACTGCGTGTACTTACACGCGTGTGTGTGTTTTGTGTGGTAATTAAGTCTCTCCTCTGTACAGTTACAATATTTGTTGTATATTGTGAGGCGAATGCGTGTCCGCACGGTGTAGTGGTGTGGTACACGTCGCGTGGTGTGTGATTGCACACGGTGTGGGGGTCCCTTAGACCTGACTGCTGTGTAACGGTGCGGCGGGTGTTGTCATGGACGCCGTGGCCTCCCGCGCTTTCTCCTCGACGCCTCAACATCATTTATCCCCCCTCATCGCCACGACTTTAAACCTTCTCGCTAACAATGTCCGTCGCCTTTTAGCTCCTCTTTCATTCCTCATTCTAATCCATTCTGTCGAGTCCCCCGCCCCACACACACACCTCGTCTCGCCGCCCATTGTGATGGGAGCGGTCGGGAGAGAATGGGCAAGCGGGGCGGATGCATCTACAACACGTCATTTTCATTCATTTGCTGATTTTTATTGCCGTTACCTCATTGTTATTCCAGTGTTGCAATAATACGTTTGTATATTTGCTTAATTGCGTAATATTAAACGAAGCTGCGAACGTCGATGGCGCGGGCACATTTGTGCGGCGCTTATACATTTTCCCATCTCCCATTCCGCGGCACCCTCCATGTCCACACTGCCGCCTCCTCTATCCCATCACCCCCATCCCCCACATTTATCCTCCATCGCTGATTTTCAGCTCGTCTCTCCCCCCCACATCTATGTATTTCTGCATTTTCTGTTTCATTGTCATTTCCCTCATCCACCTCGCGTCTCCTCGTTCTTCCCCATCGCTCACATTTCATTTCCACTCATCTCCACAATGTAATCTCTGTATTCTTCCCCTCTCCATTTACGTCTTCTGCCTGCATTTTATACCTTCCATTTCCTCCGCCTTCCAACTTGCGTCTGTTCGAGGCATCTCACATCGCCATCATGTGCCTCTCACTTCGTAATATATCTTCCCCCCCGTCACTGATGTATACTGTACAGTACGCCATACCCTGTCTCTATTTCTCACACCGCCATCACTCATTATTCCATCCATCACATTTTTAATAATGTATCTCCGACATTTCATCTTTGTGTTTCGCTCATCTCCATTTTCGTCCTGCCACCATTTTATTCAAATCTCCCCCTAACCCATCTTATCTCCTATCGTGATTATATCTTCATCACCATTTGCCCCCCCCCACCCCCATCTGTCTGTCCTCTGTTACTCATCCTCCCCCATCTTTAGTTATGGCTTATTCATGTCATCTCGATCTTAATATTTCCTTCTATGTGTTCTCACGTTCCTCATCCATTTAACATCCCCGATGTCTATCTCCTCGAATCTCCATCACCCGCCTAGCCCATCTCCTATGTTGAACATCAGATTTCTGCCTCCCATTTTCAACTTTGCATTTATCTCCTCCATGTTATTTGCATGCTTGTCCATCTGACATCCTGTCCTTGTTCCTGACAACTCGTATAACTCTGATGTCTCCTCCATCCTTTCCGTGGATATCCTCCCCTCATTTCCCTGGGGACGAGGACGCGGGTCACTGGGGCAAAAAGGATATGCATTCGGGAGAGCAGCTCCCTTTAACGGGCACTCCATTGCCCAATAACGTGTCTTCCATGACCCAGTAACCAACACCAAGACCCTGTAACACACACTCCGTGACCCAATAACATGCACCTTATGACCCAACAACCCACGTCAAATGACTACATAACCTGGAATGTGCGATTTAATAAACTGGCGTGCACATTCGAATAACCAACGCTGAAGCATATAAACGACGCTTGCTAGCATGTGACCTCACTGACCTGTGCTATATGACCTGTGTACCCCCAGCACTGGCCTGCGAACCCATATGGCATGACTTTTTACCCTCCAGTCCCAGCCCAGGCGGCTGCTAACGAATCGGGGGAGAAACGCAGGCTTATGCCTTAAGGATATTTTAAGACACTATAATTCCTACTGCCTTAGCCCTTGCGCATTTACCGGGAGCCGCATGAACACTCGCTCTTGTTGCCTTTATACTAAGGTGGGGACCGTAATGGTACTCGCCGGTCTAGCAGCAGCACCGCCCAGGGCGTGGCTGCTGCCCTGGCTTCTTCTGCGAGTGAGTGTGCCTCCTCACAATGGGCCCTCAGTCTCGGAGCTGCTACGGCGGGTGGCTCGGCTTTCCCTTTAGCAGATGGGAACCCCAGGCACGCCTGCCGGAGCCCCTTTCTTGGATCTATTGAGCCAATGTGTAAGGCGGCAAGGCGAAAATGAGGAAATAATATTGTGTGTGTTTGGCTAAGTTTCATCAGAAATACTGTAAATGTGTATGGATGTGGTGTTTTTTTGTCTGCATGATGCAAGCACCAAAGCCGATTAAAATGTGCGACTTAAAATATAAAAATGGTATTTTGCCAAATTATGGTTGACTTTCAGTTAATGCATTTTTTGTGGTTGGCATTCTTAACAAAACCAGCATTCACCTCTTTCCTCTCTCCTGGGCCCTGCCTGTAATGCCACGCACTAACCACAATGTTACAAGCAATACATTTGAGTATGTTAATATACCAGCCAGTATTTCAACTATGCCATGTTATTTAAATGCCGTCACACTCAACCAATAAGATAATGCCACAGAAATCTCACAAAGACAAACATTCGGATTGTTAGATGATTAATTGTTTGGACCATATTTAATAATTTGGCAGATGGTGAACTTGCAGAAGGAAATATAGTAATTAAATACGTAACTGATGAATGCTGTCGGAGTACAAAATAATTGTTATAAATACCTTCCTATGTTCTGCAGTAGCACTATATACTGCATCTACAACAAATCAGACTCCCACATTGGTGAACACTCGTAACATACAGCATTTATTCAGAGCAGTTTCATATTTACATCCTTAGCCTATGTTTGTTTTCCTGTAAACATATTTCCAACTACAGACAAAAGCTGCAGTAATGTAATGTTTTCGTGCTAAAATATTTGAAAATAGAGTCTTAAAAACACTTCACAAATGTGGGACATTTGCACTTTTTGACCAATCATAAATGTGATCACCCAAAAAGCAGCTTTGTGTCTACAGTGCGTGGAGGCACCTGCTATTGTACCATGGCTGCGAGCAGAGAGCCCTGTGGGCCTGGACTCTCTACCTTTTGATGTTATCCTAGGCCTAGGGATACTCGAGAGCGTTTATCAGTTGTTCATGCTGATATTTTGTCTTGCCTCAGGGGTAGCCTAGTGGCATTTCATAATGTAATTAATGTCTGGACAGCACGTGACTCATATTATAATTGTAAATAATGGGCAAGACATCTATAAGCCCAGCTCTACTATATAAAACCTCCTATATGTGTCAGAAATAAATTACCGATAAAACGAGCAGCCACACTTGGGCCTTATGACCACAGAGGGCCTAAGTAACACCCAGTCCAACATGAGCATAAATCATTAGTGGTTATAGGGGTCTTTGTCAATAGTTTCCACTAAAGGGCTCCAAAAACACCAAATGCTCTTGCCTAAAATGAATGCGTTTTTTGGCTCTACAAATGGAATTGTGTGCTTTGGAAAGAATTGTATTTTATATACATTTGTATCGTAATATTTCAAGATATACAGTAAATGTGTTTTTTTCTATGGATATTTGAACCTTGATGGTATCCATCTTTACTCGCTTTCTACAACTATTATCCTATTTATACTTGAAAAGCACTTGTTGTTTATTTTCAGAAATCTCTCAGTTAAAGGACTTTATCCTATAATTGCTCCCTGGCAAACCCAAACAAGCACATTGCATTATTTTATAGGTTTTTCCTCTAATCAGCAGTGGCGTGAATTCCACTGGGTTGAGAATTAAATTAACCGATCTTTGAAAAATGCTACCAAACAGGCCTACAGTGTAATGCAGGCATCTAATCGGAAAATGATTCCTGTTGTGTACTTTCATAGTGTTATTTTCTATTACTTGTTTCGACTGCACTTGAGATTGACATACCTGGGCAGGATCACTGGTATCCCTACTAGGAATGTTCCCAAAATCTAATAATTATCAGCATAATTTAAAACAATTTAAATCCTATGTTGCTATGGAATTGTAAAAAAACATCAAATATATCTCAACGTAATAATCTTCACATTATTACCGATATAGGATTGCGCAGATTAAGACTGGATTTGTAAACGACATTCCGCTTGAGCGCCTTGCTCTTCTGTTTTTTTCTTGTGGTCGAATCGCAGCATTAGTAAAGTTATAACCATTTAATTGTCATTACTTGGTGTAGTAATTTATCAGTCAGGTTGTTGTAATGGAAGAAGCGGACCTTTTTATACGAATAGCACAGGAGCATTAAAATGAATGGCGTTCGATAGGCTACGTGTAGACAGGAAAGTGGGTCAGCGCCCCTCGCTAGAAAGGCTCACCCACCATCTCCCAGTTATCCTTTCAACTGGAATACAGTCGCAGAAATTCTACTGCAGGGTATCACCCATAGTCTTCAACAATAAATCACTTAACCCCAACATTTGACTCTTGGCAAGATCACTGCCCCTTTGGTAGCACCGAAATCATAGCATTGTAGCATTTTTACTAATAATGTTTACAGCTTTTTGTAAATGCACTGCTGGGTGAGATGAAGGTTTGTTTGACATACTTCTAGATGCTGGTCTGTGGGTTGGTGAAGGGGGGGAATAAGGATCAGTGTAAATATCACTCACCATGGATGTTTGTCATGGCAGGGTAACATCAGGTCACTGGGTTCGTAAAGCTGTGCACCACCCACTACGTCATCGCTCAAAGTTTCAACATAGTCTCTCTTCTCGTTATCATATCCTACAGGACGTTGGTAGCAATGGTCTTCAACAAGTCTCTGCTCTTTGATGTTCAGTATAGTACAATATTGTAATTGACATTTCGACCTTTGCTTAATAGTTCTGAGAATGTTTACAATCAAACGTGAACAAATTCTTTGTGAAAAGTTCTTTTAATCCATTACATGCGCATCAATGTTTGAATAATAGTTCTGAACCCATTGCTGTATGCTTAAGGCTGAAACTTGGAGAGCTAACAATGGATAAATAAATAGACGAAAAATGGACGACAAAACATTGACCATGTTGAAACTAATGTGCCACAGTTGTGTGAAATTGTTTTTCACTGGTGAGAGTGATGTGGCACGTTTTGTAGGAGTATTTCAATATTCTTGCCAGCATAAAATACCGATGAGCTACGCCTCTACTATGAGCGCAACCACCTACATGCCAACCCAGCGAAGTCTCAAGTCTGCTCTTTCCATCTCAGGAATCGTGAAGCCAACCGACCTCTTAACATCAAATGGTCTGGAACACCACTTGAGCACCGTAAGCACCCTGTCTACCTTGGAGTAACCCTGGACCGCACTCTCTCCTTTAAGGAGCACGTCAAAAACACCAAATTGAAAGTCGGTTCCCGAAACAACATCCTACGAAAACTGGTCAACTCCAAATGGGGAGCCACAGCACACACATTAAGATCTACTGCTCTGGCCTTGTGCTATTCCTCTGCGGAGTATGCATGTCCTGTCTGGGAGAGGTCAACCCATGCCAAGAAACTTGACCCGGCATTGAACAACACCTGCCGCCTGATCACTGGCTGCTTGAAACCCACACACACAAACAACCTGTATCTCCTCGTTGGCATTGCCCCTGCTGATATCAGACGGGAAGTGGCCAGTCGAGTCGAGATGACAAAGGCTACTAGCGATGAACGCCACCTCCTTCATGGACCTCAACCCCCGGCCCAACGACTGAAGTCAAGAAGAAGCTTCCTCAGCCATGTGCAGCCCCTAACAACATCTCGAGGGGAAACCAGACTCCAGCTCTGGACGGAAAAGCTTGAGAGTGACCCTCCTGCAACTGGCATGGGAATCCCACCTGCTGAACACTTCCCTCCTGGCTCAGATGCACCATGGATTCAGTGGAAGACACTCAACCGCCTGAGAACTAGAACGGGACGATCAAAAGATGCTTTGGTCAGATGGGGCTACAAGACCGGCCCAACCACCTGTGAATGTGGAGAAGCAGACCATACTATGGAACACTGCCTTGTCTGTGCTCTACTACCCAACCTCTGCAGCTCAAAAGACCTTGCGGAGTTCAATGAAAATGCAAGGGGCTGTGTAAGAAAATGGGAAACTGTAATTTAACATCGCGCTTCGAAGAATCGCAAAGAAGAAGAATTGAATTTCGATTTTACATTAATTCTGTAAACTAATATTTTTTACTGGATTGCAGCATCATCTGAAAATGGGTGGCAGAGTTACAGATTACACTATTTAGCATACTTTTCCAGCTGGATGGTAGGGTTAGAATTCTCAAAATGCAGCCATTTATACATGCACGACCTTGTTTAATGATGTTTGTTGTGTTGGCTACATTAGTATTCAATAAATATTATAGTACCGTATGTGTAATATTAACATGCAGTCTGTCAACAGAGGTATTGTATACATTTTAACAGCCAAAAAGAGGTGGTGATCGACTTGGTTTTTGTAAGGTCGTGTGTAAAATATTTTTTGTAATTGTAAACACAAGTTAATGATAGCTCTACAGGAAATTGTTAACTTGAGAATTTATTCTAGGAGTTCCTCAGCCACTGTAATCTTTGTACGAAAAGATTATGAGATTAGCATGGACATGGGTAATTTAGTTGAAGCTGTTTATCCAGTTTTAATTGGCATCACCAAAAGTTTTACTGTTACATTTTATTCTCTCATCACCAAATCTTCTCTTGAACATGTTTAGACTTAGGTAAACTTGCATTTTACATGATTGTGCCTTTGTAAAATAAATTAGACAGTATTGCTATTAGGATTTGTATGATTGAGGTACTGTTTAAAGTCCACAAGACACTGTACTTTTGTAGAAATATGTGTTTGACCTCACAGTGCTATGTGTGGAATGAGGTGATTTCAGCCGAAAGGCATTGGGTTGAATATAAGATCTAGAATGTGGCTACAGCAGAAACCCACGTAAGCTATTGATCAGTGGGTTAGAGATAAGATTGAATTCGTGGAAGGTTCCTCCATCCATCCATCCATTTTCTAAACCGCTTGTCCTGGTGAGGGTCGCGGTGTCATGTGTAACATCTTTGGGTGTTCTGTTTATTTCAAACTTTATCTGAAAAACAACATCACATCCCTTTATATCTCATTTTCATAATCCATGGAAGGTTTGGTGCGCACCAAATTATATCTTTTTGAGGATGATTGATACGTTAGGTTGTTTGATGAATGACAACGAGTGCTATCACGACACAAGTGGTCGCCAACCATTTCATGCAGAACCACAAAGCAATTCACATAAATTGATCTGAGAGTCTAAGTTACTGCGTATAGACTTCAAGGCCTACTTGGCATTGTTTATCAGTAGCACTTAAATATAGTGGTAAACATTTGAATAAATATCGATTTCACTTCAAAAAGATGCATAGTGGAAGGCATTTTAAATACTCGTATATGTTGTTGTTCTTGATGGGGTCAGGTGTAAGACATGAAGGCTTTCGTGACCAATGTTATCTATAATATATCCCCCTTTATGAGTTGGGTCATGTAAAAAATAAGTGTCCAGAATCTTTGTTCGAGATTCCTGATGAAGCTGATTGCAACGATCAGCAAAACGTATTTCTTTGTAAATGTGGGTTCACTCTCTAAAATACCGGTGTGCTGAAGTAGTAAAGAATTGGCACGTTTGGTTCACCTGACAAACTCTACTAATTGGCAGTGCCAGGTGGAGGCGGGTCTGCAACGCTTGGTTTTTTTTTAAGTGATCCAACCCATAAAAATGGATATATTACAGGTATAAGACAATCATGTTTATTTTGCTCCATTTAAATCAATATTATCTAAAACCCGATGCTTAAGAAGGCAGTTTTATACTTTGATCCATTTTATTTTTGGATAATACAAATAGTATGCATAGTTTACATTTTTACATTGCCTCTACATACATTCTGCCAATGGTAATGCATGTAAACCGTGATACTATTATACGAGATGCGTTGTGCAAGGAGAACATGTGTGCTGTATTGACACAACTCTCTGATGAGAAGGAGCGCTTTGCGCCTTAAAATCTGGTCCAGACTTAACACACGCGTGTAACAGCTATACCCTTCTGGAGATTAATAGTGCCCAAGCCATGTGTAGCATCATAAAACCCCGAGTCAGCTATGGGTGCCATAGCTCAGAAACCAATTATCCTTTGGTGCCAACATGACTTGCATTTGTCTTTTGATCCAGGTTACTTTTAAGTCAACATTGCCATTTCTTGTGCAGTGACTTTTCACCTGTGCTTTGGTGCCAGTCTCCACTCATTGGGAATTACGTTTCTAAATCTTGACTTCAAAGTGTCTTCCAGTACTATAATTGCCAATTCAAAATAACATTAATTGCATACAGTCAGCATTAGCTAACCCAAGAGTTTTTAGTAGCAGTCTTAGTTTCAAAAACGTATATAAACGTTTAAACCTATGTAATGATATTGGGTATTAAATGTATGTGGGTGTAATCTTTGCCTGGTGTCAAACGCATATTTTTCAGGTACATGTATAAAGTCAGAGGATAATATCTGACATAAGAGTATTTTGGGGTGTTTTGACTACAGTATTTGCAGGTCATGCCATGGTAACGGGTTTCGAAACTAGGCTCGTGTTAATAATGTTTGTGACTGTAACAATGGTTGATAAAAATCTGCTTTTGACCACAATCTTGGTCTTGTTTTGTAAAATAGAAAGACGTGTGTGGACCTATTCAGCACACTGCATTCATGCGGCCCAAATTGGTTACTCAGTATTTCAACCCTGTCCATTACCGGTATGGAACGGCCCTTGCCTTTATTTCTTTTGTTGCATTTTTGTTAAGAACATGCATCAGCGAGGAATTAAAATTGGTGTTGAAATGACGGTGGATGTAAACCATGTTCAAAAGCCAGCCAGTTAAGGGAGCCTTCAACGAATCCTATGGATCCGTCTGTGGGCAATGCAGCTGCGTATTATTCCACATGTGCTTTGTGTCTTGCGGAAACCGCGAATGTTAGCTCTTCATTTGTTGAGTTGTTACCACACATTGACGTTCACTTAGAGGTATTTATGTAGGGTTTCATCGCTTGATGTATGAGATTTGCTTTTAAAAGTTGCTCTTTCGAATTACGCTTAAGAGCTGCTCTTTTGGGATAGCTGTATCGAGCGAAGGAGAGAGGAGAAATGCTCGGCATGGCTATCTAAAAAGAGCGCCTCTTCAGAGCAATTCTCATTAACTTAGATTTTTTATAAAAATGTTCACGCCATTGTATTTTAAAGCTATATATATTAAGTTGATGATCGGAACGTATATCTCATGAAAATGGTATGTGTACATTGCACTGCGTCTTCCCCAACATTATTTAGTTAAACTGTTATTCGAAGTCAAAATCCATATACAAATTATAAACTTTAAAGGGAGACCAAATAGGTAAACTCATGGTGCCACAGTTGTTTGATAGGGAACAGGTGGGGAATTTTTTTTATCAACTCAAAGGTGCTCTTGCCGAGTTAATTGATATTGATGGCTGGGTTTTTTTCAGAATGGCTAGAGACACCGTGCTTCTTCATTCGCTGCCACACTGGTGGGGCGATGCGTTGCGTCACTGCAATTCCGTTACGTGGTCCATAGCATTGCCGCTATGACAAACCAATGTCAAAGCCAGATGGATGGTGGACTAGGACAATCGGTTGTCAAGTTTGCTAAAAAAACAACGGTTAAAATTTACGGTGTACAAAAGGTTAATGTGACAAGGAACAAGAACATTTCAGTGCACTTAGGCAGTCGCATTACTTCAAAGAATAAGTGAATTTTGGAAATACAGCCGCACGCCTGGTAACCAGCACAGCCCATCTCCGAGCTATTTTGCAACGGGTCAATAGTTCGATTTGTGCAACTGTCTGGTAATACCACAGGGGATTACTAAAGTCAGTAGTCCTGCCACTCATACCCATCATCACGTTGCCGGCTGCAATGTAATGCCTTCTGAAGGCTCAGATTACATACTCAGTCCATAATCCATTCAGTTTTTCATTAGGTAAATTACAAAATGTACGGAGTAACTATGGTGATTAGCTATTTTGCTTTTATGAGCTCCAGCATTAATAAAACAGACAGCTTTACAACGTCAAGTATCATGTTGGCTGTTTTTTACCTTTGTAACAATTTCTCACAACTATGATGTGTAGCGTGTGGAAGAGTAATGTGCTGTTGAGTGGACTGCAGTATGAACTTAATCACCGGATATCAATTAACAGCCATGACTACTATCAGTGGCAAGTGATATATGAACCAGTCCTGGGCACTCTCCTTAACCAGCCCACACTGACCAGTCTGGTGAGGTATGGTCAGCAACCTCAAATGGCCACAACTGCTTGGGCAGGCCTTAATTTGTCAGTGAACTAACAACAGGCTGCAAGTTGTTATTTCTTGTTTTATGTGGAAAAGCAACCAGGAGCTCGCATCACAGGTTGCTTTAACTCTTTGCCCTTGACTTGGGTGTAGCAGCAGTAAAGGTGTCGTGTGCAATTTGCTGGCAATCTTTATAACGGTATGAAAGGTCACATTATAGTAGCAAAGTTCCCTTGTACCGGGCATTATCTAACATTTCTGTTTCAGATTACTACTCAGCTTAACTGTCATTTCGGTTTGTTTCACGGCTGCAATGCAGTAATTTTGTTGTTCTCCTCAACGTCTTAATCTGCAGGGCTTTCCCGAGGAGCTAGGAGCCGAACGCAGCCATGACTGCGGTAAGCAAGGACCTGGAGAGCAGCATGGACATACAACAGCAGTACGAGAGCGTCAACAACCGATGGGATGCAAGCGAGGAGGACTGGGACAATGAGAACAGCTCGGCAAGGCTCTTTGAGCGCTCCCGTATCAAGGCTCTTGCTGGTACCGCCTGCGCTACACTCGCTCACTTCACAAACGTAGATCAGAGTGAAGGCTAGGCTGTGTTGTGATCAGAGTTCTGCGTTTTTATTTTTTACTAAAAATCTTGTACTCTCACAATAAACGATTTCTCCTACTGACAGCAGGCCAACTTACTTGATTGAAAATTCAAGGGACTATCCTTGTTAACATACTTGATTAAGCAACAAAAAGTAGCTTCTGTGCAGATTTCAATGGCGTGTTTCTGATGAAGTTAGCCAAACGGAGTGCGTAGGAGTAGCAACGACTGTCCTTATGACAGCGCTAAAAGGCTGATGTTTGCCAGTACTGCAGTGTGTTTGCCTTGAATCGTGTATGTGGGAGTAATTTGATACACAGCACCTGCTGTTCTGCACTTTCACCAAAGTTGTTGAATGCGCAAACTGCACAATAGTAACTATTTATGGATGGGAAAAAAAAGGTTTTAACCCATGAGTGTAATTTTAAAACCTGGGGCTGCCATCTTTTCCCAGTTTTTCATCATATTCAACAATGTTTCGTTTTCTGTCTATTTGTTGCTTTATTTTTTCGCCATTTCCTTCTAAACCACACCTCTATTTTTGATATATGAGATGTTGTTGTAGTGCTCTTACTCACAATCAGTAACAGGTTATATCGGAACCATCTAGACTTGACCCCTATTGACCTAGGTCAAAGAAGCCTGCAACTGACTGCTACTCACGATGAGTGGTGCACCCCCACCTGGAATATGCAAAATATTGCACTTTGTGCAATCGCAATCGTCAGCAGTACAGTAATAGTGCCCTATGCTATAGTTTGTGGTAGGGGAGTGTTGGGTTATCTCTTCTGTTTGTTTAGTGAGTGCATGTTGATGGTGAGTGCGAATGTCAGGGGAGTGGTGAGTGTCTGGTGAGGGTCTGGTGGGTGACGGCTGAGTGGTGTCATGTCAGAGGATGGCACACTCATCATGCGCCATTGAGGGAGACACCAACAATGAAGGGGGCGAGGTGGACAGATGTGGCTGTGGGGCTGATAATAAAAAGATAGTATAAGTATTTTATAAGAATAAAAAGTAAGCAATACAATTTCTAACGCGCTCAAATTTCACGGTTGGTCGTTTACGAGACACGGGAGACGCGGATACAAAGACGCAAGTCAGCCGGCGCCAACCTGCCAGACACTGCTTCCTATACACGTATGTTATGCGCCAATTAATGAATGTTGTGGGAGGAAACCGGAGAAGCTGGATGAAACCCACACAGAACAGGAGGAGAACAAGCAAACGCCACACAGAACGGTGCCCGAGGCAGGAATCGAACTACCATACCGCAGTGGGGAATGTTCATCTGCTACATAGGATGGGCTGCCTATTAGTAATGTTTATAGTCTGCAATTCGTGCAGAGATATAGTGAGCTTCAATTTTTCATTTTCACAATACTCACAACCACTAATTTGGTAACAATGTAAACTGCTGTGCTTTGTTCAAGTGGACGTACACCATTCTTGCATCAACGTGAACAAGTTAAAGGATATTTAAAAATAAACTCAAAAAGGGGCCTTTAATGTGCACTCTGACATTCCCAGCTGACCCTGTGTTTTACAAGGTGTTTTTTTTTCTCCCGTGGGTCTCCCTGTTTGCACAGCTTCTCCTGCTGTTGGCAAAAGCCACTGAGCTCATGGTACAGCTATGCACAGCGAGGCGTGGCGCTGGTCGTTTCTGCCCACTGCTTGCGCAGAAAGGAGTAAAAACAAACATTGCCCATATTATGAATGTGTGCGTTATTGATATTTTTACATTTAACTGGATATTTACTTTAGCACAATTTATTATGGGCTATTTAAAATGTATGCCCAAGAGATTACATTTTTTTCTCCTTGGAAAAACAGATGAGAGCTAAAATCATCAGGCTTTGTCGCCAGATTGAATGCGCTATTTATCCACTAGGAGGCTCTAAGGAAACGTGCGCTCAGCAAACAGTGTTTGTGCTAACTGAAAAACGTCGTGCCCATTACAATGGTCCATGTTTGTTTTTTTTATTTCGTAGCTTAACCCAAAAACAAATATGGATCATTGCCTTGTTAGTACCCAAATAGACAATCAAGATAGTTTACCCTGTGACCAGAAAGCTCACTGGGTATTTTATGCTGTAATAATGAACGTCATTATTAGGTAGCTTGTAAGAGGCGAGGTACCACCTCTCTACCCCACCATAAACAAGGGTTAACCTAGTGCCTTACATTGACGGCTAATTCTGAAGAACTGTTCTTTCGGGATAGCGGTGTCGAGCGTCCCCCCCTCCCATTCGTGACGTTTTGCCTCCCACGCTGGAGGCATCAGGTTATATTTTTCCTCTGGATGGGTAGAAGCAATGTTATAAAATCGGCTTTCACGGTTTTATTGTACAGCTGTCTGGTGTTTTTGGGCTATATCAAGTCTTGTTCGGCGTGTCTTGTGACTTGTTTCTTGCCACGTCCGAGGAGCTTCTTTCAAGAACCTAGTTTCCAGAACGGTCATCATACTGAACAACACGCAGTACAATCTGAAAATACATCATTGATGAGCATTACCCAAGGCTGCGATAGACTCAACTTGGAATGAAATAGTGATTTAAGAATGTTTTTGTTGGCGCTGTACCACTGTGGCGCTCAGCATGCATTTTAATGCTGCCAGTAGCATTGCTAAGGTTGAGTCATTGCCCAACTCCTACTTTTTACAGAAAGTGATCCCTTCCTTTAAGCTGGGTATGCTAGCTGGCATAGCTACAATGTTCCTGTGCTTAACTGGGCAGATTCGCCTCAAATCTAATGAAATCAGTGGATTCATGTAGTTACTTTTGAAGATGAGGCATTGTTTATGCTTAGATGTAACTTTATTCTGAGATAGTCTGACCAATATAGTTTCACTAGACTGATCCTACTTCAATCAAGGGTTGAATAATCCGTATATCCACTGGTAAACAGCATCTGCTCGCGGTTGTCTGTGTTGCAGCATTAAAGAAATACTTCATTCAGAAGCAGAAACTTGCCACCAATGCCGAGTGCAGCTTCATGGTTGAAAATAACTTGGAACATCTTTTTTGCTTTCTGGCACATTTTAATGCGTGGACAATTTATAAACGCTAAATTAGTTGAGTTGACATTTTTTTCCCCTACAATGTTAATTTTTTTTCACATCCAGAAATTTAGTAAATTAGTCATTTATCTTGACAGTAAAACTGGAGACTCTTAACCCATCCCCCATGCGCCCCTCACCCACATCGCCAAGTCACATGAGGCAAAAATTCCTTGATTCCTCGAGCAAAAAAGGATCTGATTTTTTTTCAACGTAGTACTCAAAATGTCTGAAAGCATGGCTACACACTGTAAAGCACACCGTGTTTACACAGTAGGACAGTGCATATATTAGCACAAGAAAGTCAACTTTGGTCTTGTGAAACGCCTAATAGCAGTTATATTTTAATTGAATATGATCCAATGTTACAAGCAATACGAATTTTATACATGCGATTTTTATTCTTTCACCACACTGCTACAAAACCACTGTAGCGTGTAACCCTTATATAAGCGAGTTCCAACGGTCTAATTTAATTTGTTATCCAGTAGGGGTGTAGCGATTCACTGCTTCAAAGATTTCATGAACTGTGACTTCGTTTCAATATTCTATATTAAACACTGGTTCATGCCGCGGCTTTTAGTGGCTACAGGGGCCATGTGAACCCAGATTACTGTGCACAACGTACAGAACTCACGAATGTGAATACATTACTTCATTCTGTCACAAAATTCAATGCATGAGTGTATCAACACATTCCATCTCACAAAATATGGTACAAATAGCTGTCATTCAATTATAAACTTGATTTTACTACACCACAGTTGACTGACATGCGTTATCTAGTTTTAAATGAAAAAAAACATCCAGAAAATGTCAGGATCTAGCTGTGAACGCAGAGTCGGTTTTAGCCAGAATGAGTGAAACGCATGTGCATTCCAACGATCAGATCCCAACTAAAACAATATACTGTGGCTGAATGTAAGAGATAGCGAGCAGTAAAATGATCTTGGACAAAATACAGGATTCTTATACAGATAAAGGGCATTACTGGGGTTGTGCTAGTATACTGTTTTGTATGGAATGGTGAGCAAACACATTGAGTGTGCACTAAAGAAGTTAGTTTTGTTTCGAGGGCAGGCACGTGGTGGAAAAGCCAGAATATGGTGTGATCATCCGACTGCTGAGAAATTGTAACTGGTAATAACGTATCTTGTGATTGGAATGACAACAGATTAAAGAGTTACTTGTTTGCTGAACAATTCTGTCGCTGTTCTCCCACAGAAGAATACAATAGTCACCGGGCTCTGACATGAATAGAGGCATGCCACGCTCCCACCACCAGCCGCACAATTTCATGGATCATAAAAATCAAGAGACAGTGACCCATTAAATATGTTGGCCTTCATAATCTTTTTGTTTGCATCTCTTCTGCTTTTAACTCCAAATGTATTCACAGTGATGGCTGTGATATTGACACACGGCGTTATTCACATTTTTACAAACACTTGTTTCATACGAAAACATGTAGTTTACCATTCGTCTCCGGTCCTCCCATAAACGCCTACCAAGGTCACATAAAGGAACACAACAGCTGCACGAGGAAAACTCTCACAGAGGAAACTCTTACGTAAAAAAATAGAGCGAACTCGATTTGACTGCCAGCTGCCCTTTTAAATTCTGGAATGGACCAGTTGCCAGGGCACAGTCATGTCTTCACGGCTGACTAGCGTTTACAGTGTGGCCAAAACCTGTCCTACCTGCTCTGGAGGCTGATTGTTTAAACTAAAGAAAAGGCTGCTGGTGTGATTTCAGCATAAAAGTCCCCTGAAGCACATTGGATTTGAAAACATAAAAACAAATCTAAGAGGTCGAATTGAGTAATTGTCCGTGAAGTAACTGTACACTGCAATTACTGCGATTTCAAACCATCCAAGGCTAAAGTCAGTGCTTTAATTGCTGTTGTCTTGCCATTCATTTCATGTCCCTTCACTGCTCATCTTATTAGGTCATACAACCACTATTCCTCCAGCGTTACGAAGGCGCCTATCATCGTTCGCTTGACGTACCATTATTAGAGGCAATGACAACATTCCCCTAATCTCACCATAAAACACGCACCTGTGCTACAGGCAGTTTCTCTACAGGCACATTTTCA
>JAZEWU010000002.1:25260900-25297654 GCA_036362915.1 Geotria australis
TTTGTGACCCTCGGGTGAAAGGCGCTATATAAATGCTATTATTATTATTATTACATGCGTATTTGCAGGTTCCATTTGTTGGCATTTGTTTTTTCAACACTCGTTTTTGTCTGTCGGCATTTGCTGTTGTTGATAGGGGAATACTTTCAGACAGGGGGGTTAGGAGGTGAAATGGCAAGAATGCCAATTTCATAAAGTGAAGCAAAGGCAGTTCCTTTCAACCAAAGCGCTACTCATTGCCGAGGACGGATGTGAGGAATTTGGATCAGTTAACACCTGGGATGGTTACGTGAAAGCTGTACTGATACATTTCACACATTTACCTTGTAGCATGTCATCTTGGTTGGATTGAATTTAGTTTTAAGGCTCAAAAAATAAGCTATTGGTTGGTATGTCATTGCCAACTCTGATCACGTATCCAATCATATGGTTATTTGAATGAAATATCTTAACCATTACTTTCGCAAAGAACATTCAGTAGGTCTGTGTTGTTCTTCTTAATAAGGAATGGTGGGATCAAGGAAGTATTGGAAAATGTTTGACCTAAGGCAGTCCTTTTGTAAAGTGGAAATGAAGAACTAAACAATGTTACATCAAACCACATGGCCGAAATTTTTAGTATTATTTAATGGTTTTGTTCAAAATAATAAATCATTAAATGACATTGAGTTTCCTTGAATTCCTCTGGAAACAAAAACATTCCATTGCCTATGGCCAGACAGCACATGATCTTTTTGGATCAACTTGAGCTGCTTCTTACCCAAACATACACCACCAGTCACCCACCTCAAAACATTTGATCTGAAAAGGCACACACGGCAAATCCCACCCAGAGCAGAGCTGCAATGCAGTATGAATCGGCAATGTTTGTTTTACTTTAATCATATGTATATAAACCCAGGTTAAAAGACCAGGAGCACTGCCACAGAATTCAAAGTCAGCGGTTTAATATTGACAAATGCCACACTGTTTATAATGTGTTGCGTTTAACTGCTGTGAGACGTCAAGCGGGAAGATGGCAATGGCAGACAAATTCCTCACGTCCGCCCACTCGCCCGTGTTTGGCCTGATGGCGACGTGCAGATGAGCGTGAGGCCGTACAGAAGAAGACCTTCACCAAGTGGGTGAACTCGCACCTGGCACGCGTGTCCTGTCGCATCACCGACCTCTACACCGACCTGCGCGATGGACGGATGCTCATCAAGCTCCTGGAGGTCCTGTCTGGGGAGAAGCTGGTCAGTACTGCAAAAGCAGATCACCATGGTACCACGATAAAAACGTGAAGCACAACTCTCCGCGGATGCATTTAGAAACCATGTCTGGTGCAATGTGTGTGATAGAGAATGTTTTCATATAACTTACTTGGGCTGTGATCAAGTAGCGCTGCTCTAAAACGTTAAAAGCTCCCTCATCCATCCCAATCGTCCCAAGTAGGATCATTTGGATTTGGTGAACATGTCTGAGGCTCAGAGTTAAAATACAGGGTGGTGCAGATGTCTTGTGACCCCCATTCAATCCTCTAAAACCTCAGATTTTGGTATACCATCAGGTGCGTTATGTAATGGGAGCAATATAAAATTACATGTACACTGTATTAACCTGAAGTAAATAGGGTTATTTAAAACAGAAAGGAATCAGCAAAGGAAAAAAATAACGGGGTCCATTAAATGTGGGTCACAAGACATCTTGACCACTCGAATGCTACAAAATGCTTTAGTGATAGCTATTATAATTATAGGTGTTCTTCAAATGTTGGGAGTAAAGCATGCCGTCAGCTATACAAACCAGATAAACTGGTTGCATCGAGTATTGTGTAGGTAGACGCTTTGGCATTTACTTAAGTCAAACTGAGCATAGAGCATGTTATATCTTGCCACTTCGTGTTGTATTTAGTTTATTTTAATTTCCGCCAATAGTTTCAGTTCCACCTGAATCAAGAATGCCTGTGAAATTGTGCCACTCGGTGATTACATCAAGAAAAGTTTATTTGAAAAGTCAATACATTTGCAAAGACCAGTATTGAAAGTAGAATTGATCACAAAAACATTCATGATGGCAGGAATTGGATGGAAAAACTATGAATCATATCTCTTGGGTCAATTCCACAGCTCCTCCCCTTTTCGAGCCAGACTTAACATACTCCCCTGTCACATCACAGGAATGTTCTTTTGGGTTTGTTGAGAGATCTGTTGAGTGATGACAAAATCCCACATTTGCTCTTAAAGCTACAATTTTCACTTCCTGTTCAGCCCACGTATGCACGAACTTTGAGGGTAAAAAAGTTAGATGAAAGGTTTTGATAACTTATGCATTCTTTTTTTTCTGGAAATTCATGGTAACACTTCGGTTACCCCAAAGTTTGCAAACTATGCGGTTAGTCTCTAGGTATTTATGTAAGCTTTCATGGTTCTATGTATGAAAATTGCTCTTAAGAGATAGCCATGACGAGCATCCCACGTTGGAAGCGCAACGCCACCACGGCTATCCCGAAATAGCAGCTCTTCAGAGAAATTCTAAATTTATCTGTGATCCTTGTAGCATGTAAAAGTGTCATTTTATAACAAAAAGTAGTCCAAGTAATTACATTATTTTTATTTACGTTGTAATTTAAAACCACTTATTTCATTCTGATAAGTCTGAGGGCATCAATTGTGCACCTGTGCCAAGCAGACAGGTGTACTGAGTCAGCTATGCAGAGCAGAAACGCACGCATGCCTCTTACAAGCCGACACACGTGTGTGCACCTGTGCCACCACAGCCCAAGCCAACGCGTGGCAAGATGCGCATCCACTGCCTTGAGAACGTGGACAAGGCACTGCAGTTCCTCAAGGAGCAGAAGGTGCACCTGGAGAACATGGGCTCGCACGACATTGTGGATGGAAACCACCGCCTCATCCTGGGCCTCATCTGGACCATCATTCTGCGCTTCCAGGTGCCGTCTGCCTTGTCTGTGCCAAAGGGAACCACCTGTGATGCCCACCAGTTGCGCACTCTACTGTGACATTTAAGGACCACTTCCATTGATAGGCGAATCCTGTGAATTTTCAAATGGGTGAAGCACCCTTTCAATTAGATGTTTACGCTGCTATATGCGTCATATTACAATGTACTTGCTTATAACCACTGCAGCTATATAAATGACTCGTTGCCGTGTAGTTTACTGCCTGCCTCTTAATACAGCCGCATGTCTTTCTATTCAACATTATTGTTCTGCTTCTTAAATTTGGATATGACATTATGCAGAACGCCGAAACGTAGTTTAATGCTTTGGTTTTCAGTTGTGCAGTCTCTTCCATTCGACCAGCACAAATATTTACTTAAAACTTTTTCAATTAACCGTTGGCAGCAAACAAGAGCTTTTGTAAGCCTCCATACTTGTAGGTATTTTTTTGAGAAATGAAGGTAATTTAAAGCACTTCAGCTGTGTTGCTCCTGGGCCTCTAAGGATACGGACGCACAAATGATGCATGAAAATTACAACTGCTGCAGAAAACTTGCGGCTTGCTGCTTTGTTGTGAAGTATGCAAGATTTAGAGCTGTGCCTTTTTAATGTTTCCTTTCATGATAGCCCTAAAGCACTGGTTATAATGCTTACGTGAGCTTTATAGGTTTACTGAATACACAGAGAGGGAGCAGTTTTAAATGAAACGTGGTTCTTAAAGCATAGCGCCAACATTTTAATCTAGAAAGCAATGAAAAGGTTGCAAAATATGAAGGTATGTTTTTTTTTATAGAGTATTTACATGCTGGAATGTCCAAAGTACAGTACGTCAATGTTTGTAGCTGTGGGAGTTTAATATCTGCTGATATTTTTAGCGTGTGTAGGTCTCGAGTAAGCCACTGTACAGTGTACACCTGCATTGTTGAGTTTGAAGGCACAGCCTGTCCTGTTGTAAGCACGTTTATTTATGTAACTACACCGAGGATCAAGCTAATTTGTTTGAGTGTTTACATTACATAGTTTATCGTTGTGTTTACATTTCATCGGACTATGCCAACCTGACTGAAATAGAAATACCACAGTTAGGTATTATTATGTTTTTGGTTTTATTTAAATGACTGCTGCCACCGCGACCCTCACCAAGACAAGCAGTTTAGAAAATGGATGGATGGATAAATGGCTCGGTAGTTATAGGTGTTGCCCAATTGTATACTTGTCATCATTTTAAGGTGGGGAAATAATTACTGGAGATAATAATACATTAATTTGCAAAGAACCACAAGCAATTATTCTCGTTGGCAATTTCAATTATCCAATTGAAAACGTAACCATGTTTCAGTAAAAACATACATTTTAGGTTATATTTCATTTGACTTGTATTCCATCAATTGTTTTTGTCTAGGTCATCGACATTGAAAATCATTGTGTTCCTTGCAGTACACTATATTCAATAACCTGTGCATCGGTTTGCTGTCATTGACAAAACAATTCTGTTTTTACATGTTTGTTAAAACAAAGAATAAAGCCTGCTGCCAATCCCCCCCCCCCCCCCCNATCAGGGTAAACATCTTTTATACAATAGTGTAACCTCTTGTCAATTCTATTTTTAATCAGATTCAAGACATCAGCGTGGAGACTGAAGACAATAAGGAGAGGAGATCCGCCAAGGACGCTTTGCTCCTGTGGTGTCAGATGAAAACAGCTGGGTAAGCTTTTCCGACAATGTTTTTGTAACTGAAGTGAACATTTGCTATTCACGTGGCCAATATTAATCATTAATTAAAAAAAGGGTGGCACTATGCATGCTTTTCCCCAAGAGGTTTTTAGACTTTGTTTCTTTGGAAGCAGCTAGGACATTTGTTTTTTTTTTAAAGACCTGTACCCAACCCCGTAGTCCACCCTCCATTAGGACAACTGGCCATTCAACATGAGTTGGATCATTTCCAGACGCTGGCTGACACGTGACAGGAGTCTTTTAGCACTTTCTTGTTAGCAGGGCCAAAGTGCTCATTACATCCTGTTTCATTAAATTACTCTAACTTTTTTTTTCCTCTGGCTTTGATTGTACTATGTTTGTTCTGAAAGTAGAGCTTTGGCCTATCAATTGTGCTCACACTGTATAAATTTTATGTTTGCTCTCAGATACCAGAATGTCAACATACATAACTTCACAACGAGCTGGCGAGACGGTATGGCTTTCAATGCCATCATCCACAAACACAGGTAACACCCCCCCCCCTCCGAGGTTTCATTTTCAGAAGGAATGCAGACTGGTTAAATAATTCTAAAAATGCCCACTATTCATAGAGTATGGTGGTGGAACGAATTGAATTTGCATATTCTGACAGTTTATATTTGTAAGTGAAAGTGGTGTGCAGGGTGTTACCATAACAGTGCTACACAAGGTGACTTGAGATTCTAAAATGTCAATATTTTAATATTTGTGTTAGCGTGGCTGGGTGATGGTTGATCAATACTTTGATTTTATTGTGCGTTAAGGTTTCAGGACTACATTAGGTCACGTGCAAAATTATTTCAGAGAGCGATAAGCATTATAACTTAGAGATGTGCATGTATATCACAACCTAAGGGTTAAACTATATCTGTGATAACATTCCAGCATAGCACAGATTAAAGAAAAGCATTCTGACAAAGCTTCTGATTTGTCATGTGTTATTTGCAGGCCGGATGTGATAGAATTCGACAAACTGAAGAAGTCCAATGCTCATCACAATCTGCAAAATGCTTTCAACGTTGCTGAGCATAAACTTGGACTCACCAAACTCCTTGACCCTGAAGGTAGGACTTTCTTTTTTTCTCCATGAATAAAGTGACAGCATGCTTGTGAGTAAATGGTAAAAAAATCCTTTGCTGTTTTGTGTGTCTGGCTGCTTTGTTCACTTCATTAACACTAAACACCCACCCCCATGTTAAAATGTTAGACATCAGCGTGGACCAACCTGATGAGAAGTCCATCATCACCTACGTAGTCACGTACTACCATTATTTTTCCAAGATGAAGGCCTTGGCTGTTGAGGGAAAGCGCATCGGCAAGGTAAGGTATATTTTCTTCCAATGTCAATGCTTTTTTCCCCCTTCCATCAATTTGCAATGGCAACAGTGTCCATCACAGATTTGCACCGATTGGTTACGTCCGTGCCCTTTCCCGCTAGGTGCTGGAAAGCGCCATCGAGACGGACAAGATGATTGACAAGTACGAGACGCTGGCATCGGAACTGTTGGAGTGGATCGAGCAGACCATCATCATTCTCAACAACCGCAAATTTGCCAACTCTCTGACCGGGGTGCAGCAGCAGCTACAGGCCTTCAGCACCTACCGCACCGTGGAGAAGCCAAATAAGTATGCAGCCAGCCACCTCCGTTGTCTTTGTGTATTGTCAGCTGTATAGCCTCTTGGTCAACACGTGCACGACTTGGCCCATTTGCACGCGTGAAAATTGCTCGCAACAAAAAATAAAACACCCGTTACAGTTTTTGTAAATGTATCTGTGTCTGTTGACGTAGGTTTTCATGGTATGAGAATTGCTCTCAAGAGCAGCTCTTTTTCGGGATTGTCGTGTCGAGAGTTCCTCCTCCTCTCTCCCCCAAAGTGGGAGGCAAAACGTCAAAGGACAGAGGAGCAACGTTCGACACAGCTATCCTGAAACAGCAGCTCTTGAAACCAATTCGAAATTTGTCTATATCTCTTTTGTAAATGAGATCATCTATATCACTGGTCATTTTACCTGGTAATAAGTAATACATTTTAAGTGTAGTGGGCCGATCTAGCTTCATTATACTAAAGGCTTTAATGTTCTATCTACTCAAATGAAATTGCAGTCAGACTTATCTATTATAATCAAAGTGTTTTTCCCTCATCTCAATTTGTAAGCCTTTGTCTATACGATAAAATCAAGCTGGCGAGCAATAGCAGCAGGTTCAGCCCATTAAATTATGCATTGCTTTGACATATGGTCACAATTCATATTTAATAAGGCTCTGTAAGTAAAAGGTTTAAATGCTTGCTCTTAATGCAACACAAATGTATAATTCAGCTCGAAAACATCAATGACGTGCACACGTGCGAACGTCTATTTATATGTAAATATGCAAACTGATACGACCGGGGCCAAACCTTTTTTTGAAGTGAATACATTAATGTGTATTTTTATATACTGTCGCATTTCTTAAAAAAAAATTAAAATGTGTCCAACTGCCCAGACAGTTAAGCATTTTCTAATACATTCATCATTCCTTCATTCAGGTTCACGGAGAAAGGAAATCTGGAGGTGCTTCTCTTCACTATCCAGAGCAAGATGAGAGCAAACAACCAGAAGGTGTACACTCCCCGCGAGGGAAAGCTCGTCAACGAGATCAACAAGGTACAGTCACCACTCATCAGTCTCTTAAGGATCGAGCCCCCATGGTGGGTGTGTGATGCAAACTGTGCTTCATTGGGAGTCACCATCTGCACGTTTCTCTTACATAAGTCAAGCTAGCCCCAGCCAGAGGATATCCTCTAGAAATGTATGGTCACTGTTTAATCAACGTAATTTCCTTTGGTCATATCTGCTTTGTCTTGTGCTGTAGCCCAGATTTCTGTCCTTAAGAAAGCGAACAAATTCTTACAAGCCAGCAAGGTGTTGTGCATGCTGAATTTTGTAAAAAAATAAAAGATGAATTACCAACAGTTCCTTCGAGTGATGTGTTCTTTAACAACGAATGTATGTGTGAACACTTCAAACTCATGACGATATCCTGCAAATCCTGCTGTTATCTGTCCATGGTGGCCAGGCCTGGGAGCGCCTGGAGAAGGCGGAGCACGAGCGGGAGCTGGCGCTGCGTAACGAGCTCATCAGGCAGGAGAAGCTGGAGCAGTTGGCGCGACGCTTTGACCGCAAAGCGGCTCTTCGCGAGACCTGGCTCAGCGAGAACCAGCGCCTTGTCACACAGGTTTGTGAGCAGCGTACGGCCGCGAGCGTTGATTGCATCATTTTAAACACGCAGATACTTATCAGGCAGGCAGCGATTAGGCAATTAGGGCACCTAACACAGCGAGATGATTGCCAGTGGTCAGAGCTAACGACAGTGGCAGTCGAGGGAGGGAATGCACCCAAGCGGATGTCCCAACAGGTAGATGGAGCGATGAAACGGCTCATTTGCAGATGTTCCATGAACTGTTAAGTCGAAGAAATGTGAAAAATGGTGACGGCTTGGAGAGTTCTTTATCTAGCAGTTGATTGACAAAGGGCTGCAAATGATCGTTTTTGGTCACTATGGTTTGCCAAAATATGTTAAAGTTCACCCGAGTGCAGGCCCTTTCATTTAGAATGGCGTGAGCAAGCAATTACAGGACTGCACCTTTTTGACCTTTTTAATAAACCCCGAAATTATTATAGATGCTGCACAGCAATATAAAAATATATATTATTAGTAACAATGAGTCATGATAATGCATCACATTTCTGGGGTGGGTGTGGGTAGCTATGTGCTCAATAATAATTATAAAGTCAATATATATATACACCGATAGCTGGAATAATTATGTTAGTTTTAGGGCCCGATTCACATAATTAGAAAGGCAATTTCTACTAATATAGCATGAAAAAATGTCCAAATGCCCAAATGTTTTCCCGTCTGAATTTGGTTATTTCCCCCCCATGCTCAATCCTCTGTCATCCCTTGTTGTCGCATTAGTTGGTTTGTAGAACTACTACACAGAAGTTTAAAGAAAAAAATAACAATCGTAAACGCCCGACGTTTCATTTGCGATTCATCACACTATACCACCCCCTCCGCCGATCAGGACAACTTTGGCGTGGACCTGCCGGCTGTGGAGGCGGCCACGAAGAAGCACGAGGCGATCGAGGCCGACATCGCGGCCTACGAGGAGCGCGTGCAGGCCGTGGTGGACGTGGCGCGTGAGCTGGAGGCCGAGGAGTACCACGAGGTGCGGCGCGTGTGCTCGCGGCGCGACAACGTGCTGCGCCTCTGGGAGTACCTGCAGGAGCTACTGGCGGCGCGGCGCCACCGCCTCGAGTCCAACCTCGCCCTGCAGCGCGTCTTCCAGGAGATGCTGCACATCGTCGACTGGATGGACGAGATGAAGGTGAGAGACGCGTTCCGCACCGACCCCGCTCCCCGCCGCCCCGTCACGAAGGCGAGACGCCGTGCCCCGTGCGCGGTCTCGGGAAAAGCATAATAATGACCGAGTTTGTGATGACAATTGCATGAATGCTTAAGGGTTAACCGCGCTCACTGGGAATAGCGATCCTTAGCCGGCCTGTTTACCCATGTCGTTATGCTCTACACGTTAGAATAACAATCCGTGTGCTGTTTCAACACAGACGCTCCCCTCTCTCAAGTGACCGACTGGACCCTGGCTACGTTTAAAACTGCCAATTCCCACAGACGAGGGCACAGTGTTATACGCCGTTGATGCAAAAATCTATTTTGGCTGTAGGTGCGGCTGGTTTCACAAGACTATGGCAAACACCTGCTGGGCGTGGAGGACCTGCTGCAAAAGCATGCCCTGGTGGAGGCAGACATCACCGTGCAGGCGGACAGGGTCAAGGCTGTCAATGCGGCGGCACAAAGGTTTTCCAGCGACGACGATGGTAAGTGGATTAACGCAGCTTATGTGCCAGGTCACGCGTCATCGAAGTTTCCTTATCCATGTGTAAAAGCGTAACTCTTGGATTAGCTGGGTGTCAAAATATGACAATGTCTCTTGATGCTTGAAATAAAATATGGTGAGAATAGCTTATGTAGTGTGTGTAATTTAAACAATATGTAAATACAGAGTATAAATATTGGGCACACAATTTACAATGCTATTAAGTGAACAGGCATTATTAAGAGAAGTTTTTAATAGCTAGCTCGTAAAAACACACATTTAGTAACTATTGAAACAGAGGGTTATGAGCACATGGACCATGGGTGAAAGGTAATTTTAGTATCTACGTGCAAGAGAAAACAAGCAGGGCAGCCTTGTTTTTTTTACACTCACAGCATTATCGGTGAAGATAAAACTCTGAGACCACCTCAAGCATTACACTTGCATATTCCTGCCTCCTGCAGCGTACAAGCCGTGCGACCCGCACGTGGTCAGCGAGCGGGCGACTCACCTGGAGGAGCGCTACGCCGAGCTGTGCTCGCTGGCCGCCCAGCGGCGTGCCAAGCTGGAGGAGTCCCGCAAGCTGTGGCGCTTTTTCTGGGAGATGGCCGAGCTGGAGGGCTGGGTGCGCGAGAAGGAGCCGCTGCTGTCGTCGGGCGACGTCGGCAAGGACCTGACGGGCGTGCTGCGCCTGCTGGGGCAGCACCGCGCCGTCGAGGACGAGCTCAACGGCCGCTCGGCCGACCTCAAGCAGACGGTGCGCGAGGGCGAGGAGATGGCCGACGGGGGCCACTTTGGCGCCGACGACATCCGCGCTCGCGTCGCAGAGATGCACGTGCTGTGGGCCAGCCTGGAGGACCTGGCGGCGCAGCGCAAGCGGCGGCTGCAGGTGGCCGAGAGCCTGTATCAGTTCCAGGCGGACGCCGACGACATGGAGGTGTGGATGGAGGACACTCTGCGCATCGTCTCCAGCGACGACATGGGCCACGACGAGTTCTCGACGCAGTCGCTCAACAAGAAGCACAAGGACGTCACCGAGGAGATCGCCAGCTACAGGTTAGGGGATCGAGGGGACGAGCCGCGGGACCAAGAAACGTACACGCATTATGCGAGCAATGCACAGACGTTATTATACACGCGTATACCTGTGAGGGTTATTTTCCTCGTTGAAAAATACGTGTATACACTACGTGAGGCTTTAATTCAGTTGATACAACAAGCAAATATTTCTATACACGCTTCTGTAAGCGTAGGCAGAGTTTTAACACTCCGGGTGCAGTGATAGATTATGTATTCTTAGCAGCCTTTACAAGCAGATAAAAGAGTTTTCTTAACAACCCACCGGCGGCGCTCGTTGCAGGCCCGTGCTGGATGCTCTGCACGAGCAGGCGCAGGGGCTTCCTGACGAGGTGGCGGTCAGCGCCGGCGTGCCCGACCGCCTGGAGGGGCTGGAGCAGCGCTACCGCGAGCTTGTGGAGCTGTCGCGCGTACGCAAGCAGCGGCTGCAGGACGCCCTGGCGCTCTACAAGATGTACAGTGAGGCGGAGGCCTGCGAGCTGTGGATCGACGAGAAGAGCCAGTGGCTCAATGCCATGGACGTGCCCGAAAAGCTCGAGGACCTGGAGGTTATTCAGCACAGGTGAGGCCGCCGCTCTTGAGAACATTTCGATTTGTACGGCGTCTGAATGTAAAAAATATAAAGTCACTTCATAGAACATTAAGATTACGGTCAACTTCAAGAGCGATGAAGCGTTACGATTGAGTTAGACTTTTAATAAATATATAACATACATAATTGTAGGTCATCAATCATAATCAGAGAAGGAAATGTAGTTCCTTGAGCAAAGTATTGTACAGGGGGAAAGCGTAAGATGTTCAGATAATACAGGGGAGAACATTCCAGACTGGGGACAGCAGCGGGGAATGCGTGAGGGTATGATTGGCGTGTGATTAGAAGGTGTATGCCAGGGGTGTCCAAACTTTTTTTCCTGAGGGCCACATACAGAAAAATATACGAAGGACTGGGCCACTCACTAGACAGTTAAGCACAAATATTATGAGTGGGCCATAGACCATTATATTTTTAGACTTTGATACGTGCCAATTAAAAATGGATGGCGGGCCGCAGTTGACCCGCCGGCCGTAGTTTGGACACCCCTGGTGTATGCTGTTGTAACAAAGTGCATGAGTAGGACAGTCAGTCAAGGAAAGGGGAGTGGGTTGGCGGGGGCAGAACGATGAAGGATTCTATAAATGCTATAAACAGTACTGATGACCTTGGAGTCTTTTCTGGAATGGGTAGAAAGCTAATGGACTGACTTTAGAATCGAACGTGATGTGGTCATCATTGTCCATGTGAGGTCTGGATGATCTGAAGTTTGATTGGGAAGGCATGCATGGACCTGTGCATGAACAAATGGTTGGGTGTTCCCCTTTTCAGGAGGTGCTACAGCAGGATGGCATTCTTAGCTGGAGGCAAATCATCCATCACAATTAAAGCCTGGATTTGAAGGAAAATAGGCAGTTGAAATTGCTTCTGTTAATTATGTTGACAGTTAGTAGTTGTTTCAGGTCATAATTACCATGTAATTGCTGTCAAGTGCTAAATCAATTGTCTTGTTGCGTGGCACAGGTTTGAGGGCTTTGAGCCAGAGATGAACAGCCAAGCTTCTCGGATAGCCGTCGTAAACCAACTGGCGCGACAGCTCATGCATGCGGGACACCCGAGTGAACAAGACATTAAGGCCAAGCAAGATCGTCTCAACTCCGTGTACGTGCATAAACAAACATGATTTATCTCCTTGCATCTATAGTAAACGTTTTGTTTTAATATTTGCTTCACAAACCACGTATAATATGTATATGATATGTTTAGTGGCCCATGTATAATGACCTTCGTTAACTTATGTTGACCATACTAAGAACGCTTTTTTGTATGAATGTCTTATGTAGATTTGTACTCTAGCAAGTCAACTGTAGCGGGATTAAAAGCGGGTTTCAAAAAAAACAATTGTGGTTGTTTTGTACAGGTGGAGCGACTTCCGAGAGCTTGTAGACCAAAAGAAAGAAGCCCTGAACTCCGCCCTGAGCATCCAGAACTTCCACCTGGAGTGCAACGAAACCAAAGCGTGGATCCGCGAGAAGACCAAAGTCATCGAGTCCACACAGGAGCTGGGCAATGACCTCGCCGGCGTCATGGCCTTGCAGCGCAAGCTGTCCGGCATGGAGCGCGACCTTGCTGCAATTCAGGCAAGTATTTTGTCGCACACATCCGTACTTGACTCTTTATAAAATAAAAACAAACCAAGCCAGTGTTTGATGTTGCATTCTCAGCGAATACCTTCAAATTTAAAATGAGAACGTTTTGTTCGTCATCGTGCAGACAAAATTGGCCGACTTGCAAGGCGAGGGGGAGCGTTTGGCCTCGCAGCACCCGGAGCAGGAAGATGCGATCCTGGGCCGCCTTGCTGAGATCAACCAGGTGTGGCACAACCTCAAGGAGACGCTGCAGAACAGGGAGGAGTCGCTGGGAGAAGCCAGCAAGCTGCAGCAGTTCTTGCGCGACCTCGATGATTTCCAGGTAACGAGGTGTTCTTGCACACACAGGAGCGCTTGTCGTCGTATATTTGCACCATGTCTTCTACAAGCACAAGCAATCATTTGTTCATCTCCCGATAGAGAACTGTTTGTGAAAACCCACATTCTTCTCCGAATTGTGCAGACCTGGCTGTCCAAAGCTCAGACGGTGATTGCATCAGAGGACATGCCCAACACGCTCCCGGAAGCGGAGAAGCTGCTGGCGCAGCACGAGGCTATCAAGAACGAGATCGACAACTACCAAGACGACTACCAGCGCATGCGCGACATGGGCGAGGTGGTGACGCGTGACCAGAGTGACCCACAGTACATGTTCCTGCACCAGCGCCTGCAGGCACTCGACACTGGCTGGAATGATCTCAACAAGATGTGGGAGAACCGGCACAGCCTACTGGCCCAGTCGCACGGCTTCCAGGCCTTCCTTAAGGATGCCCGCCAGGCCGATGGCTTCCTCAGCAATCAGGTGCGTCAATTGCAGGCGTCCTAGTCACTTTGTAATTTTTCGAGTGTCGTGCTCGAATGGGTCTTTAATTGAGGGTGTTTTTTTTCCGCCGCAGGAGTATGTGCTGGGCCACGTTGAGATGCCGGCCACCTTGGAGAGCGCCGAGGAGGCCATCAAGAACCACGAGGACGTCATGACGACAATGGACGCGAACGATGAAAAGATAGTCGGTGCGCTGGAGACGGGCAGGAGGCTGCTCGCCGAGGAAAACACGTACGCAGACAAGATCCAGGAGAAGGTCGACTCCATCGATGAAAGGTGTGCTTCAGTGATGCATCTCCAACACCTTTTCAGTTGTGTTGCATTGACATCGTGCATTTGATTCCAACATTTGTTTTTTTATCATGCAGTTTCAATGCATTTAAGGCCAATTGTAGACATCATTCACGAGATTAATACTTTGTATATGTTCGCTTTGAATGCAGTGTCTAGTTTATTTAACATTACTATTCCTTCCTTTACTCTGCCTTACTTTGTTCTGCTATTAAAGGCATAAGAAGAACCGCATGACAGCTGAAGATGTTCTTACTCGACTCAAGGACAACCGCGACCTCCAGAGGTTCTTGCAGGATTGCCAAGAGGTGAGTGCTGGAATTGACAGGGACAAGCTAGTTAATTTCTTGAACACTGATAACTTTGTGTACTGCACGGAAGGCAATGAAGGTTAAAGTGTTCAATGTGCCTCTTCAGCAGGATTTCCATCTTTTCCACAGACATATTTCCAAGTCAGCCCACGTCCATCATAACTGTGCAGTGCACTGTATAATAAACCTAAACATAACACAACAACCAGATTTCAGTACAAATCAAGTCCTGGCCACCCAGACACAAATGCCAATTCCTGGACTATCCGGGTCAAATCCAGACTGGTGGCAAGCCTGCTGTCCAGAGACAAATTGGTCCGAACACATGGTGTCTTCTGTGAGAGCTCGCTAATGATTTTAACAGCGGTGTGTTCTGTCTGCATGAGTGCGCGTGTGTGCGAGCATGTGACTGGGATTGTGGGGAGATGACAACGCGAATGCCATCCTTGACCCGCGGGTCACGTTTTGAGCTGGCCGATTGCAACAGCACGAGTTTTTATTATCATTTAGCAGTTGTTTTCAGATATGTGGCATTCCACACTGTACAGCATCCACAGCCGTCTAGTGCTTAGAATTGTCAGGGATTACCATGCAGTGGCAAACACTCTTATACAGTATGATCCACTGCACTGATACGGGCAGCTGCAAGCGCCACCTAGCATTGGATCTGCACGGCCAAATCTGGCGAGTGCCAATGTTAAAGGTAAATTGTTTAACTATGGTTTTCACTCAGTGGCAGTAGACAGTGTCTGTAGCATTGGTTCGTACAGTTCTGGACCTGTGGACCACTGTCAGCCTTAAAATCTTTTGCAAACTATAAAGTGCATTAACCTTAAATGTGTTGTGGAACACAAATAGCTGTGTAACAGGAAACAAAAATACACGTCTTTCATTAAGAATTCGATAATGACAATGGTAGTGCGTTCGCCGCTGGTTGCAGAGGTTAATGGTTTAAGTCCAGCAGCCACCTTGATTAATAATGTGGGTGTATCAACCACATTAAAGATCCCATGACGTAATTCGCAAGAGAAGACCATTGTGTGCCCACATCATGATCGAAACTTTTCCGCAAAGTGCTCAAATGAAATTAATATTGCAGTCATCGCCCCAAATCTGAAAACTTGGCAGGATTCTCCTGAAAGGGAGTCTTGGGACTCGGTGAGGCTCTCCTAGGTAAATAAGTATAATAATAATAATAGGTACGAATAACATTTCTGCGGACTAGTTCCCAAGGCCTTGTGGATCATGCGTGGTGGTGTGCATTGCCGATGGGTAGCCTTTGTTTTAGAAGATAGCGCCACCTGGTGGTCTCTCACCTAGATTCCTTCAACAATGGCCGCAGAACTCAGTTTTTGTATTGATGTGGGTTTCACTGCTCGATTAATGAGAATTTCTCTGAAGAGGCATCATCAGAAGCCCGATGATACCTCCAACGTGTGAGGTAAAACATCGCGATGGTTAAATGAGGAACGCTCGACACGGCTCTCCTGAAAGAGTAGCTCTTCAGTGCAATTGTCACGCCAGGTTTTAAACCAGGTGCTAAAAGCCTGGTTGTCTCATCACAGCTCACCTTGTGGATCAACGAGAAGATGCTGACAGCCCGGGACATGTCATACGACGAGGCACGGAACCTGCACACCAAGTGGCAGAAGCACCAGGCCTTCATGGCCGAGCTGGGGTCCAACAAGGAGTGGCTGGAGAAGATCGATGAGGTAAGGCCCTCCTGTCCTATTTGCACAATGACGGGTTGACGCAGTTAATCACAAAAACATTTTAAAAACCAGTGGAATGTGTGTCCAATGAGCAGTTTTTAAATGAATCATTTATGTTGCCATTGTAATTCCTCGTAAAAACAAAAACTGCTGAAGTCCCCTCAGCTGGTTTTTGAATAAGGATAGATTTGTATTTGATGGCTTTGATGGGGCCTAGGTTAATTGTCCTGAGTTAATTCCCAGGGTTCCTTGAGATAAATTATTATACAATTTGTAACGTGCGCATATCCCATGCCTGGTCATGGATGAGACATGGATACTGAGGCGTAGCGAGGAAACCGCAAACATGCGGGGGGAAGGCAGCCATGCAGCCAGCCGGCTCCAATAGTTGCCAAACAATGCGTCCTATATATTATGATGTTTTTGGCCAATTAATGAAGGAGTTTTTTTTTTACTTGTGGCATAAAACCCACGCAGAACATGGGGAGAACATACAAACTCCATACAAAAAGGCGCCTGAGGCAGGAATCAAACAGCCTCAGTTCGGACTTTCTTTCCATGAGGCGTGGATGTTACCACTGCGCCACCCTGCCGAGATGTTGTAACATGCTTATCCTTCCCCCCAGACAACTGTTAAAAAAAGAGCGACATAACTCAACGGTTTCTCCAAGCTTAAGTAAAAACTGACTGACTGGCTGGTGCTTGTACAGGAGGGGCAGCAGCTGATGGTGGAGAAGCCGGAGACAGAGCCGATAGTGAAAGAGAAGCTGATGGAGCTGCACACGCTGTGGGATGAGCTTGAGAACACCACGCAGCTCAAGGCCCAGAGGCTCTTTGACGCAAATCGCGCAGAGCTGTTCACGCAGAGCTGCGCCGACCTGGACATATGGATTAATCAGATCGAGTCGCAGATCAGCTCTGACGACCACGGCAATGACCTCACCAGCGTCAACATCCTGCTCAAGAAACAACAGGTAAGCACACTCGCGGCGGTGACGCAACAACACGAGTGTTGTGCTGCAGGGGGTCGTTACATTTTAACAGGAGCAATAGCAACGTGAAACAAAGACACTCAAATGCTGGCTACCCCTAACAGATGCTGGAGAATCAGATGGAGGTGCGGAAGAAGGAGGTGGAGGAGTTGCAGAGCCAAGCGACCGTGCTGTGCCAGGAGGGCAAAGGACGGGACGAGGTGGACAGCCAGCGGCTCATGGTGGAGAACCGCTTCGAGCAGGTGCTGGCGCCCTTGCAGCAGCGGCGCGAGAAGCTGTGGGCCTCCAAAGAGGTGCACCAGTACATCCGGGACCTCGAGGATGAGATCGTAAGTGCTTTCTCACACATACAGCAAATATATATTAATGCCTGTCTAGTAATCTCTACATACCTTGCACTTGTATAACTATGAACAAAACATGTTGCCGAAGCCTTTAAAACCGGTTTGCCGGACTGTATTTTGTGTTCAGCTTTGGGTGGAAGAGCGCATGCCACTGGCTGCATCTAGAGACCATGGGAACAACCTTCAAACCGTCCAACTTCTCATCAAGAAAAACCAGGTGATTGAACCAGAACGTTACGCTGCCTCCAGTTGAGATGTCGTCGCTTGCGATGCTCTTTGTAAAACCGCTACGGAGCACAGCGGCGCAGCTTGCTGAATTGTGGAATTGGTGCTGTGAATGCAGAACCTGCAGAAGGAGATCCAGGGTCATGAGCCGCGCATACAGGACATACGCGAACGAGGCGAAGACCTGATCAAGCGCGGCAGCGTGGACCCGGAGGCCATCAACGAAAGGCTCGAGGATCTGCAGGCGCTGTGGGCCACCATGATCGTTGAGGCTAAGGATCGCCACATCCGGCTTGAGGAGTCCCTCAAGGCCCAACAGTACTACTTCGATGTGGCCGAGGCAGAGGCGTGGATGAGTGAGCAGGAGCTCTATATGATCGCCGACGAGAAAGCCAAGGTACGGCTTGGTTCTGCGGAAAGCACGCAATCGGTACTGCCGGATGTGATGTGATCGTTTGAAAAGATGTGCACAGTGTTCATGTGCGTGCTCTTGGAAATTGTGTTTGGTTTTTCGCTCCCAGGATGAGCAGAGTGCCGTGGCTATGCTGAAGAAGCATCAGATCTTGGAGCAGTCGGTGGAGGATTACTCGGATGTCATTCACCAGCTGTCAGAAACCAGTCGCAACCTCGTCACTTCCAGGCACCCAGAAAGGTGCCTCTTTTTTTTTCATCTAAAACTATTGAAAGTAGAACCAATGTTGTCAAGTATCAATATCTATACATATATAAAAAAAGAATAACATTAATTATAAATATGCAGTAGTTTTGATCTCACTTTTTATAACGATAATTATGCTGAAGTGACAGGATGCACATATAAGGTTCTTGCTTTTTCTGGCATGCAGCGAGCGCATTGGGTTGCGACAGTCCCAGGCGGACAAGCTCTACGCCGGCCTCAAGGACCTGGCGGAGGAGCGGCGGGGGCGGCTGGAGGAGCGGCACAAGCTCTTTCAGCTCAACCGCGAGGTTGACGACCTGGAGCAGTGGATCGCTGAGCGCGAGGTGGTGGCCGGGTCTCACGAGCTGGGCCAGGACTATGAACACGTCACCGTGAGTCGCCGTCATATGCTTCTTTGTACTGATGTAGATTTTTATGGCTCGATGTACGAGGCATAATTATGAGGCCTCCAACTTGGGAGGGCGAAAGTCGCAAAGGTGAGAGGAGGAACGCTCAACGTGGCCATCCTGAAAGAGCAGCAGTTTAGAGCAAATTCCATACGCTTTGTCGATGGGGCTCGTACACAGCTTAATTCGGGATAACGACAATTTTCCCCAGTCGCGATCGATTTCTTCGGTTTGATTCACTTTGGCGTCGCGTCCCGTTGCAGATGCTGCGCGAACGCTTTGCGGAGTTCGCACGTGACACGGCGACGATCGGCCAGGAGCGTGTGGACAGCGTGAACAGGATCGCAGACACGCTGATCGAGGCGGGCCACTCGGACTCCGCCTCGGTGGCCGAGTGGAAGGATGGCCTCAACGAGGCGTGGGCAGACCTCCTGGAGCTCATCGACACTCGCACCCAGATGCTGGCCGCCTCCTACGAGCTGCACCGCTTCAACCACGACGCGCGCGAGGTGCTCTCCCGTATCAACGAGAAGCAGATGCAGCTGCCCGAGGAGCTGGGCCGCGACCAGAACACGGTCGAGAGCCTGTTGCGCAAGCACACCACCTTCGAGAACGACATCCAGGCACTCGGCGTGCAGGTGCGTCCATTCCTGAATCGGCTCCGCGCCAATGAATTTTATGTTCATGTTAGCTAGCTGCGCAACTCCTGCGCTTGCGATAAAAATGTTTTAATTATTGTTACTTGTCAGAGAATGCTCATTATCAAAGTGAGGAACACTACGGGTGCAGCTTGGCCAACGATGCCGGTGCAATTTTGACAAAAAAATCATCCATCCATCCATCGTCAGAAACCGCTTAATCCTGTACAGGGTCGCGGTGAGCCAGAGCCTATCCCGTCAGATATAGGGCACAAGGCAGGGCAAACAAAATCAGCTGGAGAAAAACAGTCATAAGACAAAATGTGTTGAACAATTGTGTTCAGTTTTAAGACGTAACCCTGTGTACCCTTACCCGCTGCAGGTAAAAGTGCTGCAGGAGGATGCAGAGAGGTTAAGAGGCAGCTACGCAGGGGAGAAAGTGGAGGACATCGAGCGGCGGGAGGAAGAGGTGGTGGCCGCCTGGAAGGGGCTGCTGGATGCCTGCGAGGCACGCAAGCTGCGCCTAGCCGACACCGGCGAGAAGTTCCGCTTCTTCAGCCTCGTGCGCGACCTCATGCTCTGGATGGAAAACACAATCCGGCAGATCGACGCCCAGGAGAAGCCTAGGTTCGTGTGATATCATCGCAAATTAAATTGCAAATCTTAGCAAAATAAACGTTGATTATTTGCCATCGTCTTTAATACCGCGGAAGGTGTTTTTCTCCTTTGCTAAACAGGCGTAAATGTGTTTTTGTAGGGATGTGTCTTCAGTTGAGTTGCTGATGAACAACCACCAGGGAATTAAGGCAGAAATCGACACCCGAAACGACAACTTCACGACCGCCATCGAGCTTGGGAAATCACTACTAGCCCGTCAACACTACGCAACCGACGAGGTACCCACCGGACATCATAGACTTGTACACAGCATACTTCAGTTGGGTATCAATGATTAACAGGATTGCAATCTATATGGAGTTCTATAAATTCTGTATTTGATTTATGAATCATCTCTCCACCAGATAAAAGAGAAACTTGGTCAGCTGACAGACAAGCGAAAGGAGATGGTCAGCAAGTGGGAGGACAGAGCCCACTGGCTCAAACTGAGTATGTAATGCAGTGCACTCGCACACATTTGTATAAAGTGACACTTCACATTGATGACTATCAGACAACGAAAGTGAATAATACGTGTTTGCCTTGGAGTATTTATGCTGCCCTTTAAAGACACATTCCTTTGGAAATTGCTCACAAGTACAATATCTGCGCGTGGTTGATCCGAGAATTCTCACGGAGTGTCGCGCGAACCGTATGCCGATGCCTCCTCCAGTTCTCGAAGTCCACCAGTTTGCGCGCGACGCCGGCGTGGCCGAAGCATGGCTGCTGGCCCAGGAGCCGCACATCACCACGCAGGAGGTCGGCTGCAGCGTGGACGAGGTGGAGCAGCTGCTCAAGCGCCACGAGGCCTTCGAGAAGTCGGTGTCCACGTGGGACGAGCGATTCAACGTCCTGGAGAAGCACACCACCGTGAGTGGGGAGACGCACGTCCTTCACGCGGCCTGGCTGTGTCTGACTCTCCCCGCCCCTCCGCTGTCTTGGCGGTTTCCTTGCCAGTTGCCCGTTGCTTTTGCTGCTGCTGCTGCTAACTCCGCTGGGCAGTGGATGAATGTTTACGTTGTACACCCCCCGCTCCCCCCTTTTCTCACTTCATCAGTTGGAACTCCTGGAGCTGCGCAAACAACAGGAGAGGGAAGATGAGGAGAGGAAGGAGAGGGAAAGACAGGCTGAGTTAGAAGCCCAGAAACGTGAAGCTGAAAAAAGGTGTGTATGTATGTTTATAATAATAATACTTTATTTATATAGCACCTATCATGCAAACAGCTCAAGGTGCTTTACAGGTGGCATAAATCAACATGGTAGAAACAGAATAAAGCAGTGACACAAAATACAATCGTAATATGTCAAAAATAACTTGGCTAAAGGCTAATGTATAAAAGTGAGTTTTCAACATGGTTTTAAAACACAGACTTGGCAGCTTTTATCTTGTCAGGGAGACTGTTCCAGAGCCTAGGGGCCCGAACAGTGAAGGCAAGGTCTCCCTTTGTTCTAAGTCTAGACTCTGGAACAATCAATAGATCTTTGTTGGCTGATCTCAGTTCTCTACTAGGAGAGTAAGGTGTTAAGAGTTCTGTAATGTAATCTGGGGCAAGCCCTTGTCTTGCTTTAAAAGTAATGAGTAAAACCTTAACATCAATGCGGTAAGAGATTGGCAACCAGTGCAGTATGGCAAGGATGGGGGTAATATGACATATTTTACCAGTTTTAGTTAAGAGTCTAGCAGCAGAGTTTTGCACTAATTGCAGTCTGGACAGGTTGCGTTGGCTCAGGCAGGTAAAAAGCGAGTTGCAATAGTCCAGCCGAGAAGAAATAAACGCATGGATGACATTCTCAGTGTCTGCAAGAGATAGAAATGACCTAATTTTCGCAATGTTTCTCAGCTGGTAATAACAAGATTGTATTAGTTTTTTGGTATGCAAATCAAAATTTAGAGAGGGCTCAAAAATAACCCCAAGGTTCCTGGAGGCCAATGTCACGTTGGAGATTAGGGGGCCCATGTTTGAACGAATACGTTCAAATTCTTGTTTGTCACCTAGAATGAGAATTTCTGACTTATCTTTATTTAACTGTAAAAAATTAAGCGCCATCCAGCATTTAATGTCATCCATACAAGCAAGGAGAGCCACTAAATTCTTCAAATCGCCAGGATTGATAGAGAGATACAGCTGGGTATCATCAGCATAAAAGTGAAAAGATATATCATGTTTGCGCATTATATGGCCAAGAGGAAGCATATAGATAGAAAATAAAATTGGCCCTAGAATTGACCCTTGAGGCACTCCACAAGTTATTTGGGCTGAGGACGATGCATGATCCCCAAATGAGACGCAAAACTGTCTATCTGAGAGATAAGATAGAAACCAGTCTATAGCAATGCCAGTGATACCAACCCAGTTTCTAAGGCGGTCCAGTAGAATGGCATGATCAACTGTATCAAAAGCGGCACTAAGGTCTAATAGAACTAAAATAGAGGAATTACCAGCATCAGCATTTCTGAGGAGGTCATTGGTCACTTTAAGTAATGCCGTTTCAGTGCTATGCTTTGTGCGGAAGCCAGACTGGAATTTGTCAAAAAGTTATTTCCCTCCATAAAAGCTAATAACTGTTTAGAGACTGCCTTTTCTAAAACAAATTAGAGAAAAGGCAGTTTAGAAATTGGTCTGTAGTTATTTAAAACAGAAGAATCCAGATTGGGTTGTTTCAGCAGAGGTTGAACTATTGCCTGTTTAAAGCAAGAGGGGACTGTTCCAGTAGCCAGAGAGCTATTAATAGTGAGGATATCTGAACAGACTGTTCCCATAACCTCCTTTAGTAATCTAGTGGGAACAACATCCATTGGACCAGTCGAAGAATTCATCTGAGCCACAAGTTCCGTAAGACACTCAGCTGGAATGGGCTCAAAAGAGCTTAGGGTAACAGAGATCTGGGGGGCAATAATAACATCATAAGCAGGTGGAGCAATCATTGTTCTAATATTAGCACTACAAGGTATTATCACACTTAGGTCGCAGATTAGCCGTGGTCAGTGATGTTGTTTTTTTAAACCCAGTGTCGCGATTTGTTTTTGTGAATAAATTAGCAACATGCAATGTTTTGTATGGAAGATGTTAACAAAGTCAGCAATTAAATGTTTTTCACGACATAATCATTTCAACCTGTTTGCTTTCTCGCCAGTGAACAAGACAGGACAAGAGACGTTACGGTTAACGGCATCTCTTCCGAACAAGAATCACACAGGGTCAGTCCTTACCGATCCAGACACTACATGCCACACCACCATGATTATGAGCAAAAATAGAAAGATCATCGCAACCTTGGAAATTAAGCATGCGGATAAAATATTTGTGTATTTATTTTGAAGATATGGCTAACGCGGAGGGCGCCATGGTGGCGCAGTGAGTAGCACTGCCGCCTCACAGCAAGAAGGTCCCGGGTTCGAATCCCGGCTCGGGTGCCTTTCTGTGTGGAGTTTACATGTTCTCCCCGTGTCCGCGTGGGTTTTGGCCGGGCACTCTGGTTTTCTCCCACAGTCCAAAGACATGCTGCTGCACAGGTTAATTGGCCTGCTGACTAAATTTCCCCCCTTGTCTTGTGATGGACTGGCGTGCCATCCTCGGTATAACCTGGCAGTGTCTGCCGGGATAAGCTCTGGCTCACCGCGAGCCTGTACAGGATTAAGCGGTTTCTGAAAATGGATGAATGGATCATCGCAATCTTGGAAATTAAACATGCAGATAAAATATTTGCGTATTTATTTATTTTAAAGATATGGCTAATGCAGAGTTCTCAATGTTGCCTTGTAGCTATATAACATTGTTTATTGTTTAGCTATTCTCACGTGTTAGCATTTTTTAAACTAATTCCGGTCTAAGCTTTGTTTTTTTATTGCTTAATTTGACAATGCAGAAAATGTACTTTGTGTCTTAATTAATTAATTAATTGCATGTGTGCATTACACATTCGAATTGAAGCCTACTTGTGTATAACTCTACGTCATCCCTTATTAAAGCAAATGCTGGATGAGGACAGCATTGTCATTAACATCTGATTGATGGCTGGGCTCGTCACTAACCAAGTCACTCCGTCCTGCTTCATCATTTGCACACAGTTTTTGCTTTTCACAAATATGTGTCAACATTTTTTTGCCCCGTGAACATTTGCCATTACCAGATAAGCAGCGTAGGAGATAATGTTCGTGTAATAGTTAAAAAAATTAGCATAGTACATGTTTAATTATGTGCATATGACATGACACTTGAACATGTTTCCATCATTGGGTTACAAGTGAATTAATCATTGAAGAAATTTCAATTATGGTTCCTGAAAGACAGTGAAAGAATAAAACACTATCTTCACATATAGTGTTCTCATTAAAACTAAACATGCACACTTTTCTATAATAGATTACACCCTATTGCACATGTATTTATTGAAATTAATTATGAGACTTACCATACGTGCAAGGCATATTATACATATTCATTGTGTAAGAAGGGCGCTATTCAAAAGACGTCCTTTATCCTAACAGCACTCGTGTTAAATGTCAGAGTAAAAAAGTTCTCCATAATTCAAAACGCTGCTATTGTCAAATGGTATTTTGACAAAGGGGACTACTAAAGATACTCTAGCCTGGGGCAGGGTGCATGAACCAGAGCAGAACACTAGTAGGTCTCCACAGGGAGCGACGGCTCATCACGAGGCCACACCGCTGAGCTCGGGCGCTCATCACTGGGTAAACACACGTCATAGTGTGCAGTGCTTCCCCTTCATTGACTGCGCCTTTTAGCCCCCGTATGCAGTGGCCTCTGTCCAAATCTGTGTACACATTGTCACGCTCTGAAGAGCATTGCCTATGTTAAAACGCAGTGCCACGGTGTGTGTACCTTGCACAGCGCTCTGCTTGGTTTGGTATTCACTGCATCATGCATGTTGGAGTGACGGTTTGATGTGCTGCCCTGCCCGTGGAAGAGGGATGCGCGATTATTACAGTGTGTAGTTGTAGTGTCTGCATGCGGTCATGATCGTGTTCATCGACTTGTGTTTAACAGATCGAATATTGATATTCAGAAAGCAACAGTTGTTAATTTTGTCTACACCTGTTGGAAAGTATGTTAAAAATCTAAAATGCTAATATCCTTGATAAAAAACAAACGATTAACGCATGTGTTTTTATCAGCCACTCATAACCCGAGTTTGGCTGCGTCTTGAGCATTTCTTCTTTCAAGATTTTGCCATGCTCAACTTTGGATATCATCAGTTCAACTAAAGATGCCTAAAGTATTGCTGGGAAACGTCATTATTGAAGAAAAGCTCAACACGCTGCCCAACCTCGAACATCACACTCAGACTCATGCGAAGCGTTCGTCAAATACCGCGTGTCACAGACCCCTCTTCCGATGAGTGTGCCCGATCCTTTGGTAAATCCCTGCGTGCTGCATCTTTCCTGCAGGGCTCTGACACGCTGGAACCGGCGGTTAACGGCAACGGTAACAACGAAATGGACGGCGCGATGAAGCTGACCCCGGAGCCGTCGCCATCCGAACGCCGGAAGTCCCAGCCACTCACGTTGCCGGTCAAGGCCGAGGCATCAGCCTCCCGCAAAGAAGGCTTCCTGTTGCGAAAGCACGAGTGGGAGGGGCATAACAAGAAGGCATCGAGCAGGTAGGGTCCAGTGTCAGGCTCCTGCATCCACAAACTGGTTGGAATTCAATGCCCCTTTCCTGGTTAGTCTACGTTGTTATGATTATTATCGCTATTCCTGTGTTGCAATGACAGTGGAATTTTTAGTTATCTTTGGCCGACACGGGCATGTGTACATTGTGATGGGGTGGCCAATTCCAATAAATGTCCTGAATACACAACTACACAATGGGATGGCAGGGGAAGTGGGGTGGCGATGACTAATGGGGCTTATGCAAGGATATTTATTTGTTTTCCCTTCCCTTGAATGTGTACACACAAAATCATTCAGGGGCGATTGGTCCCACTCCCAGAGGTCACACAACATTAACTAATGGATAGCAGAGTGAATTTTAGATTAATTGGTCTACTAGAAATGTTGACAGTGATAATGACCTTAGTTGTTTTTTTATATTTATTTTTAAAATCAAAATGTTTATGTTGTCATTGTTAGGTCCTGGCACACACTGTACTGTGTACTACACAATCAAGAATTTGGATTCTACAAAGATTCCAAAAACATGAACACTGGAAATACCTACCACAACGAAATCCCCGTCAATCTGGCCAACGCTATTTGCGACGTTGCCACGGACTACAAAAAGAAGAAGCATGTGCTCAGACTCAAGTAAGTCTCATTTAACAAGAATAATAATAATTACAATTTATTACGCGCATATATGCATTCAATGTCGAAAGTATTCATTCGAAGAAAGAATGACTCAGCGGCACGAGGAAACCGCAGAGAGGCAGAGGAGGTCGTCAGGCAGTTTGCCGGCACCAACATATTGCCACACACTGCGTCTTATCTATTATGGTGGTATTGGCCAATTAATGAATGAGTGATTTTTTAAGTTGTGGGAGGAACCCGGAGAACCCGGAGGACACCCAGGCAGAACAGGGGGAGAACGCACAAACTCCACACAGAAAGGCGCCCAAGGCGGGAATCGAACCGCCTCAGGCAAGACCATTCTTTCTGTGAGGCGCAGCTGTTACCAAGCTGACTACAACATCATCAAGAGCTCTGTCCGCGGTCTTTGTACCATCTCACGAGGCAGACCTTGTTAGTGAGACGAGAGGTTTGTAGTCTCCGTCATTCACGAGAGAGCGCAATCTTAACGTCCACTCACGTCGAGGATGGGCCCCATCAGATGAGCGCAATGTGTGCGTCATACTAGAGAAGGCTTTCCTCTCGTATCCTGAACAGGTTGTTAAGCAGCTGCAGCACAAGTAGGAGCAGGAAATGTTGCTTTAAATTGTGCTGCTCCTTTTAGAAAATTGATTGCTTTAATACCCCTTTTTTTTACATGAAATGTTATACGTTTTTTCTTCCAGGCTTCCTGATGGAAGTGAATACCTGCTTCAGGCCAAAGATGATGTGAGTAATGGAACTGGTAGATTAAGCGAATATGTTAATGCGAATGGTATATCGAGACAGATTGTTAATTAACAGAAATTCTTGCTTTAGCAAATCCAGTATTCTCCCATCACTTTACCCGCGTGATCTTACCAATGGTGAATTTAATACCCAACATTCTCCAGAGAACAAATGACCTAAGAAAAAAAATTGCATGTTAGACAAAACCCACATTCGCATAGATCAGCAACCTGCTTGCTGTACTGTACCACCACTTATTGGAACCACCTAATTTTGCCCTGCAGGTGTTGTTGTCTCATGCAGGTTAAATGTCCTTTGCTAATCTAGGAAAGTTTCTCCAAATCTCAACACTTTTTCATGAGAGTGTTGGTTACATTGGGATGATTAGCCAATTCTCTCAGCTTGTGTTTCGCATCTGGGAAGAAACCAGAGTAACTAAAACCTGCGCATACAAGAAGATGATATTCAAAACAATGCAAATATATATGCAATCCACAGGGGCCCAGTTAATTAAACCCATCGGTCAACTGCATCTATTGATATTCTGTCATTTTTTGGTGACCACTTAGTTTTCAATTCACCAATCCAGCAAATGCAAGTCACTGGGTAGCAGGCATATGGTTGCACAGGGTTTTATTGGCTGGGGTACGAGACAACCCCTTGTTTCACAAACTCACTTATTTTATTTATTATTATACAATTTATAACGCGTGCAAATCCCATGCCTGGTCACGGACGAAACACAGATATAGAAGCACGAGGAAACCGCAGAGAGGGGAGAAGTCAGCCAGGCGGTTAGCCGGCGCCAACCCGCCAGACACTGCTCTCCTATATATTATGTTTTCGGCCAATGAATTAACAAGGTTTTTTTTGTTGTGGGAGGAAACCAGAGAACCCGGAGGAAACACACGCAGAACACGGGGGGAACACACCCCAGGCGGTAATAGAACCGCCTCGGGCAGGCTTTTCGTTCTGTGAGGTACAGATGTTACCACTGCGCGACCCTGCGTGTGTATCACTGACAGGAGCAGGCAGGATATTAGTAGCTGGGGTGCGAGACAACCTCTGTTTCATAAACTCACGTGTGTGTGTCACCGACAGGAGGAGATGGCCAACTGGATACAGAGCATCAAGGCAGCAGCCTCCAACCGGGACTCGAGCTCGCCCAGCAGCCAAGGGAGCCAGGCGCCCATGCGCTCCAAGACCATGCCATCCGGCCCTCCCAGCGAAGCCACCAGCCCTGAGAAGAAGGATCGGGAGAAGAGGTTTAGCTTCCTTAAGATGAAGAAGTAGACGCTTCTTTGCTGGCCGCATGGCTCTGCACGTCGATCCGTTGTGTACACGGGAATATGAAGGTCACTACTGTTAGTTAAAAACTTTGGAGCACAGTGTTTTGCAAATAACAATTTTTACGGCTGATAAGGCGAGCGTAGGGTAGCCCTTAAAATACGTCAATGTAGGATGAACCGGGGCAGTTTTGTTATCGCTGGTTGTAGACGGAACACGACATTAAAAGTCAGCATGCAGTGGTGTAGCTACGTCATGGAACGTTTCCTTACTGTGATTAAAGAGTTAATTAGTTCTTTGCGGTAATCACATTTACTGTGAGGCAGCTTTTTAGAAGGGTAGTAGGGTGTGTTTCTTTTTGGTATATTTTACTAGATAGGTTTTTTTCATTTTATTGTATTACAATGTTTTATCATTCCTATACTGGACAACAATGACTGGACCAATTTAAAGTATGGTTTTAATCACTACAGTTTATGCAAGCTTATGAAAAAACAAGAGGATGCAAATGACCATTTTGTGATGATGATTATTATTATTATTGTAAGCATTCTGCCATTGATGAGCCGTTACCTCCGGGCACAGTGTAGACAGCATGATTTGATAACTTGCTATTTAAACTCCCCTCGCGACCCCCACACAATAAAACACATGAAGAATTGCTTTGGATGGGAGAGGAATTGCTTGCTAATATATTCCGTTCACTTGGAAGCAAACCCCAGCTTTTGTCTTGTGTACATGTAAGATTATCCCTTGTTAATTGATGGATAAGAGAGGCCGTACCATAGCCAACTGACGAAGGAACACTTTAGGTTTGTTCTGTACGTAGGTTGAGGGCCTTCATTTTTATTGACTTTCCAATATATGTGTAGTAAAGACATACCTGCATACAAACTAGAACTTCATATAAACGACTTATCCTGTAAAGCTTGCCATATTAGGGTACCAGATTATATACATAAGTAAGACTTCTTTGTTGTTTTATTGCACTTCTTGTTAAACATTTTTCAACTGTATCCATTCAAAGTATGTTAATAAACTTAATCAGCCTACCAAATTCCCGCTGGTCAATTACTCTCTTAAATGTAAAACGTGTTAAACACCGGCTGAACATTGTACAGCTCTGGATTAGCAGGATAAATCTCGAGTCATTGTGGGACCAGAGTAAGGAAGACTGATGATGGCATGAGGTGCGTAGAGGTGTCTTCAAAAAGTATATTGTGACCAGATTGTTGTGACAGGAGGATGCCCATTGCTGATTTAGACTAATTGTATGGGGAGGCGTCTGTGTTACAGACCTGCTGGGACTGACCAATTGGCCATTTTTCATCACATCTAAAACGGTTGAATTTAAAACCCTGCCATCTGTTTCATTCCAAACTCAGTTTGTTTCCCCCAAAAGTGTTTATGCCATTTGTGTAAATGCAATTTCCTATAATAAGACTGAAAACACAACTCTTGCACAAACAGCTTTGAGTCATCGGGTAATGGCTGGGAGGAGTGCACATGCCAGATAATGATCACTTTGTAACGTTTGACCCCTTGATTATCAGTAAAAACATACATTTAGGCGTTTGCCTTACCCAGAACAAACCTTAGAATGGAGTTGTGTTATCTGTTGAACGATTAATAATAGAATGACTTGCGCCATAATAAACTGCTCGCCTGGTTCCTAGGGACATGTGGCAATACAACTTTGAAGTCGAGGCAATCAGGAAATGTAAAAAAATGTTTTGGAATGAACAAAACGGAATATCCAGAGGTATTCCCAAAGCAACAATTAACCTAGTTAACCAACAATTGACATGTATCTTACATTGAATGAAGAATGAAAGATTCCCAATGGAGTGGTAAAAATATGATTGCCCTGAAACGTAATTTTTAATTGGTCGTTCATGTACAGTACTGTTTACAGACCTGGAGGCGAAGAGAACACAGCAAAGTGTTCTTTGCAAATGCGTTGGACTGTGACCAAGCTTAATTCCAAACAACCAGAGCATTTCTCATGCGTAATATGCTTTTTTTAAATGCTCAGTTGTTAACAAAGTAAAATCCAAAATTATTTCAGTTTGACAGCTCAAGCAGTGTTTTATTCCCATGCATCCCTGGTCAACAAAACCAATTATGGTTACCGTGTCGTATGTGCGTTTTGAAATAAAACATTGACTTTCTGAAGCAAGGCACATCATTGTATAGTACTGATACTGTAAGGGTATTGATCTTGTTGAGACACTCCACCTCCCACTGCCAAATGATGCTAATTGCACAAGACCTGCCCCGAGGCCATCTCGGCTACAGTTCTCATCCCATTTGCATTTCATTAAAAGGGTCCCTTGTGTGCGATGGGAAATTGCTCACAACAGGTCACCAGAGAACCAACAACCGGAAAACATCCAAACAAAGCAAAAAAAAAACCTCTCTCCCATCGTCATTAAAATGTCTTGTAATAATAAAACAATAAACATACGTATACTTATGTAGGTTTTCACGGCTCGGTGTATGGGAATTGCTTTGGAAAGCAAATCGTTACGAGCCCTGTCTCCAATCTTCCACCCGGTGAGGAGCGACGGACCGTGTAGACCGCGCTGAAGGGACGGACGGAGCTGCTGGATGACGCACCCGCTCCGTCCCTAACCGAGATGGAGCCACAATACCCGTCCTGATGACCCCGTCCGAATCCACATTGTCAACAAATCCAGTGTCTCCGCGGTGCGGGTACAGCGTCCTCTTATGTGGTTTCAATAGCGTCCACCCAAAAGTCCTCGGCATCTGCACTGAGTCACGGATCTTCACAATCGCCTCTGCAGTAATGCCCTTCAAAATGTGAAAATCGCCAGTCAATAATGCGGGGACATCTCTGGGGTGTACAATAATTCAGCACATTCCTGCCTCTGCACGAAAATGTATTGTTGCTTCATATGAACGGCAAGGGTACAGCATAGGGGTAGATGGTCAGCTCTCTGGGCCGCGATTCTATTAGAGTGGATAGGCTGAGTGATCAATCACAATAACGAACACGATTTGCAACGCGCGCAGGAGCTCTGCGGATTGTTTTTACGAGCAGCAGATTCAGAGACAATAACATTGTCACGGAGGTCTTCGTAAGTAAACAGAACATCGTTACAATGTAAGTTACACAAAACGAGAAAAAGGATATACATCTGTTCAAGAAATTTAACTGAGATAAGTCTATTCAGGCAGACCTCTTTTAACGGATTTCATGCCTTTTCCAGGCTTGTCCGCTAAGCGATAAATCCGTTAAGAGAGGTCATTATAACAGGGTTCATTATAACTGTCCAGTATTTATTAAATGAATACTATAATAATACCGTGCTGCCACTAATATTGCAGTATAATAGTGACATCAATACCCGAAGCATGTTTATAGAGAATCACCGCGACCCTGTACAGGATTGATCGGTTTCTGACAATGGATGGATGGATGTTTATAGACAATGTGTGGTTCACAGGAGCCTTGGGAGTGCAGCGCAAGTGCTATCCTTAACTATTACAGAATATCCATCCATCCATTTTCTAAACCGCTTGTCCTGGTGAGGGTCGCGGTGGCAGCAGTCCCTAACCCTTGGACTGCTATTACAGAATATTAATGAATTAATAATTGTTTTCTTGTCCGTTTAACGAAAATTCGTAGGCCCAAGGCTTCGTTAAAATAAATATGCCTGCTATTTCTTGAACCCGATTTAAAAACCACAACACCTTGCTCATCAGACGGTGCTCACTGTGCGCTCCACACACAGCACGGCGATCAGCACACATGCTGCATATTAGCCATGGCTGCGGAGCCCCGTCTCCTGGGTGACCCCAGCAGCTCACAGGCGTGTTCACGCAGCCAAACGCCCGTGTTTTTGTTTGGGCAATTTGTTGTTTTTATATGTTTTTACTTCCATCCATCCATTGTCAAAAACCGCTTAATCCTATACAGGGTCACGGTGAGCCGGAGCCTATCCCGGCAAACACAGGACGCAAGGCAGGGCTATACCCAGGATTTATTTTTGTCAATTCGCGTATTTGTTGTGTCGCAGGAATCCTGTAAATATCTTACAAGCTCACGGGGTATTTTTCTGATGTAATAATGAACATCTATCTATAAACACCTATCTGGGGGTCAAAACACAACACACCTGGCCGCTTGACGGACCCCACTCCCCGCTCAACCCCGCCCCTCGCTCAGGAGGTCCAATCACCCCCACCCCCTTTGTCGGTCACCTCTATAAACGGACACTTTCCACATACAACCATAACGCTTTATGGTGCTTCTATCGTGGGAGGCGAAACGTCGCGAGGCAGAGAGGGAGGTCGCGCTCAGTGATACGGCTATCCCGAAAGAACATCTCTGAAGAGCAACCATGAAAATCTGTTTTCATTCATGGGGGCCTCTGTCGGCAACCTCGAGAGCACGTGGCTCAACAGATCTCAAATGTAAGGCAAATGTTCCCTTAAGAGAGACGCCAACAACCACTCATACATACACGCCGTCACAATGGGCTGCACAACGAAGGCGAGGTCGCCTCCAGCACTCAACGCCGAGGCAAGCTGTGTGAATGCGCCCTCGCCACCGCGGGATGTACGAGGAATTGTTGAATGGAGCGCAATTCGTGCAGAATGTCAGAGCGGGGCGGCATCAAGGACTCGCGGTGGACACGCGGCGACCGTTCATCCCCTCAATGGACAGACGAGGCAATGCGTGGCCATGGTCCCTCTGATTTTGTGAACACGTGTGTTTGTGTGTTGAGTGCTAATTACAGCGTCGATAATCACACGCGTGCACGGTGGGGGTGGGGGGGGGGTCACTCACGACGCCGTTCCTGCCTCCTCTCAATCATCCCCTCCCAACTCCAAGCACTGCCACAGTTTCGGCCACTCGGCTCACGAGTTACCGTTCAATACCGCGTTACAGGGCTCCTCTATCTTACATCTGCAATGCATTAAAGGCAACAATCACAATTGTCAATCCGGGGCAGCACGGTGAAGCGCCTTGCCGCCTCACAGCAAGAACCCGCGGGTTTGAATCCCTGCTCGGGTGCCTTTCTGTGTGGAGTTTGCATGTTCTCCCCGTGTCCGCGTGGGTTTTCGCCCGGCACGCCGGTACAGTTCAAAGACATGCTGCTGCATAGGTTAATTGTCCTGCGGACTAAATGGACTAGCGTCCTATCCTGGGTATATCCCTGCTTTGCGCCCTGTGTCTGCCGGGATAGGCTTCAGCTCATCGCAACCTTGTATAGGATTAAGCGGTTTCTGACAATGAATTAATTAATTCATGTATCGAGTGCAGCTCTGACAGGTTCATAATATCCGTAGCCGGGAATCAAACCCAGACAGGCGTGTTCAGCGGTGAACTGGGCCCACACGTAAACCCACGCATTCAGAGCTGCAGCCTCTCATCAGCAGAGCCAGGCTGCATTAAGCCCGATACTGATGAATTTCGCGAGCAGCCCTCCTAATGAGGCGCTTAATGGCGAAATCGGTCAAGAGTTTCACTTCTATTAAAAACCAATGCCGCTGAAAAGTGTCGCTCTGAGAAGGTCGTGTGGGCCGATGCTATGCGGAAATCCTCCACACGCGGTACTTAATTAGAATTCTTTAACGCGCGAGAGACAAACAGGGGAAGCAGGCGTATTGTTCGCTTATTTATTTTCTCGGCAGATTAGCCGTGTCCTTGTTACGCAGCCTCCCGTGACCCCGTCGCTCGCTCCTCGTTCTCGCGTGGAGCCGCTGCGCCCTGTGCTCGGCGTGATGCCGCCGCACGGCCGCTCTTTACTCGCCGGCACAGGGCGCGTGATTGAGGCTCGTTACGCCGTAATCGCTGCGATTTCCAGCTCCAAGCTCTCCGGAGCGCGCCCGTGTGTGTTTACGTGCTGAACACCAAGCACTGCGATAACAATCATGCAGGGCTCGATGCACAGGGTGGTCCACATGTCTTGTGACTCCCCGGGTATTTGACCTCTGACATTGTGTTCTCCTTTGCGCATTCGCTTATGCTTTAAATAGCTCGTATTTATTTCAGATAAATAGAGTTTACGCATGTAATTTTTATTTTTATAGTTGGTCTTCACAGCTGTTCTTTCGGGATAGCCGTGTCACTGAGTGCTCTCCCTCGCGACGTATCGCCTCCCGAGCATCCTCAGGATGCTTCCAACGTGGGAGGCGAAATGTCGCGAGGGAGAGAGGGAGATCGCTCAGTGACACGGCTATCCCGAAAGAACAGCTCTGAAGAGCAACCATCATGAATCGAGCCGTAAAAACCCACATCAATTTTGACATTGCTTACATTAAAGATCCATTGTCATACACTGATATAAAGTCGGAGAACTAAATGGAGGTCGCAAGAGGGACCACTTTGCAGAGGACGTGATTTAAACGAGGTTCAACACCAGCGGCCGCCCTGGTTAACAGTGCGGGGGTTGGTTTTAAGCACAAACACACGCGCCGTCAGATTCTCCCGCAGACGTTAAATGTCCCCATCACGCGAGACATCTGCAAGATTATCCGCAAATTGCTCAGTTGAATCGAGCGTAGTAATCATCGCTCCGTAGCGGGAAGACATTTGGGGAACAAGACCCTCCTGTGGCTTTGGTCTTCCTGGATAAACACGCGTAATGACAAGAAGCAATCCCATGTCAATGCGTTTGTAAGTGAAGGCATCTCCACACCGCATCCGACCTTACTTCACCGGACTGGTCAATCGGGGTTAGTAAAGATGGAAAGGGGGCGGGGGGGGGTAAATGACGGTGGCGCGGTGAGTGGCGCTGGTGCCTCACAGTGGAAAGGTTCCTAGGTTAGATCCCTGGCTCGGGTGCCTTTCTGTGTGGAGTTTGCATGTTCTCCCCGTGTCCGCGTAGGTTTTCGCCGGGTATTCCGGATTCCTCCCACAGTCTATGTTGCTGCCTAGGTTAATTGTCCTGACAATTTCCCCCTGTGCCCTGTGATGTGATTTGCTTACACCTCCCCGCTGGACAACTGATAAATAAAGTACATAGCTCAACTGACTGAAATTGCCACCGCTGTTATCTGTGGCCAGAATCAAACTCGGGTTGCTAGGTCCACAGCGCGGTGCGCTAACCACTCAGACGCCAGGCCACCCTCTCACAATGCAGAATACACGCACTCTATGTGAGCAGCACGGACTGTATGAGCGGCACGGACTGCATGTACTGTCGCAGCACCACGACTCAATCCGGGATCATTCCAGGCGCCGTTTTACAGGAGCGCGCGATGAGATCGCAACACGTGCGGTTTCATACGCGGCTCATCAACGGCTGAACCCGACGAAGGTCAACGTTCTCCGGGCGTTTCGCCCATCTCCGTGTGGGCAATGCGTGGGCGGCTCATCGGCGATGGATGGACAACGCGCGCTAATTGCAGGCGCGACCTTCAACACAATCATCAAGAAGCGCGGCGCGCGCACACAGAGGGAAATGTACGCTGCTCATTTGGAACGGTGCGACCTGCCTGCGTGCGCTGAGTGAGCATCACACGATCGCGCGCCTGCCTCGCCTCCGCGTTTGCGCATTAAGTCTCCCCCTCCTCCTCCTCCTCCTTTTCCTTCGACGGGAGTCCCGGCGGTGACGCCCCGCGCTCGGCGAGAAAATCGCCTCTCTCACGACAAGAGGCGGCAGCGCAGCCGCGGGGAGAGAGAGAGAGAGAGCCGGGACGCAGCCGCTCGCGTCGCACGCTCCACGCGATCCGCTCGCAGTCCGCGCCTCCGCTACCGGCGGCGCTGCCGGGTCCTACTCGATGCGGCTCCATAAATAAGGGTGCTGCGAACCACGAGGGGACCGGGTGAGAGCGGGCGTTCGTCACCACGATCAATCCGGGCGCCTGGTTAGACTCCCCCACCGCCGCCGCCTGTTTCCTCCCGCGCGGGGCTCTCGCCTAGTTTGGGAAGTGCGAGTGTGAGCCGCTCCGAGCGCGTCTTTACGCACGCGTTCGTGCATTCGAGGCCCATGGCGGCAGAGCCGTGCGGCGCGCACTACGCCGAGCTCTGGGACGGCCCTGCGCCTCCCACGGGGCAGCCCAACACCACGCACTGGCCGCCGGGTTGCGACTACGGGGGCTACGACGTGGAGGGGGCCGAGAACGGGGCGCAGGGCCCCGTCGATCCGACGCTGCCGGCCGCCCGGCTGCTCATCGGCGTGGCGCTGTGCGCCACGATGCTCGTGTGCGGCGTGGGCAACGTGCTCTTCTGCGTGGCGCTGCTGCGCTGCCGTCGCCTGCGCAACACCACCAACCTGCTGATCGCCAACCTGGCCGTGTCCGACCTGGTTGTGGCCGCCGTGTGCTGCCCCTTCGAGCTCGAGTACTACGTGGTGCGGAGGCTCGCGTGGAGTCACGGGCCCTGGCTCTGCGCCGTCGTCAACTACGTGCGCGCCGCCTCGCTCTACGTGTCCACCAACGCGCTGCTCGCCATCGCCGTGGACAGGTGCGTGAGCGGACAACGGCCGTGACGCGGCACGGGTCACGGCAGGTGTCAAGTAGGGGGTCACCTCCCCGTGTCACGTAACGGGCATCTCCCGCGTCAAGCGGAGATCGTATCCCGGTGTCACGCGGGGATCATC
>JAZEWU010000002.1:25313415-25325915 GCA_036362915.1 Geotria australis
AGTGACTCACAAAGGGGCCCGAATTCGATACCTGCACAACACACACACACGTGGGTTCGTGGTATCGGTCCCGCGTGACACTGCTCTGTCTTTAACACGGCTGCCAGCCAATGCACGTTGAGCCTGGATCAGCAGGCCGGCCAGCGTGCACCTATCTCCCAAGAGAGGGCCCAGCACGTCAGGAACCCTCCCTCTGGCCGCCTGCCGTGACCCCAGTCCGCTCAAGGTCAAAGCCCTCCTCGCCCTCGCTGTCTCTGACTGTCTCTTCTCTAAGCAGTGGCTTTTTTCCGTCTCTACCCTGTACTTCGGGGTGAAAGTAAGCCGGTACGGTCGCGTACAGCTCGGTATGGCCTACTGGTATGAAAGTGGCCGGACCGGTAAGAAATGTCCGTTACTTTCGCCTCTGCCTGTGCCCCCTCCTGTGGCGAGTTGGTGCCGCGTGGTTGGCACGGGCCTTTGCGCAGTTTCTGGTGCAACCCCCCCTCTGTTCCTTGCCCGACCCCTGGGCACCTCTAGTCCGTGGCCCCACTTGCTCTTCCAACTGAAAATACCAACAACGAACCAACAACATCCCTCGCCAGAGTAACGCACCGGCGCGTGATGCCGTCACATTCAGAAGCTGCGTCAATGCAAAATGGTACTGTGTCTGGCGCAGCAGTCAGGGACCGCGCACACGGAAGCCGTGACGGCGTGAAGGCCGCCCTGCGTCTGGCACAGGGACCTTTAATCCCCGGCCTGGGCTCGGCGAGATCCCGCGAATCGCCCTCCGTCTCGGCGGGGGTCGCGGGGATTAGGTTTTTTTTCCGTCAACTCAGCGATTCGTAAGGTCCCGCTAATCCCATCGGGGGGAAATCAGATTGAGCCGCGAGCCTCCGTCCACGGCACCTGTTCCACTGCACGTGGGCGACAGAAGGAAACGAGACGGTAACAGGCTGTGTTGCCCACAGTGGCTGAGCGGGGGGCTTTACGTCTCCGTGCCGCGTGGCCACCGGCAAAGCCGGGCTCATTGCTTTGACGGGTAAATGTGAGCCGCGTCAAGGAAAACGCCAAGCTAAACAAACACAAACAAGTCTTACCTTGTAGAGCCACACCTGCGCGTTCTGGGATAGGCAACAAAAGTCTCAGAGACTTCGGTGATAGGAACAAATAACGACCGACATTGAAAATACAGGATGCGGTATTAGTCGCTTTACCTTCAATAATGGTGATTTCACTATTCTCGGTAAAGCTACTTATGTCTCACCCTGTGTTTCTGAATAGCGCTCTGGTGCTGCTAGTGCATTTACGTGTATCGAGATAGCGAGGCATTACATCAAAGAGATGCTACTCGAAAGCTTTAGCAAAGTGAAGTCAATGCCACGTTCCCATGGCAAAAAACCAGTGTACAGGATGATCACTGTTGACATCCTACCACGTGGTGCTCATTACATTCATCCTTTCTAGGTTAATTGGCCTGCGGACTAATTGGCCCCCGGTGCCCTGTGATGGACTGGCGTCCTATCCGGGGTATAGCCCTTCCTTGTGCCCTCTGTCTGTCGGGATAGGCTCCGGCTTATCGCGACCCTGTACAGGATTAAGCGGTTTCTGACAATCGATGGATGGATGGATTTAACCGTGACTCCGTGACCCCTGAACCCCTCCTAATCCCGACCCCGTGACCCCGCGCCGGCGGCAGTGTGAGCGACTGGAGCGCAACCTGCGGGAGGCGGAGGGCGCCAGCGAGGCGGAGCTGAGCCGCGCCACCACGGAGCTGCAGGCGCGCCGGGTGGAGCTGGCGCAGGCGCTGGGGACGCTGCGGTCGACCCGCGCCGAGAACGAGCGCCTGTGGGCGAGCGCTCGCGACCTGGAGAGCGAGCTGGAGCGATACCGCCGCGCCATCGAGAACGAGGACTCGCGGTAAGGACGGCGCCGCCGCGCGCGTCACGCTCCGGCACGCGACGCGCCACCGTCCGCAGCGGAACCGCTCGCGGCCTTGGGACATCGCACCTTGCCAGGCTAGCTGGCGGTCTCACGGAGACCCACAGAGTCACGCGGAGACCAACGGATTTACGGAAACCCAGAGACTCGCGCAGAGACCTGGACTCGAATCCTGCTCACGACCAACACCAGAGACGATTTTTCTGAACCCGTCCTGCGTCTCCCCTAGGTCGACTCAGCCTCAAAAATGAGTACCTGGTGCGGTGCGTAAACACGGTCACTAGGGAGACAAAGGCGGCCGGGCGTGGGTACAGATCACCCACCTCCTCGTGTGCCGCGTCCGACCTTCATCGGTGCTGCTCGCTAACGGCACTTGACCCTACAGTCTGTTGAGGCTCTACGGCCGATCTTTGTCTTCTTTGTGGCGGTGCGGCGTGCAGACTGCACTCGGTGATCATCGGCGCCGTGCCGGCGACGGTGCACACCATGGAGCGTCGCTGCGCGCCCGGGCTGGCGACGCGGACGCTCTGCCGCGCGGACCAGCCAGGTGGGCTACTCCGGCGACTCCGCGCGACGGTCACGACGGCGACGACGCGACGAGGGCGACACGGCCACCCGCGGCCGCGCGGGGGGGGCGGAGGACGCCTCCGACTAGCCCCGGCGCGAGATCTATGGCTGCGAAATGCGTTTTGTTTTGTTATAGGGGCATCGAGCGTTCCGATGAATAGCACGGGAGTGTAAATGCCAATCAATTCCGTGCAATTGTTTAACGCGCGCGACCTTTTTTAAGTGACGGATAGCCGCTTCCACCGTCCGCATACGACGCGCTGACATTTGAAAAGAGCAGCGGCGGCGGCCGCGCTCGCGTCGTGTCAGCGGCAATCGGGCCGCCGAGCGACTCGGGATCTCTCGCGTTGACGCCTCGATGCCGTCCCCCTCGTGCAGACTCGGACGCGCTGATCGTGAGGGCTCGCGGCCGCAAGCTGGCCGAGGCAACCTCCCCCATGGAGGAGCAGAGCGGCGGCAACGCGGCGCCGCGCGGCGGCGGCGTCTTCGAGCAGTTTGAGAGCGAGGCCGCCGGGCGGGACCGGTCGGGCCACACGGAGACGCGCAGCGGCCACTGGCGCGGCGACGCGGAGGAGGAGGAGGCCGAGACCGAGGCGGGCGGCGACGTTCCGGACGGGGCCAGGCTCAGCAGGGCCTACAGCAAGGTGAAGAATCTCATCAGGGAGAAGATGGGCCACAGGGACGGGCAGGACGCGACCGAGACGAGCAGCAGCGAGGAAGACCTCACGGTGTACACGGTGCCCAGCTCCGTGCGCGTCAGCGGCCAGGCCAGCTGGCCGCAGCCCTCGTGCTACTTCGAGCCGTGCCTGGGCCGCGTGGTGGTGGTGGACGCGGAGGAGGAGGAGGAGGACGCCGAGGGTGACGAGGCCGGCGACGACCTGGATCCCGTGCCGTCGCTGGGGCCTCAACCGCCTCCTCCGTCTCCTCGAGGTCCCCTCCCTCCCGCGCCTCCTTCGGATCCCTCGTATTACCGAGACATCCTCATCCCTCTCGATCCCGCGCCGATGCCCGACCACGTGCCCGCTCATCCGCCCGCTCCTCCATCCGCCCCGGACGCCCAGGGCGCCCGCGAACCCAGAGACCCGGCGGCGCCGGCGGCGCGGCAGGCCGGCGAGGAACAGAAAGACAAAGACGAGAGGGCGAAGGACAAAGACGAGAGGGGGAAGGACGGAGGCACGGAGCCCTGTCGCGACGCCGACAAGAAGAAATCCGACGCAGACGACGAATCCAAAGACGGAGACAAAAAGTCCAGGGGCAAAACGACTCCGTCTCCTCCGCAGGAGGTCCAGCACGAGGTGGAGAAGAACAAGAGCGCGACGGACTCGGGCGGACGAGCGCTGGGGAGGCCCGAGCACGCCACCCCCGGCGAGTTCACCTCCTCCTCCATCAGCTACGAGAAGCTGGAGGTGGTGGAGTCGACCGAGACCACGGTGGACGACAAGCGGCAGGACTACGAAGAGAAATCCCTGGTCATCGAGACGTCCGTCGAGAGGAAGGAGACATTTTCGTCGCACTGAGCCGGGCGCGTATGACCATCGGTCTGCTGACGGAGGGTTTCCGGAGCGACCGGCTAAACGGCTTAATCCACGCGGCCAGGTTTTTGTTGGCTGGCAGCGTGCGGGCATGTAGATTTAGCTCACGGCGTGGTTAAGGGCTAAGACGGTCGTGAAACACACGTGTGCAAAAATCACACCAACATAAAGACCCCCCCACCCACCCAGCCACCCTCCAGTGTAGCCTTAACAGACTTGGCGGGTTAATGCTGGTTAGCGAGTAGCGCCCATGAAGGTGCTGTTCGCGGCATCTCTCACACGCGCAAACGCCACACCCGCACCATCGGCCTCGCTGCCGCGGCTGTCGAGCACCGCGGAATCCCACGCGGGCTGTCGTCGCTGCTGATAAAGCGACGCGGGCGGTTGTCACGACGTGGGAACGGGCGCAATCCTGAATAAAAAAAACCGCAGCGGGGCTGGAGGCTGCCCCGCCGCTCTGCGGAGCTATACTTGTTGTGACGGGAAACGCAGGAGAATTATTGGACGAAAGTCACCGCTGAGACGAACGCAAAAGATAATCCGATAAAAGCTACAAAAAACAAATACCGTGAATAAAACAAATATAATCCGCTACTGCTGACGAGCATACACTGATATTTGTATAATACAGTTCAAGTCGTTAGGTATGAATTTCAATCGATCTGAGTTTAACGGTTAAACGATGATGGTGATGAAGCTTGAGGTTGTGCTGAACGCTTATACGGTATTTCATCACAAGTAATAATTATAATAGTGTATTACATTTATATAACAGTGCCTTACACCCAGAGGTCCCAAGGCACTGCAGGACACCACAGAGGAGGAGGGGAGGCAGCAACACGGTCAGCCTCCGCCAACCCGCCACATACTGCGTTCTATATATTCTGATGGTATCTCTCGGCCAATTCATTAACGAGTGTTGTTTTTTAGTTGTGGGAGGAAACCGGAGAACCCGAAATTAACTCACGCAGAACAGGGGGGAGAACAAACCAACGCCGCCTCACACAAAGGCTGCCCGAGGTGGGAATCGAACGTCCTCGGGCAGGATCTTCTTTCTGTGACCTTCAGATGTCAGCACTGCATATACACCCTTGCACTTTCGGGCCACAGCGGCCGGAGGGCGTCGTGTGGCCGGGAGCGCGGTGCGTTGCGCTGTCCCCTGCTCTCCGCTAATCGTCACTCACAAAGCCGTTCTTTTGAAGCAGATCTCCGCGCGACGTACGTTCCCGCCGGGCTGCTTTGAGCGCGTGGAATAAAACTTTGAACGGAAAATATATCCTCGCGGGTTTTCCTTGCGCGTCGCGTATCTCTGAAACTACAACAACAACCGCCGTTCGCCACTAAGCGACGGTGCCGTCACCACGGCGCTCGTGCCAGGCCAGGTGCTCCCCGAGGCCGCGTGAAGTGACGGGAGGTATGGCACGGGACGGACACAGGTGAGCACGGGTCACAAACACCACACCCGTGCGCGTAAGCTCTACTCCCTACGATGGAGGCAAGGGTGGCTTCTTCGCAGCGTCCGACAAGCCGAGGGGAATAAGCCGGGTGGGTGTCGAACATCACGCGACGGGTCACGACGCCACTGGGCCCCCGTCACGCCGACAGAGGGATGGGGTCACCGAACACGACCCGAACTCAAGCATCGCGTTAACACCAGGAGGCGGCTAAACGCGGAGTGAGTAAACTGGGACATTTATGTAATTACGCAGCAGGAACATAAACAAAGAGTAAAAGCCACGTCGGTGGACAGAGAGAGTTCGCACAGAGCAGCACACGAGGGATGGACACATGGTCAGGATTGGTGGCGGGAGGGCAGCACGAACACGGTGCCTCCGTTATGTTAAAACGACGATACGGTACCTCAGGTTACATTCAAATATTAATTCGACAGGCAGACTACGATATTACACTTATATAGTATAGGATATTTAGAGGGTTGATTTTTTTTTCTTCCTTAAATATATTAATCTCTCAAAATGTTAATAAATAATTTTAACTTATTCTTCTGTACATTTAAGCTCAGACGGCATCTCTGGTCGATGCGGTGCAGTCGCGGGCACGGTTCTCGGTACTGGCACGGCTCGTTGACGTTTTGTCTCTTTAAATTGCACATGTTGGGAGGAAGGCCCCACTCTCACAACGCCTCGGAGATTCATAACGGTGTGACATCGAGCCGCAACGCGGTTGTGTTCACGCCGCATCCGACAGTAATCGTCACGCAAATCAGCTCCTCTTTTTACAGAAAAACATCCGATCTTTCTGTAGTAACGCCGATCGTCGTCGCCTGACGCTGCCGCGGGCCTGCGCGTGTCACCGGCTTTCACCGACATCAGGCAAGCAGTTCGACCTCTGCGCTCGAGAAGGGGCCACGGAGTAATCGTGAGCGGCGGTGGTGGCGTGCTCACCCGCGCGGCCTTTCGGCGATTGAACGCTAGTCCGTTCGCGGGATTCTGATATAGCTGACGGAGCGGCTGAGATTGTGAGATCTGGAGGCGGTGGCGGTGGCCGGGCAGGGGTTCCGTCAAACGGGCAGCTCGGAGAGGCCCTCGCGGGCTCACGGACACACCGCGGCACGACCACGCACACGCACGCAAAGACGAACATCCCCCCGTGGAGCCCTAACGGAATATAGGCTCAGGTGGTGCTCACCACGCCCGGCCGCCGTCGTTTCCCCAGTGCTAATGTTTACACACCGCATCAGGTACTCATGTGAGGCCGAGTCGACCTACGTGGGGGGGGGAGTCCAGGACCGGTTTAGAAAATTGTGACTGGTGTTGGCTGTGAGCACGAATCAAACTCGGGTTGCCGGGTTTGTAGCGCGGCGTTAACCGCTCCACAGCCGCTACCCACACGCACGCTACCCACACGCACGCACTCACGCCCGTGCCTGGTTGTCTCCGAGAGGCACGCGCCCACAGCACATCTCGGCGCGCCCCAGCATCACGGCGGAAAGTGATGCCCGCTGACGGGTGTCTCGTGGAACCCGGCGTGTGGGTACATGGCCGAGGGAGCGGCGGACGCGGGGGATCTCCCAGCCCCTCCGCGCGCGGCACCAGCACGACACGGCGCTAAAGCTGCACCCGTTACGTCAATTATAAAGCAGCGGCTGTTTAACTCAATTCACCGAGTCATGATCTAAGGTTGTCACGGCTCGATGTGGGATAATTGCTCTCCGTGGCTGTTCTTTCTGGATAGCCATGTCGAGTGTTCCTCCTCTGTTTCGTTTCACCTCCCACGTTGGAGGCATCAGAAGCCTGATGATGCCTCCAACGTGGGAGGTGAAGGAGAGAAGATGAACGCTCGACGCAGCCATCCTAAAGTAACAGCTATGGAGAGCAATTCTACAGAAAACAATTATAATGTCACCGTGGCCGGAAAAAGCTAAGAACTGTAAATGTGCAGAGAGCTTTTAGCGCACCCAATTCTCTCGATGGCACGAACGTTACCGGCAAAGTTACGGCGGCGATTTCCACACGATTGGTGTCAACGCGGGTTAAAAAGTGAATAAAAATGATCAACAACCGAGGCTCGTTTCTGTTTATCGGAGAGACGGAACAGGCGCAGACGGGAGAGCGAGTGCGTTCTGGAGCGCGGCAGCCAGAACAGAGTGCGGGGCGAACATCTATTTTACGTAACACCTAAATGCTCTCATCACGAGAGTTGACAGGCAATACGGGGGCCTGTCGATAAACGGGAGCTCGCAGCATCAATCACGCGGCGCGCAGTCGGCACCCCGACTCCATTACTTGGGCCGCGTCCTTTCGCGGTCGCGGGGAGAATGCCGCATAATTTCTCATTTGCGCCGAGAGTCTCCGCGCAAATGTTTCCATTACGTCGGCGCGATGCGCCCGCGTTCATTCAAGTTTCGACGAAGCCAAATGAAAAGCTGGTGCCCGGGGGTGGTACGGGGGGAATCAAATAAAACTCACATTATTAAACATCTTCAAAAGAGATTATTATTATTATCATCATAAATATTACTTCTAATAGGCCCAATAGAAACGGAATACGTATTACATTAGCGATGTCGGTGGCTGGCTGCGTGCGTGTGTGCGTGTTGTTTTCCAACTCGGCCCGGCGCAGGCGCGTGCGTGTGTGTGGGAGTGACGCGACACATCCGTGTGTGATTGTGCGTGTGCGAATGCGTGTGTGAGTGAGTGTGAGTATGCGCGTGTAAGTGAGTGGGCGCGTGTGAGTGTGCGACTGTGTGTGCGCGCGTCTGCGTGCGCGCGTGTGTGTATCAGCGTGCGGCGTGCGAGTATACGCGTGCGGATCTGTGCGAGCACACACACACGGCTCCATTCAGTCGTCGTCGTCACCACCGCCGCCGCCGTCGCCGACGCCGGCACTAGCGGCCGCCGTTCCTCCGCCGGAGGCTCCGCGCCACGGCCTCGCCCAGCTCCTGCTCCAGCTCCTGCCGGCGCGACATGGCGAGCTTGGAGCCCGCGTCGCGCACCACCTGCCCCACGTAGGGCGGCGACCGCGTGCCGTGCAGCATGAGCGTCCACTCCGACAGCGCCCCGCCGTGCCCCGCCGCCGCCGCCGCCCCCGACTCGGCCGCCCCCGCCGGCCCCTCGGCCCCGTCCACGAAGCCGACCTCGAGCGTCCAGCGGCCGCGCGGGTCCTCGCCCCACGCGTGCGTCGTCATGAAGGGCCAGCGGTGGAAGCCGACGCGGGAGTCGGAGTCGCGCGGCCGCCGGCCCAGCAGCAGCGAGCGCGTGCCGGCCGGCGAGGTGAGGTTGAGGGTGAGGTCGCCGCGGCGGCTCGCGTTCACCGTCACCACGGCCTGCACGTGCTCCAGGTAGCGCACGTGGTCGGCGCGGCCCGCGCACGCGTCCGTCTCGACGCTCAGCACCAGCTTGCCCCGCGACGGGATCGACCTGCTCAGGGGGGGGCGACACGACACGGTTGTTGATATAGATAGATAGATGCTTATTATTACAGCTGAAAAATAGCCTGTGAGCTTGCGAGCTCTTTACGGGACTCCTGCGACACAACAAACATGCGAGTTGCTGACAATGATTAAAATATATACAAGGTTCATAAATAAGCAAAATTTAAATCAACCAACAAAAAAACATTTACACGTAGCATTGCACGCATTTTTCAAATCAAATACTGTAGTCCAAAATACGTGGCGTTGCACGATTATTTTTCTTCCAAATAACCATATAAGATAAAGCCTGTGCATTGCGATAGTGAAAAAAACTAAAGCATATTAAGGTTGTGATGGTGAAAGGTCGACGGTGAAGGGTGTTGGTGTTGCTCTCTAGTGTGTACTGCACTCTAAAGGGGCAGAGACACGACACGCACCTCTAAGTATCACTCACCGCTCGTCCAGTCGTCAGAAATTTCGTGACAATTTGGACGTTATGAGCACCTTATTGCCAGTATTTAGCGCAGGATCCTTAACACAGATGTGCCGCTAGTCGCTTCAACAACATTCAGTCGATAGGTACACCCAAAACGTCGCGAGATTTAGCGACAAACGTGTACGATTAGCTGTGTGTGTGTGTGGGGGGGGGGTGTTTAGCCTTGACAGATTCAGCAGCAACATTGAGCCTGGAAGGCTCACGGAACGGGAATGAGGTTCCATCCGCACCAGGAGAGACACCGGTGCGGAGTCGCTGAGAGAGGTGCAACAGTGATATAAACGTAGTGATATAAACGTACTGATTTAGGTTTTCCGCGCCGCGCACTGAAGAAAACCGCGCCAAGGACGCGGCTCTCGCTTTGCCGTTCAATCGGCAAAGAGCGGCTTTGAGGGCTGAGTAAGCAGAAGCACTCGGCGACGCGAGCACATCGAGAGGAGCCCCGTGTAGTGGCGCGCGCAAAAACCAAAACGAGCCCTTGACGGGTACCGGACAGACCCGGCGATGTCACTTTGGAGTCACTCCACGGCTCGGCAAGTGCGGGGGACGTGGGATAGGAGTGCTACTTTGGCGCCTCACGCCGAGCGCGCGTCTGCGAGACGTCAACACGAGAAAGACGCTCGCCACGTTAACGCTACCTTATAGGACAGACAGATGTGCAACTGATGGTTGCTCTTCACAGCTGTTCTTTCGGGATAGCCGTGTCGAGCGATATTCCTCTCTCTCCTTTGCGACGTTTCGCCTCCCACGTTGGAATCATCATCGATGCTTCCAACGTGGGAGGCGAAACGCTCGACACGGCTATCCCGAAAGAACAGCTGTGAAGAGCAACCATCATGCTTCGAGCCGTGAAAACCTACATCAGTACAAATATACAACTGTCTGAGAATTCCAGCAACAGCCCTTCTTCAGCAGAGCAGAGACGCTGAGCCAGTTGTGTTTGGAGATTGTACTGTACAGAGGTGGGCACGGAGAGCCCTGGCAGATATTGAGATTGAGAGAGGTGAAACGTAAACATCGCTGACTTGACCCGTGAGAAGGTTTACAGTATTCAGCGATGCGCCGATAGCGGTTTGACCCGCGCACGATCCGAGTTCGCGGTTCCGTAGGAAACATACGTTCTGCGATTTTCTTGGCTTGTTTTTCATGGCCTCATTTGCATTGTGCCGCAAAATTGTGTTTTGCTCATTTGCATCGTTGCGTTGACTCCCGCAGCCTCCGTGTAACCTTCGCGCGTTATTATTCCCAAATAATTTGCATACATCGCAAATAATTTATTCCCACGCAAATGTGACGAATGCAAAACGAGCGTAGGAATCGATCGACGCATTAGTGCGGCATCGCGCACACTGTTAACGAGCCATCGCTGTAAGCGTCCGCCTCTTCAATACCGTATTGTTTACAAGGCGGCAATAATGACGAACATTTGTATATATTTCAAACGTGTTGTTTATTTACCGCTAGCAGCGCAGCCCCTTAAACGCTGGTAACGATGCAGCGGCGTACGCGGGGGAACCGCGGCGCGAGTGGACCACATCAACAATAACAACGACAATTTACAATTCGACGGCGCAGAAGCACGATCGAATTTGGAGACGCTTTACGAAAATGAAAACAAACCCACATTAGGGTATCGAAGCGAGCCGGGGTGGGGGACGGGGGGAGGTCAAACCAGGGGAGCACGAGGGGGTTGAGAGAGAGAGAGCTGCGGTGCAACGAGCACCGAGACGAAACAATCACCAACACTGATGACAACAACAAGCCCCTGGGACATCCGGGGCTGCACTAACAACAACCAGTCCCAAGGACAGCCGGAGCAAACAAAGATCCCCCGTATAGCCTTAACAGACTGTAGGGTCAAGCGGCATTAGCGAGCATCTATGAAGGTTAACATGACACACGAGGAGGTGGGTGACCAGCACCACGCCCGGCCGCCTTTGTCTCTCTAGTGGCAGTGTTTACACACCGCACTAGGTGCTCATCTGAGGCTGAGTCGACCTAGGGGAGGCCCAGGAACGGGTCAGAAAATCGTCAACTGGCGTTGGCCGTGAGCGGGATTCGAACTCGGGGGTACCAGGTTTGTAGCCCTGCGCGTTAACCACTGAGCCATCGCTCCCCAGGGCAGCACCCACAACAACAAGCCCCAAAGAGCGGCCAGGACAGGCAAGGCAGCAGCACTACAACGAGCCCCTGACGCAGCGGCGGTAGGCAGGGCAGCACCAACGAGTCACCGGGGCAGCCGGTGGAACCGAGCCGGTAATGGCGAGAAATCACCCACCGCGAGGGTTGCCACCTCGGCTATACGAAAAACCAGGCCGTTTCGTGGGCCACGACCGGAGTAAGCCAGAGCGCGCGAGAGAGAGGGCCGGTTCCCTGTGTGACTGGCAAAATCACCCCAGACACTGAAGACGTTGAATCGCGTTTCCCAGGACGGCTACGATCCTTGACAAGCAGGAGGATCGTGGCAATGGGCGGGCGGGCGAGCGGGCGGCGGTACCACTCACCGGACGCTGGTGATGGAGCCGCCCTTGCAGTGGAAGCGCTCGGGCACGCTGCGCCAGTCGCGGGCCATGCGCACCATGGCGCCGGCGTCCAGCACGCCGTAGCCGAACAGGTGGTTGAACTCGAGGCCCACGCCGTTGCGCTGCCACTTGTGCACCTCGTCGTGAAGCTGGTTCCGCTTCGACGTGAGGACGGTCAGGTGCTGCAGGTCGCGCCAGGTCAGATCCGGGCTGCACGCGGGGGGAAGAGGGGGTTACAAGAGATCGTTTTGTTTCGACTGCTTGCTCGGCACCGGACAGCTAAACACGCCGATTGGTCTGGATGCAAGAAGGTCTCGGGTTCAAATCCTGGCTCGGGAACCTTTCTGTGTGAAATTTGAATGTTCTTCCGCTCACGGCCAACACCAGTGACGATTTTCTGAACCGGTCCTGGGCCTCCCCTAGGTCGACTCAGCCTGAAACGAGTCCCTAGTGCGGTGTGTAAACATCGCCAGTAGGGAGCCAAAGGCGGCCGGGCGTGGAGCTGGCCACCCACCCCGTCGTGTCCCGTATCGGCCTTCATAGGAGGTACTCGCTCACTGCACTTGACCCTACAGTCTGTAAAGGCTATA
>JAZEWU010000002.1:25326657-25343090 GCA_036362915.1 Geotria australis
CCGACGCAATTATTCACAACTGCATATTCCATTAGCGGATTCCCATCGCTGTCATCTCCACATCGATAACGCAGCTCCCACTCAAAGCTCCACAGCTCCTCTCCGTCCTCCCACCCACCCACCCACCCTCTACTCCTCTTCCCCCTTCGTTGTGTTAACTTGTGATTTTTATATTCATTTCCATCCATCCATCTATTGTCACAAACCGCTGAATCATGTACAGGGTCGCGGTGAGCCGGAGCCTATCCCGGCAGACACAGGGTGCAAAGCTGAACCAATCCCAGGATGGAAGGCCAGTTCATCACAGGGAACCGGGAGCAATTTAGCTTGCAGGCCAATTAACCGATGCAGCAGCATGTCTGTGGACTGTGGGAGGAAACCGGAATGCACGGCGAACAATTCGCGTGTTTGTTACGTCGCAGGGATCCCTCAAAGAGCTTGCAAGCTCACAGGGTATTTTCTGCTGTAATAATAAACATCTATCTGTACTGATGTAGGTTTTCACGGCTCGATTCATGATGGTTGCTCTTCAGAGCCGTTCTTTCGAGATTGCCGTGTCGCTGTTCTTTCAGGATAGCCTGGCAACGCTTCCAACGTGGGAGGCGAAACGTCGCGAGGGAGAGATGAAAATCGCTCGACACGGCTATCCCGAAAGAAGAGCAACGAACATCTATCAATTTAATGTAAACTATACAAGGCTTTACTTTTTCTGGCAATGAGTGTTAAGATATTAAAACACCAAATGGACACCTTTTTGCAAATGTTCAAGTTTGCAAGCAGCCACAAATGCTTGTGGAAAAAACATGCAAATAAAAGCCATGATAATATACATAGTATATTTTAAATTATTTGGACACTGGTAAAAAGAAAGGTGCCCATAATCTGGTAAAAAAAAAGGTGCCCATAATCGATCAATGTATCGCTCCCCGTTTGGTGGAAACTCACCACCCCGGCCTCCGGGTCCTTCTTGCGCCCGTTGCTAAACGTGGAGGCGAGGGTGGAGGAGCAGCTCTCGTCGTAGAGCGCCGTGCGGCCGTCGTTGATGGCCGAGTTGATGGAGATGGTCCACATGCTCGACGCGTAGCCGTCGCAGTTGCAGTCGTCGTACGAGCCGCCGTCCCCCGACGCCCACACGTAGATACTGCCCTTCCCTCCGCGGCCCTGCACCGCACCACACGCGCTCCCGTCAGCGACCACGGCAACCCGGACAATTATATAGACCGGGACGACCTAGACCGGGCATGATCTTTTTTCGAACCATCATGAAGGTTCGAAGCCTTTCATGACTGATATTATCCGCAGTGTAGGTCTTTTTACGAGTTTAGGTCACTTGAAAAGTTATGCAAGTGTTGTGCACCCGTCGATATGTTGGAAACAACTGAACACACAGCACTTACCTTTAAAGATTCGCTGGAAATTACATCCAACTCCTGATGAAGTTTCGCTGGAAATTACGTCCAACTTCATCAAGAGTTGGATGTAGTTTCCAGCTAAACGTCGATAACATCTTTAAAGGTAAGTGCTGTATGTTCAGTTTTTTCCAACATATCGACGGGTGCACAACACTTGCAGAACTTTTCACGTGACCTAAACTCATAAAAAGAGCTACACTATGGACATCATGAAGGTCTTTGGGTGGACCGTACTTAGTTTGGAACTTCTCCTCAGACCTGTTCGCCATGGGTGACCCTACCAGGAGTACTGGACTCCAGACGACACAGCGCTGAGGTTCATTGGAACACACAAGCCCCCCCCACCACGACAAGGTCACGATCCATTGGGGGGGCATTATAAATACAATGTATTGTTATTAAATACAATGTATTATTTAGTAGGGCCGGGGCTCGCGCGCTGACTTCACATCAACGAGCATAAGGAAGCTATGATGAGGTGGGAGCGCCTGTGCATCATTATACACGAAGACCCCCTTGACCTTGACTATTAGAGAGCACTTGCAATCAGAACCCCGTGAGAGCGATCGATTACGCCACCGAGGCTGAGCCCTGCACGCCAAGAGGGTGCTGCTTGTTATGTCAGACAAGGTCCTTCTTTTGCAAAAGAAAGAAATAGGAGCAGGGGTGGAATTGTGCGGCAACGCACATGAACGCCGCTCCCAGAATGGATTTTACAGACGGCACGGTTATTTTACATCTCAGAAGTCACAGAAATGCAGGAAATGGGTTCTCAAAAGCTCATTTTCTGGGAGAGGACCCATAGACCCTCGCTCTAAAGGGGACGTGGACCCGGGTTGCGTTCCCACAGTCAATCTTTTCCAATTCCACCCCTGACAGGATCAGCCACAGAATATGTACACTACACATAAATAAGCTAAAAAAACAATATAATTCATAACGCGCTACCGCGCAAATTCCACGCCTGGTCATGGACGAGACACGAATACGGAGGCGTGAGGAAACCGCAAAGAGTGAGCCATACGGTCAGCCGGCTCCAACCCGCCAGACACATACAGTGATGGATGTCAGCACCCATACACAGGCAGGCAACATACCTACTTGCTGTACTGTCTCATCCTAATCCCTCAAAAGCTATTTTTTTTTACAGATCCTTGTCAATCTATTGCTGGGTGAGGGCCCTCAACACGCTGTGGTGGTCGTGTGGGATATCCGACCATACTTCACCACACTGGTCAGTGCGAGTAGGTGGAGGTAGAGGCCAGGACTGGTGCCGATGTCACTCACCACTGGTATTAGTCGTGACCGGAAATTGAACTCGGGTCGCCGGATTCGGAGCATGGTGCGCTAACCATTGTGCCACCGCTCCTCCCCAGCCCTGATATGGTATAGTATTGTCCCTGTTGAACATCGTGGTATGTATATATACCGTGTCAGTTGCACGCTGCTGACTGCATAGAGCTGGTTATTTTTACTCCACATTTTCCCTGTGCACGGGAGCGATTTTGTCTCCAGGACAATTTCCCTTGCCACGAATGGGATCAATCGGCTATGACAAATGCACCGAAGGCTTTATGGATCCGTAATGGAATTCCCTTCGCGGATGCAATGGATATCATAAAACAGTTGCAAGTGGTGCTCCACAACAACACGCCCACACGTGCAAACGCGCGCACACAACAACGCGCGCACACACACACACACACACGCACGTGTAATGATACAGATAAAGACCCCCCCAGTATAGCCTTAATAGATTGTTGGGGCAAGTGTTGTTACTGAGCACCGTTGAAGGACGGAACGGCATACGAGGGGATCGGTGGCCAGCACCACGCATGGCCGCCTTTGTCTCCCTAGTGGCAATGATTACACACCGCACCAGGTAATCATTTGAGGCTAAGTCGACCTAGGGGAGGCCCAGGACCGCGTCAGAAAATCGTCACTGGTGTTATCCGTGAGCGGGAATCGAACTCGGGTCGCCGGATTTGTAACCCAGCGCCCGTTAACCACTGAGCTACGGCTCCCCACGCACACACACACAGACACACGTACACACACATAGCGATGCTTCATATCCAGAGACTGGACGAGTGAGCGTGTGTTATATGCGCATCGTGAGTCACCACCCTCCCTCACCATCCTAGTAATGCAATAAACTGTCACGATTAGGGGTCACGATTTGATTTAAGGACTGATTAATGTTCGTCTCGTTTATATGGCTTTGTTTGTAGTGTCCGTCTTGATTCTCCTGCCCAGCATTTTCGTACGTTTTCCATATATTGTAAAGAATCCGTTCTCACCGCGTGATTCTGTGCTTATATATTGTGCGCATACTACGTTATTTTAACCGGTATACAAATGGCTCGGTGGCACGGTGAGTAGCGCTGCCGCCTCACAGCAAGAAGGTCCCGGGTTCGAATCCTTTCTGTGTGGAGTTTGCATGTTCTCCACGTGTCCGCGTGGGTTTTCACCGGGCACTCCGGTTTCCTGCCACAGTCCAAAGACATGCTGCTGCATAGGTTAATTGGCCTGCTGACTAAATGGGCCCGGTGCCCTGTGGTGGGCTGGCGTCCCATCCTGTGTATAGCCCTGCCTTAGGCCCTGTGTCTGCCGGGATACGCTCCGGCTCACCGCGACCCTGTACAAGGTTAAGCGGTTTCGGACAATGAATGAATGAATAGAAGGTGCAGAAACGCAACAGGTGCGAGAGGTGGCAACTCATCGTGAGCGACATGCACCCAGGGGACCGTACGACCAAATTTCATTGCCACAAAGACAAAGATGCACCAATGTAGATGAATGCTGGCGTGGTACACGAGACGGTGGGTGGCCAGTACCACGCCTGGCCGCATTTGCCTTCCTAGTTGGGACGTTTACGCATCACACCAGATACTAATTTGCGGCACAGTCAACTTAGGGGGGGGGTCCTAGGACCGGTGGTGGCCGCGAGCAGGAATCTAACTGTGGTCGCCGGGCTTCGTAGCGCACGCGCTGGCGTTAACGAGCGCGTGACGCGGGTCTTAAGGAGCGCGCAGAGAGCTAACGAGCGAACCGAGCGAGCCGAGCGGCCAGCAACGCATCCTCGCGCCGGCATGCCTCCTAATTAGGCACCGGCACGCGGACTTGTCAGATCCCCCGCCACCTGCTCGGCCTTCCCCACCACCGGCTCGGCCGCCCACGCCTCGCGGCTCCGCACGGCCGCTCCTGGGACGTCACCGCAGCGCCTGTGCCAGGCCATGGTAAACCTTGAGGCTGCCCGAGTTAAGTGGCGAAGGCTCGCCGACAGGTCACGGGATAAACCCAGTTGTCATGGGCGGTTGACCGAGATGACAGGCAACAGGCACTACGTGTGCTCCCTACGGTGCCAAAATGCCCCCCACCTCGCCCTACCCCCTGATCGAACCTTGTTGACGCCGTCAGCCATGGCCTGCAGGGTGAGCTCGCGAGGCCCGTCCACGGTGCGCCCGTCGTCCGTGGGGCCCCAGCTCGCGCTGTAAATGTCGATCATCTGGGGCAGGTGGCTGATGGCCGACGCCTCGATGATGTCCGTCATGAAGGGCTGGTCCAGCATGCGGATGCCTGACACACGCGCGGACGCAAATACAAAGTTCCCCCCGTATAGCCTTAACGGACCGTAGGTGTCAAGTGCCGTTAGCGAGCACCTATAAAGGTCGACACGGCACACGAACAGGCGAGTGACCAGCACCAGGCCTTTGTCTCCCGAGTGGCAATGTTAACACACCGCACTCGGTACTCATTTGAGGCTGGGTCGACCTAGGGGAGGCTCATAACCGTTTGAGAAAATCGTGACTGGTGTTGGCCGTGGGCGGGATTTGAATTCGAGACGCCATATTTGTATCCCAGCGTGGTAACCACACAAACACACGCGCGTGTGTGTGTACGAGTAGAAGACACGCGCCACGATGCATCCAGCGCGTTATTTCCGGCCCGCGCGTGAATTTCAATCCGGGCTGTTGTCAAATATATTTGCGCTCACGGAAACTCCCCCGAGACGCACAATCTCATTTTCAGAACAGACACGCGCGCACACGCACCGACGCGTGCGTGTCGGGTTCGTATCGATGCAGGGTTCGGCCGCGTTACTCATTGCGAGCCGCATTATGCACGGGCACGGCCGAGCGGCAGAGGCGACTCCGCCGGGTCCCCGCCACCCGCCTCCCCCTCCTCGCAAGGGCACAGGCTTCACTCGCCGCCGAATCAGCCGCCACTGCGTGTCCGGCTGGCTGCGCCGTGCCGAGAAGAAACAGTCCCCGGCTAGTGCCGCAGATTAAATTGGTCGCCGTCGTTGCGACGCGACGGTGATTCACGCCGCCGGACGCGTGACAGCCCGCGCGAACACACGGGATGCAGCGGTTGCTTATTAGTGCCGCTCACCCCTCTTACGTTAATTGCTTGGAGGAGTCGGTGAGATTGGGGGGTTGAGGGAGGAGGGCAGGCGGGAAGCGAGGTGTGGGGGGAGGAATCGCGGCGCAGACTCCAGACACGGTTACACAAGCTGGCCTGGCATCGTTATGCAGCCGGGGTTACGTCATCGTTAAACTGCCAGCGATGGATGTTTATTGTTACAGCGGATACTATCCAGTGAGCTTGCGAGCTCTGGGTGCGGGATTCCTGCGACACAACAACGCTCCAAAATTAGGTGGAGGAGGAGCACGGAGACGAAGATGGAGAGGACCACTAGGAGAACGAGGAGGATGAGGAGGAGGAGGAGGGGGAATCGTAGCAGGAGGAGAGGGAGGAAGGTCCCTGCTCCCGGCTGTCAGATCAGCTGATGAATGTGGGAGCCGAGGCTGGGGGTGACACCGGCGCTAAAGCGATTTAATTCAGGCTGCCGTGCGTACGGGAGCACGGGGCTAATCTGGGAGACGCGGCCACACGCAGCTGGGATGAAGCGCGATAGGGTCACTAATACGACTCTCCTAACATCGACAGCGCATTCATCCTAAGTGATTAGCGTCCGTTCCTGCGGCCAACGCAAAAAAAAACCGTTTTAGATGGTGGTGACATCACAGTGTGTCTCAGTGTTCAAATTACTATTTGTACTGATGTAGATTTTCACGGCTCGATTCATGATGGTTGCTCTTCAGAGCTGTTCTTTCAGGATAGCCTGATGATGCTTCCAGCGAGGGAGGCGAAACGTCGCAATGGGAGAGAGGGAGATCGCTCAACACTGCTATCCCAAAAGAACAGCTCTGAAGAGCAGCCATGCAATGAGAGTTTGTCAGTGTTTATCGCCGCAATACAGTCTCTCCTGGTGTAAATTCCACATTCATTTGACCGGGACCAACATCTCCATAGAATAAGCACTGCTAGCTTCCAATAGTGGTGTGAATTGTATCGGCCTGGGGAGGAAGCGGATCTGAATGGCACTTCGCGTGGGATGTCAACAAACACCTTTAGCGTCTACCAAACACTTCGAGGCCGAGCTGAAAGACAACGATGTCCAGAAGCTGACCATAGTGCTTCGAAGAATCGCAAAGAAGAAGAAGCGCATGTCAGGCTGGAACCTCGGTGCAATTGCTAAACCTGCGGACTTCAGCAAAAAACAAATATTGACCCACACCGAAATAAACAACACAATTACGTATCCATTGTCGCATGATCCTCCACATGATCTATTCCACTCACGAGAGCCCTGCGTTTGGATTTGGGCTATTTCTATTCTCGAGCGTTCACCATGCTAATAGCAACTGGAACGCACGGAGAAAACCCACACGTTTGTCAGGAAATAACACTTACACCTCCCGAGAGACGGATTATATATAATCAACCGCTGGGCAGCCGGCTCCTGGCCATCTCACAGTCGGAGTCAACAACAACACCTGGTGTTTCCAGGCAGTGTCCCATTCGGCACCACTTAGCAATCAGGAAAGATTGGCGCCCAATCGGGTGATTTTGTCATTGGCTCTAGAATAAGTATTTTGACCCGAGGGGCTTGTGTAATGAAACGTTTAGACTTAGAGCGAGTGGGAGCCGAGAGCGATGTCGAGAGAGAAACCCTGCGGCTGCCCGGGTGTGTTGATGCGTGTGCGCGTGTGTACGCGCCCCAAACCCGGTCACCAGAGTTCGATTCCCACTCACGGCCGGTGATAATTCTCTGAACTGATCCTGGGCCTCGCCTAGGTCGACTACCTGGTGCGGTGTGTAAACATCGCCGCTAAGCAGGCAAAGGAGGCCCTTCGTGTGCCGTGTTGGTCTTCATAGGCGCTCCCTTACAGCATGTGACCCAACATGTTAGATGTTAGCTAGATAGATGTTTATTATTACAGCAGAAAAATACTCAAATGAACTTGCAAGCTCTTTAGAGGATTCCTGCGACACAACATTCTGTTCGAGGCTACGTGGGGGTGTTGGCACGGAGTGTGTGCGTGTGCACGTGTGTCTTTCTCCACCTGCCACGCGGGAGTTGTACGCGACCCCGACTCCACACACGTTGTTGTTGGCGGCGGCAGACACCTCCCCGGCACAGCGTGTCCCGTGGCTGCTCCGCACACACACACACACACAGACAAAGGTTCCCCCGTATAGCCGAGATGCGACTGGCGTGCTATCTTGGGTACAGCCCTGCCTTGCGCCCTGTGTCTGCCGGGATATGCTCCGGCTCACCGCGCACCCTGTACAGGATTAAGAGGTTTCTGACAATGAATGAACGAATGGACCAGCGTGCACATGGAGCCGTGACAAACCTGCCCCCCCTCCACCTTGGCGGCCGCGCTGCCATTACCTGTTGAACCAGTCGTCCGTGTATCGCGGATACGGGAACGGGTCGTTGCTGCTGAAGTCGTAGCTCGCCTCGGCGTGCTGCGAGCGAGACACGCAGCGGTGGTCAGTGTGTGCCCCCACGTGGGTTACACCTTCCGACAATTGACAGACGCTCCCCCTGTTACGGGACTGTTGAGGCAAGTACTGACAGTGGGTTGCGCCTATGTGAAAGCCAGCCCACCTTAATAGAAACACCGATAAAACATTCAACGTTAACACGGCACACGGTCGGGGCACGTATCCGTAATGTCATCGCTAAATGGTGCCAACGTGAAATGTCACCGTTTTCGCGCCGATACCCATTCCTTTTTCATTCACATTATTGTCATCACGCACCAGGGCGAGGTTTTAATGTAGGGCTGAGCAACACTAAACCAAAGGGACAAGTTCGGTAATTTCACTTTTCAATAAAACGCAGTTCGCAGCATCCTAATTCTACGTGATGCGTTAAACAAGCTGGGATGTCACACGGAGGCCTTCACGGGGAGTCTATTACAAACCCATTCCACTCTCGGTGTCAGCCCGGCTAAGTGCACACTCCGGTCACTACACTTTTACTACACGCGTTTTATTTATATTCTTTTTTTCACCGGTACGCCAGGTACAATATCGCGTGGCGCGCCGCATTAGCGAACCGTTACAAAGCTCGTTCAACGTTGCAGAAGCCATGCCGGGCACTCCGGTTTTCTCCCACGGTCCAAAGACGTGCTGCTGCGTAGGTGAGTTTGTCTGCGGACTAAATTGCCCCCAGTGCCCTGTAATGGACTGGCGTGGCATCCTGGGTATAGCCCTGCCTTGCGCCATGTGTCTGCCGGGATAGGCTCCGGCTCACCGCGACCCTGTACAGGATTAAATAGTTACTGACAATGGATGGATTCCAGTGCAGGATGCTCTTGACAAACAGCGCAGAGTCTCAGCGAGGTTTCTTTGGGGGGGAAATTCTAACAACAACTATTGCCCATAACACGCGGACCGGGCAATTGTTCAGATACATTTTGCACAAATTCGCCAATGTCAATCTCTCGACGGGCAGCTGTTGAGAGCGATTTTCACACATCGAGGCGTGAAAACCCGCGTCGCTGCAATGTCTCCTTCACCAATAATGGCGGAAATCACCAAAGCCGGTGTGTTCCGGCTGTTTTGTGAACGTAAAAATCAAGGCCGCCATGTGCAGGACAAATGTCCAATACCGATTTGCAACAATAAATATTTCTCCGGCCGGTCTTATTTCTGCGGAGTGTGCGCCGATCTGCGGACAAATCGCCGAAGGACTTGACCTTGGGAGTTTTAATGAAATCCTTGAGCGTCGAAATAAATTGCACGAGTTACCGTCAGCGAAGAAAAGGCGACGGAGGCCGAAGAAGAATCGAGAAGGGCGGGCGACCGCGTCCCAAACTCAACCGCGAGCCGCGTTCGCCGCCTCCGCCGCCGCCGCCGCGCGGCAGCGATACGCACGCTGGACGCGAACCGAGACATGCACGGGTAACCGGCGCCAGCCTGCTCCGGACGAACTGGGGCCGTTTCCCTGGAAACACTAATGTTGATGTCCCCAGGGATGTGCGTGCCTTACTGCCTGTGGGGCTCGTGTAGGCTAATTAGTTACCAGCGCTCGTTAATTGTTATCTGATGTTAATAGGTGTGACTTTTACACGTGTAAATCAAGCATCATCAGCTCACACCGGCTACGCGCGACGCAAACGCAACGGATCGACTCACGTAGTTGGTGGCCAGGTCTGGGTGGAGGTAGTCGATGCCTGCAGCGACACACAACCAACACGCCGTGAGCTCAGCGCCAACGTTCGCGACATACGACACCGACAACACCGACTCGCAGCCGGACCGTTCACTAGCCTGACGATGCCTCCAACGCGGGAGGCGAAACGTCGCGGAGGAGAGAGGAGCAACGCTCGACACGGCTGTCCCGAAAGAACGGCTCTCTTTGGAGCAATTCTCACGCGTTGGGAATAACCCCGTCGTGAGCGTGGCGTCGTGTGGTTGTTTCGTCAAACCCAGGCGCGTCGCAGCCGCGGGTGTTACGGGTGTTGCGACACCCGCGCTTTCACAGAAACATGATTCCATCTCCCCCACTTTTTCCTGAGGTAGTCTCATATCTATGGGTAGTCTGATGAAACGAAATTGAGTTCCCAACACATGAAAACCTATTGGTCAAGTTAGATTGATTGAACGGCCATCCGGAAAATCAGTCATTTGACCAACCCCCAATAGGCCAGGGCGGGAAGAGTAAACAGTTGAAGTACGGTACGTGCGGGCCGAAGGCGGGGGGGTGGGGTTGCGGTGCTCATGTCCCACCCCTAGAACCCCCACACTTTTTAAATAGCTGCTCCACCCCTGGTCAAACCTGAAGCGGACTCACCGTCGTCCATGATAGCGATGGTCACTCCTTTGCCCGTGTAGCCCAGTTCCCAAGCCTCCACAACGTTCAGATCCAGTCCGGGTTTTCCATCCGCCTGTCCCGTGTTTATCTAGGACAGGGGGCGGCAGCGCACGGCACGCGTGATGTGGGCGGCGCGCGAGATCGTTCGGAGTCAAAGTGTAATTAACGGCGAGGAAACTAAGTTGAGGGCGGCACGGTGGCGCGGTGAGCAGCGCTGCCGCCTCACAGCAAGAAGGGTCCCGGGTTCGAATACCGGCTCGGGTGTCTTTCTGTGCGGAGTTTGCATGTCCTTCCCTTGTCCGCGTAGGTTTTCGCCGGGCAATCCGGTTTCCGCCCACAGTCCAAAGACATGCTGCTGCATAGGTTAATTGGCTTGCGGACTAAATTGCCCCCCGTGCCCTGTGATGGACTGGCGTCCCATCACGGGTATAGCCCTGGCTTGTGCCCTGTGTCTGTGGGATAGGCTCCGGCTCACCGCGACCCTGTACAGGATTAAGCGGTTTCTGACAATGGATGAATGAATAAAGCAATGTTCGGCTATAAATTAACTCGCTCAAATTGACAATACGTAAATAAAATATAAAAACCACAAGTCAACACAACGAATCGGTTGCCGTTCCTGATGCCAACCTCCTTCAGTTGGAGGGTCCTTGGATCGCTATTTGTCTGGAACCTCTCCCCAGACTTGTTCACCAAGGGAGGCCCTAGCAGGAGTGCTAGACTCCAGGTGACATAGCTCTTGAGTTCACCAGAACACGCAATCCCCTGCACCACGATACAAGTTACAATCCGGGAAGAGCCGATAGGAAAAACAACACGGCAACGTTTCGTGACACAAGAGAGCGTCTCTTCAGCCGCTGAGTGCCGCGCTTTCAGCGTCCACTTTGCATTTAGCCTCAGGATGCAAGGTGCACTCGAAGTAACATTAACCTGGGAGCATTAGCAAACGCAGCCGACGCGCAGTGACGAGCGTCGCCACTTGTGGGGGTCCACAGTAAAAGCGGAACGCGATCCTGGAAGAGGTGAAAGCCTCTCGTATTCGAGCCGTCTTGAATGGAGTACTGTTGTCAGGGGTGAACGCTACTTCAATCTCTTAGCGGTGCGGTCGTATCGCAACCCCATTTCCCACCGGAAATGCACCGAATGCTTCGACCGCTCTCTCACCGGTACGCCGTACCGCACCGGCTTGATTTCACCTCCGATTGTCAATAATGCAAATCTTGATCTGTGCGTGAAATGTTATAAATGTCGTGATTGCAAATGTTGATTTGTGTTTGAAATGTTTCAAATGTTGCACTTGTTCTCTCTCAATCTTAAATATTTACCTATATATTTTTTTGCCAAAGCAATGTGTAACTGTAGTTTGTTTGATCAATTATGTGCGATGCTGTGTGTAAATGGTTATTTTGTTTTTGTTTGGTTAATTAGTTATTTTAAAATATATATTCTTATTTATTTATGTCAATTCGCGTGTTTGTTGTGTCGCAGGAATCCCGTAAAGAGCTTGCAAGCTCACTGGATATTATTCTGCCGTAATAATAAACAACTGTCTTAATATCATTTACGTTATGCAACAGATCAAAAGCCAGGGATTGTCTTGTTTTCAGTCAGCTGTTTCATTCACCAGTACAGCCGACTGGACGTGTGAAGAACCCAAATCAAATCCAGGACAAGGTGGGGGCCGCGGTGGTGACCATAACCATCACGTTCCCTCGACCACCGAGGCCGGGGTCAAGGTTCAAGTGGTCACCGTACCAGGTACCACTGCTTGCTGAAGAGCGGGTCGTTCATGTCGATGTTGAAGTGGTCCAGGGGCTTGTAGCCACGCTTGTTACGCGAGTATCCCTCCTGCTGCACCACGCGCTTCACCTGCAACCGCAGCACGCACGACGGCAAACGGGGTGAGGTGTCAGGGCAGTGGTGAGAAAGGTAAGCCGGCGGCAACTGGCCAGCCCGCGTGCCCGTTGGTCGGAAACCATGCGACGCTGGCTCCACGTGCCGCGGCTCGCGTGCGAACGATCCTGCCGGGGACGGTGAGCGGGCCGGAGATGAAAGTAAGCCAGTCCGGCATACCGGCCGGTGAGAAAGTGGTGAAAGATTCAGTATAGTACAGGTGGGTTTAGGGGTTGGGATACGACCGCACCGGTAAGAAACGCAAGTGACGTTGGTCCTGTGTGAGAGCAACGCGGGAGAGGACAATTTACCTGGGCAGCATTTGTTTAGACTGTGGGAGGAAACCGCAGTACCTGGCGAAAACTGGACACGGGGAGAACGTGCAAACTCCACATAGAAAGGTACCGCAGCTGGGAATCAAACCCGGGACCTTCTTGCTGTGAAACAGCAGCAATACTGATTCGTAAAGACAGTGCTGGCTGTGGAGGGAGTGGGGGGTCTATGTGGGGGGTGTGGGGGTCCGTGAGGGGGGTGTATGAGGGCGGCTGCCCGGAGCGATTCGCTGAAGATATTCGCGTGAGAATTTTACGTAAATTATTCTTGATAAAAAAAATGTATTAACTTTTTCGGTTTCGGTACCGACTTAATCTTGTGACGGATGACCCGGAGCCCATCCCAGCAGACACAGGGCGCAAGGCAGGGCTATATCCCGAATTGGACGCCAGTCCGTCGCAGGGCATTTTCTTAAAATGTCATTAAAATCTCTCGGATTGCTTTCAACAACCGCGGGGCGATGGATGTCGATTGCTGTATCAGACTCCCGGACAATCCGGGACGGTTGGCAACCTTACTCCCAGGTACCCGGGATGTAAGGGGCGGTGGGGCTGTGAGTGATCTCTCCCCGCACCTCTCTGCCTTCCCCTCAGTTGACAGCCCCCAGCAGTTCACTTACAAGGGGCAATAAATCTGTGTTCACCCGGGGTGCCATTTCCGCAAAGGCTAGCCCTGAATAAATACATAACAAATATAGGTGTCTCCTGCCAGACACAGAAACATTCTTAATATCCGTAGCAGCAGCAGATGCTTGAGTCACCGTGCAGCTGCACGTCTTGCGACACCGACAATGGGCATTGCGAGATACTAAATCAATGTTCGCGGTCAGTAGCGCCGTCGCCTCACAGCCAGGCGGCCCCGGGTTCGAATCTCGACTCGGGGTGCCTTTCTGTGTGGCGTTTGCACGTTCTCCGCGTGTCCGCGTGGGTTTTCGCCGGGCACTCGGGGTTCCTCCCACAGTCCAAAGACATGCTGCTGCATAGGTTAAATGACCTGCGGCCTAAATTGCCCCCGGTGCTCTGTGATGGACTGGCGTCCCAACCTGGGTCTAGCCCGCTTTGCGCCCTGTGTCTGTCGAGATAGGCTGCGGCTCACCGCAACCCTGTACAGGATTAAGCGGGTTCTTACAATGGATGAATGAATAAAGCAATGTTCGGCTATAAATGACCTTGCTCAAATTGGCCCTCCCCACGGGCACCGCCCTGCAACAAGTTTAAAAACAAGCCACCGCGAATGTATACAAGAATGCAATGTAAGGAGGACATGCAGATGTAAGGGAGTCTGCTGATCAATCATTAATAATAATTAATAGGATAGGCATTTAATGCTGCGACATAATCCGCTTGGCGTAGCTTAGGAGCCGAGCAGAGCGAGCTATGAACATTCACGAGACACAAGGAGAGAGGTTATTATTATTAGATAGATGTTTATTATTACAGCAGAAAAAATACCTGGTGAGCTTGCAAGCTCTTTACGGGATTCCTGCGACACTAACGTGGGAGGCTAAACGTCGCGATGGCGGGAGCAGGAACACTCGCTACGGCTGTCGCGAGAGAACAGCTCTGGAGAGCAATTCTCAGCAGCAGGCGCTGGGCATTACGCACGCTGCCAAGCCGCAACGGCGTGCGTTAAATCATTCAGTGTACAGTTCCTGTTAAATTATTCAACGTACAGTGCATAGTACCCAAAACGGAGATCCCACTCCAGGCGCCCGGGTCTCCTGCAGCTGCCCTTGAGCCTCAACGACGGCGTCTTTTTCAATGTTAAAATGTTGGCTTTTCTCGAAGCTTTCAAGATGCAGCTGCCCATCCCGGAGACGCGGCGGACACGGAGCTCGCATCGGCGAGAGTGAGAGCGACGCTAAGGAAGTGAAATCAGCGCCGGTCTCTCACCCCCCGTGGGAGCTCTCTCAAATCATTCGCATTAATAATGCAGCTCAGGCTGGATCAGCACGGCATTGCCAATGCTGGTCACCCACCCCCGCAGGGGCCGTCCTGGCCTTTATCGGTGCTGCCTAACAGCACTTGGTCCTGCAGTCGGTTAAGGCTGTTCCATCCAACCCAATCCATTGTCAGAAACCGTTAAATCCAGTACAGGGTCCCGGTGAGCCGTGTCGAGCGCTCCTCCTCTCTCGACACGGCTAGCCCGAAAGAGCAGCTCTTGAGAGCAACTCTCACACATCGAGCCGTGAAGACCGACATCAACACAAATCAAAATGCCGTCTGATGTAGGTTTTTTCTCAGAGCGCCTGAGGATGCCTCCAACGTGGGCGGTGGAACGTCGCGAAGGAGAGAGGCGGAGCGCTCAGTGACACGGCTATCCCGAAAGAATGGCTTTGCAAAGCAATTCTCAATTCAAAATGCCGTCCACAAAACTACAAGCCTGGGTCTTCCAGTCTCACTGCAAGGAAGGTTACGCAGGGCGACTGCACCTGGACGAAACCCTCTCCCGTCCGCAGCTGCTGCACAAGGAGGGATCCAGGCCGGCCACCTCACCCGGCGTGGCCCCAGCTGGGAGGGAGGAGGCATCGTTCACACCAGAGCGACGACGATGATGATGATGTCCTCGAGCGTGCAAATTGAGGCTATTTTCGCTCCCGTCGGAGCCACGCTCGCGTAATTTGTCACGCTAAAAAAAAAAATCCCGGAAAATAATTGCGCGGTTCGGCGTCAGTTCAAACAAGTCTCGGCCCCAAATCTCGGCCTCATCGTCATGAGACACGGGCTCTTTGTGAGCAGCTTGTAACGGGGTCTTGGGAGCCACGTGTGCGCTGCTACGACCGAGACATACACTCGGTAACAATTGCTCTCCAAGGCTGTGTTTTTGGGATAGCCGTGTCGTTGCCTAGGTTAATTGGCATACTGAGTAAATTTCCCCCGGTGCCCTGCGATAGACTGGCATTCCATCATGGGTATAACCCTACCCTGCGCCTTTTGATTGCTTACCCCGGTTGACAACTGTTTACAGGAGCTGCATAGCTCAGCGGTTCCTTCCAGCTTAAATACCTCGCTCGGCGGTCACGCTGAGACATACACGCGTCACCTTTCGGCTCAATAATGGGGCCCAGCACGCCGCCAATACAACAGCGAGACTCACTAACCGGCGCTTGTTGAACGGGGGGGGATCGCCTCGCAGCCACACATTCCCGGTTCGATTTTCGGCTCAGGTGTCTTTCTGTGTGGAGTTTGCATGTTCTGCCAGTGTTGGGCGTGGGGGCGCACTGAGTAGCGCTGCCGCCTCACAGCGACACACTTGCCTGGTTCGATTCCCGGCTCGGGTGCCTTTCCGTGTGGGTTCGTCGGGCACTCCGGTTTCCTCCCAAAGTCCAAAGACATGCTGCGTAAGTTAATTGGCCTGCTGTCTAAATCGGCCCCGGTGCCGTGTGATAGATTGGCGTCCCATCCTGGGTATAACCGTTTTATCCCTGTACGGATTAAGCGGTTTATGACAATGATGATGATGAGAGACGGAGTGGCGCTGGTGTGGCGTCGGGCCGCGGAGGCTTACCCTGGGGTCCCTCTCGAGGCGGAGCTGGTGAGACGCACTGCGACGCCTCCTCGCCCGACCGGCCGCCGGGTGCGAGAAGTGGAACAGGTCCTGGGCAAAGTGGAGCTGGG
>JAZEWU010000002.1:25354816-25400091 GCA_036362915.1 Geotria australis
GAACGCTTGCGCATCCGGTCTGTGGACCTCGGTGCAGTTGCAGCGCCTGCACACTTGATAGCTACGTCACTGACACTGGCCACCAAGTGGGATGAGTGCAGCAGCCGGTGGCCACGTCTCAGGCTTGGCGTGGGTACAGCACGTGAGTCGGAGGGCTGCAGACGACACGCACACCGCGCTGGTGCACACACAACAGCTCGCCGGCAAACATAAACAACAGCGCCTACACAATGCCACGCCAGTCGAGCGTATTTCCCGCCCCGCGTATGTTCTCGCACGGAACGCGTCGGCATCAGTTACACGTTTACAAACTAAACTAAAATACACGAGACTGTGCATACTTCAGCGAGTAGCCTGCTTACCACAAGAGCAGTTTGACAAAGTGTATAATGAAACCTACGTTTTTAACGACAGAAGGGTTAGAACTCAAACCGCGTGTCGGCTGCGGTTAAATGAACGTCACGCGTGCTGGTCCTCTGCGGTCGTGGTCGCGTCCTCCCTGCTCCGGATGTTGATGATCACTTGGATCTGCGCGCCCATGTCCCCGACCACAGCCCTCTTCGTCTCCGTCCATTCTGAGTCCCCGTGGCGGCTTGCCACGGCGCGCGCCATCGCTCCGCCCGGCTCCGCGCGTCCCGGACGACTCTTGGCGGCGGCGGCGACGGGCGTCCGATCGTCGAAGATGCCGGCGTGGCAGCCGTCGGCCGTGCCGTGGGGGCCCCGCGGGAAGCCGACGCCCGCCGCTGGGGGGTCGCCCGTGTCGTCGACGTTACCGGGTGGCCGCGACGCCGGTGGCCGCTGGGAGCGGGCTCGCGAAGGGCCCGCGGCGTGCTCCTCCGACGGATCCGCGTCGATCGCGCATCGCCCTGGACGACACAACGTTGCGCGTCGACGGACACCTGACGACGCCTCCGATCCGGCAGGAGAAACGTCGCGGAGGAGAGAGGACGAGGAACGCTCGACGCGGATGTCCCCGAAAGGGCAGCCGCGGAGAGAAATTCTCGCAACAACGCGGCCGTAAAAGCAAACGCACAATCTGCGACGGACGTTTCGGGCGACCTCCCTTCTTCACAGCAGACGACTGAGGTCGTGACGCGGACGCGGGGATCCTTCACTCGAAGGGCTCGCCACACCGTGCCAGCCCACCGGGGGACGACGCTGGCACGGCGCTGCCAGAACCGCGGTAGCAACCGATGACGCGTCAATTCTCGCTTAAAACGAATACCGTGCGGGACAGCGAATCGCGTTACTTTTAGACGCAACTGGAACGCGGCGCTTTCTCGACGGAGCCGTCGCTGTGCGAGCGATCGCAAGGGGGAAGCGCCGCGCCGATAATTAGTTTCGCACGAACACCTCCGCGCGTCCATTTGCGGTGCGCGTGTGGTGCGCGTGTGGTGTGCGTGGAGCGCGGCGCGTCCTCTCGCACCGCGCTTTCGAAACAAACCCATTTCCCGGCTCGCGGATACGATCGTATCGCCGCGCCGCTTACAGGAATTTGCGAGGGAAGGAAGGTGCTACGCTAACCTCTTATCAGCCGCCGTGCCTGCCAATCAACACGACCGCCGCTCCAGCGGGGACCCTCTGGGATGAAGATAATGATGCGAGTGGGCGGCCGGGCGGAATTATCGCCCAAGTTCCGGGATGTTCTATTAGCGACAATTCTTGACGATCGCCGATTACAAGATGACTGTGCACTCTCATCAATCTCCTCGTTTCCACCACAAACACCCATTCGTTGACTTGCACCCCAATTAAATAGTTTAGGGGATTTCAGTATCGTGCATTTTATGAAAACAAATAAACGTTTGACATTTACAAGCCATATGTTTAATGAGGTCACCGAGTGACCCGGAGGTCACAGCTCTGAGACGGGGCTCGAATTTAGGTTTTAGCCGCACGTGATTAATCCGGGGTTCCCCAGCGTGGGGGGTTGACAGACTCCCCTGGCTCCCAATGACTGCACAACGACCACTTGATATTGCTAATTGTGAATCGGCTAAGGTCCAGCCGTGAGAATGGAAAAGAAATGCAAATAAAAGTTACAACTTAAAATGTGCACGGTTTTAGTTCGGTGTCAAACGTATTTGTTTGAAGAGAATGACTCAGAGGCGCGAGGACACTACAGAGAGGTGGAGGGGAGGCAGGCACGCGGTCAGCCGGCACCAACCCGTCAGACGCTGCGTCCCATATATTATAGTATCAGCCAATTAATGCTTTGTTTAGATACGAGAGAAAACCGGAGAACCCGGAGGAAACCCATCTGAAACAGGGCGAGAACACACAAACTCCACACAGAATGGTGCCCGAGGCGGGAATCGAATGACCTCGGGCAAGAACTACTGTCTGTCTGCGAGGAGCAGATGTTACCACTAGATAAAGACATCCTTCCGGCCAATACAACAGGTTGACCGCCATGCAACAATCTCTGGGATGAATGTGTGGGACATTGCGTGCCTTTCTGTTAAGAACGTAAAATCACCACTTGTAGGATGTTTTCTAATGAAATATTGTGAAAGAGTCTCTTCCACTGGCTGTGATCCGACGCATGCTTTGTGCGATTTCCAAACTGGTTGTTTATCCCGTGACGTAACGCTCATAGCACAACTGGAATCGAATAATGGGATTTCTTTTCTTACAGTACTAAAGATAATTAAATTCCAGTTCGAAACGATGCGAAGAGGACTCCGTCGCGAATAAAAGCGCAGACGGTAGCTTCGAGTGTTTCCGACGCGGAGAAAGCTCATTCGGCAACATGCGCAGAAGCAACGTCACGGCAGCTGTGAAATTATTGAAAAATGGCACCCGGCGTTTAGCCGAGTGCTCTGCGCCAACCAATCCCCTGTCCAAATCTCGCGACACGCGGCCTGATTACGCGGTATTACGATGCGCGGCACGCCCGCTTAACCACGGACGTACGAAAGCACTTAAAGATTTCAAAAAAAATATTCACGGCAATAGATGGCAGCCCTTTGTCGCTCCACTGCTGGGCGAATGCTTCCCGTTGCTATGTTGGTCAATGATGACGTTTGACCATACTTCACCACGCTGGTCAGCAGAGGCCGGGGAACGACGGGCCCAAGAGCTGTTCAGATACCCTCTTACCGCCGATCTTGAGCTGTGGCTGTCAATCAAACTCCGGTCGCTCGGTGCACGGCGCACAAACCATTGTGCCTCCACTCTTCAGATTTAAAGAAAATAATGCCACTTCAGGTTGTGGACGCAACTTTTGTTAAGAGAACAACAGATGCGGTTTCTTGTGATGCTACCACTTCATTAAAACCAAGCTCGGGATTTTAAATTGCACGAGGCTGCACAGACCTCGTACGATTAATTCGATAATTTAGTAACTGGTTAGAATTGTACTTTATAACCTATGCAGCAGCAATGTCTTTGAACTTTTGCGAAGAAACCGGAGTACCCGGCGAAAACCCACGCGGACACGGAGAGAACGTGCACACAACCACACACGTCTCAGACACTGCACCGGGGTCGGGTATTAGGGCCAATCCGTGCATTATGGTCAAACCGTGCGTTAGGGTCAAGCCGTGCGTTCCCTCTGGCGGCGGCGGCAGGTTCGAACGCTCGATCGCAGCGAGGGCGCGGGCCGAGCCCGGCGGCGCTGACTCACCGCCCTCCCTGTGTTTATGGGAGATATAAGAGCCGGCGTGGGGGTTGTGTGGGCGGTTGGATCTCTGTCCCGGAGTACGGCCCTTGTGCAGCGCTTTGTGACCCTCGGGTGAAAAGCGCTATATAAATTTAAATTATTATTATACGGGGCAGGAGGTGAATTGATATGAATTGCATCAAAGAGGCCGTCCAGAATGCGTCATATTGAAAGCGTACGAGGGCGTAAAACAAACACATGATGCAATTCCCCCTGATGGCTTCGTAAAATGTGAGGTGTTTTTTTTTATGAGGTAGACAAATAAAAGGGCAGACATGGGAGTATGTTTTCACGTCTCAACGTGTGAGAATTACCGCTCTATCGGGATACCCGCGGTATTCCTGTCCTCAAGAGGACGATAGCCGTGGCGAGCGTTCCTCACAAGGAGAGCATGTTTTCCACGGCTATCCTGAAAGAGTGACTCTTAAGAGAACATTTCGAGCAGACACCAATCTGACATTAATGATAATAAATAAACATTTTAACGCACGCATATTCATTCAATTTCGAAGGTGTTCATTCAAATAGAGAACGACTCTGAGGCGCGACGTAACCTGCAGAGGGGGAGAGTAAAGCCACGCGGGTAGCCGGCGCCAACCCGCCAGACACTGCGTCCTATATATTATGATGTTATCGGCAAATTAAATAATGAGTGTTTTTAGTTGTCTGAGGAAACCGGAGAACCCACGTTTTACTCGGTGCAAAAAATCTTACGGCAGAATGTCTCCGGGAACACGGCAAGCAGCCTCGACTTCACGCACACATGGGTGGCGCGGTGAGAACATCCGACTCCGTACCATGAGCGTTACGTCACGGGATAAGCAACCCATTTGGAAATCGCACAAAGCGTGCGTCAGATCTCCAGCCAGTGGAAGAGATTCTTTCACAATATATTTCATTTAAAAAAACCCTACAAGTGGTCATTTTACCTTTTTAACAGAAAGGGACGCAATTTCCCACGCATTCATCCCGAAGATTGTTGCATGGCGGTCAAACCGGTACATCGGGCGGCATGGTGGTGATGCAGCGGTAACGTCTGAGCGTCACAGAAAAAAAATGCCGTTTCGAGGCGGGTCAATGCCGCCTCGGACGCCTTATTGTGTGGAGGTTGTGTGTTCTTCGCCTGTTTTGTATGTGTTTCCTCCGCATTCTCTGTATTGTATTGGCCGGAAGGGTGTCTGTATGTAGTGGTAACATCTGCTCCTCGCAGACAGACAGAAGTTCTTGCCCGAGGTGGTTCGATCCTCGCCTCGGGCACCATTCTGTGTGGAGTTTGTGTGTTCTCGCCCTGTTTCACATGGGTTTCCTCCGGGTTCTCCGGTTTTCTCTCGTATCTAAACAAAGCATTAATTGGCTGATACTATAATATATGGGACGCAGCGTCTGACGGGGTGGTGCCGGCTGACCGCGTGCCCGCCATCCCCCTTCTCTCTGCGGTTGCCTCACGCCTCTGAGCCATGGTCTTCAAACACATTTTTTTGACACTGAACTAAATCCTATAAACACTCGTTAATGAATTGACAGATACCGTCACAATTCATAAGGACAAAACGTCTGGCGGGTTGGCGCCGGCTGACCGCGAAGCCTGCCTCTCTCGCCCACCTCTCTGCGGTTTCCTTGGGACTTCTGCGTGAAAGGCGCTACCGTGTAAATGTCATATTACTCCTCATTATTTGACAAGACAGCTCCCGCCCGCTGCGGTAATGTGGCGGCAGTGCCGCTCGTACGCGCGGCTCGCACATCCGTGCTGAGGCGACCTGCCACATCCTGTTCCAGGACATCGCAGCGGCTGCATCGCCATTCTCCGCGTTCACGAAAGCTCCCACTACATTCAGAGCCTTCGAGCACCGCGGGCCTAACAGAGATAGAGGCACTATAAACGCGGGCGGCGATCATTCGTTCCGTCGGCGACCACTGCTGACCTTCAGAAACAAACCGGTTACCGAGCGGTTAGCGGAGATAACGCGGCGACGCGTGTTGCGGAGCGCACCTGGGGAGGAGCCCGGGTCGCTCTTGTTCACGGCTCCCGCTGCTCGCAGCGCCACCGGGATGTGCAGCCACACGCTCGGCGGCCTCTGCGCAGCAACGACGCGGGTCAAGGTGAAAAGCGTTTGGCGTTAATTTCGGCGACGAGCCGCACACGCCGGACTCCCCGTGGGGCGGCGGCCGCTCGGAGATTTGGCCGGGATCTCCCGCGCTCGCTGAGTTGGGGCCCCGGTGCCTCTGATGGGCAACGGATTGATCGCGCTGCTGCCGCCGCCGCCCTCGATTAAATATGGTGCCACGCGCCGTCTTGACGCGCCTATGCTCCCGGGAGCGCAGGTCAGCGAAAAAACAACCGCATCGTTGGTTTCCCATTTAAAAATAAAACGCAAAAAAATAACTATTTGTTTTGTACTGATGTAGGTTTTCACGGCTCGATTCATGACGGTTGCTCTTCAGAGCTGTTCTATCGGGATAGCCGTGTTTTTGAGTGATCTCCCTCTCTCCCTCGCGACGTTGCGCCTACTACGTTGGAAGCACTATACATCAAAAATCAACTGTTCAGAAAATTTCCAGTTTTGAAAAAATGACCCTGCCGAACCATAATTTGCACTCCAGGTCAATTCCCGCTCTCTGTGTGAGTCCGCTCTCCGCCGGCTGCAGAAGCGGGCTCTCAGACACCCGCTGCTTTGCGGCCCGCTGGCCGCTGGAACCCTTGAGGATCGGGCAGATGAGAACATCTGTCACCGCGATGGCCCGGATTAAGTTGTCATTTACGCTGCTGGCACAATCGGTCTCCTGATGACTCCCAGCCTGGATGAGCAACGTCCTCTTTGTAACGAGCCTGTAGTTCGACATAATGTCCAGCTTGCGGGGATATCCACGCCAGATGTACAATTCGCATACCCGTGAGAAAAAAAACACGCAATACCCGCCGACTCGTAAAAATTACATTGTGAAAGTGAGCAATGAATTAAATGTATTGCAGTGGAGTTTACGGTTTCTACGTGAGAGGCACCGGATTTTTCGTAAATGAAATTAAATCAACGTGCTGGAAACACTGTTGAAAAAGACAGTACTAATTCGTAGCGATGAATATATGGGCCCTGTTCCATACCGACACAAGATTGGAAAAGGCTGGCAAACAAATGTGGGCGTGAAGCGTAGTGAGGAATTACTACGCGGCAGGCAGCGCTTACGATTATCACAGTAAATGAGGAGATGCGCACATCGGTCGGTTGTTAAATGGATGAGGCTCTATTGCGAGGCAACTGTTGTGTTTCCATAGCTGCTGTTCCTCCTGAGTTCACTGGTCACCCTCCCCGAACGTAGAGCAGCAGCCGGTCAAGATACGAGCCGAGCAAGCTGGAGACTCGCCCGCCCCACCACCATTCAATCAATTCTGTTCACCGTTAAGCCGCTAAAACATCACATTTTATTTAGCGTACGCGGATAGTTCCATCCAACTCAAAGGCGCCGTCATCACCAGTTGCGAGAGGCCTGAAGGCCACCAGGGAGCAGAGTTAATAGGCGCGAGTTTACAACAACCCCGGGACAGAGCTTGTGTTTGTCCACAAGGACATTTGTCTTCGTCCCGCTCACCCCAAAGGCGCTATGTGAAGGCGCGCCGTCCCTGTCGAGTTCGGAAATTGGATAATTTACCTTCCTTTCAATGTATTGTTTTCCGTTACAAAGCATTGTGTTTAATAATGGTGATACATGAAAATTGATGGTTGCTCTTCAGAGCTGTTCTTTTGGGATAGCCGCGTCGAGCGATCTCCCTCTCTCCTGAGAAGGATAATGACGCATCCAACGTGGGAGATAGAACGTCGTAAATAAGAGGATTAACGCTCGGCACGGCTATCCTAGAAGAGCAGCTCTTAGCAGCGATTCCCACACATCGAGCCGTGAAAACCTACATCAATCCAATAGTGATACAGGTATCTAAGCTTTACCGCGAACTGTTTGGGGCAAATCATGCAGACGCGGCCTCGCAGAGAGGCATCGCGATCGCCGTCTACGGCACGACGGCAGCGGCCCCACGCCGCTCCCACACACTTGCCCCTCGTTAGTGGCAGAATGAGAGCGGCAAGGACCGAAGGAAATTAAAATTCAAAAATCCAGTGGGCAGAGCGGCGCAGACGCTGGATTGGCTATGCCCGCGGTGTCAAGCAGGTGCTAAATTTGATCGTGTAAAGCGGTGTGGATTGTGGTGTAATGGCTTCGGGTCCTCAGCTGAAATTGCGTCTCAGCTGATCTCAGCCGGGAGCAAGGACGGCAGTCGCACTCCTCGTCTCTAGCACTCTGTCGGATGCGGATTGGACGGCGGCTTCACCTGCTGTGCAGAGCGCCGGCCGTCTTCGTCGGCGCGTCCGCCGTCGGCGCACGAGGGCCTCGCCACGAAGTCACCGGGCGCCGGAGTCGCGGCCCTGCAGGGGCGTGCGCCCAGCGAGCACTGCACTTTGTTCGGAAAGAAAGAACCACGCGCGAGACACAGCCCTTGATATTTTCAGAAAATACAATCTCGAGACGGCGGACGTTACGACGCTCGCTTTGTGCTCGAGCGGCTACGGAGTGCCGCGGCCACATACCTGTGCCGTAGCCTTGCGGGAGAGGCGTCATCGTGGGAGTGAAAGACGGACGCGGCGGTTTGCCCATTGTGGGCCGCATAAAGCATTCCGTGACCGCCACGCGGCGCGCGGCCAGGCGATTCCGAACGGATGGATCGTACGCCCGGGAGGTGTACAGATATACCAACTGATTCAGTGGGAAAACTGCATCTCAAGGGAGACGGGTTGTGCTGCTGCAGGGTGATGTTACGTTCCAATAAGGGCTAGCTGCACACGATTAAACCGACTTCGAACAAGGAACTTTATTGCTGTGAAACGGCTGCGCTACTCACCAAGCCACCGTGCCGCCCACAAAAAGATAAGTCGCGTTCCAAAATGTAAACAACGTTGCTTTTCACGGCTCGATGTACGAGAATGCCTCCATCGTGGGAGGCAAAACATCGCGCCGGGGAGAGGAGGAACACCTGCCGCGGCCATCCCAAAAAAATACGGCCGTTGAGAGAGATTCTCAGAGTTTGGGAAAAGCTAAAAATAATCCAGTACAAATCGAATACCATTGCGACCCGGAAATTACGGCAACGGAAATAGCATCCGGTGACGAACACGGTCAGTGGGCAAACGCGGTGTCACTCACAGGCAAGTGGCTCATCAGTAACCAGGCCCTGCCAGTGCTGTCTGCCACTGCAGATTATACGGCGGCAGCAACAGCCGCAGTGAATGTCACCCTCCTTCACGCTTGGCAATGGCACGACCGCGCGAGAGCGGGCAGTCGGGCGGGCAATCTCCGCGCACCGCAGTGGTAACGGTGCAAGTGCGCGCAATTATCACGCGCCCATCGTTAAAAAAATATATGTTTTAAAAAATCTCGCCACCTCAACTCGCCGTTTCCATCTGACACCGACCAATTTACGGTCTAGCGACGGCTGCTCCTTTGAACAAATTGTGCGGCTGGCTCGGCGCAAAAACCCAAGGGAATTACCCTCGTGAGTTTGCGAAAATGCAATTATCTGGTCGGTGCTCGCTAGCTAAAGGAGAGAAAGTGTCCGGACGTAAAACTTTAATCTGTTAGTGGCAAAAGGGCGTGACGGCTGGCTGGCCGAGCAGGAGTTGGGACAGTGAGGCGAAAAGGCCGCGGGGCCCTGCCTCGATGAGGGTGGCACGATGGTGTAGCGGGTAACGCTGCCGCTTCACAGCAAGAACCACCTGGGTTCGATTCCCGGCTGGGGTGCCTTTCTGTCCAGAGTATGCATGTTCTCCCCGTGTCCGCGTGGGTTTTCGCCAGATATTACGGTTTCCTCCCACAGTCCAAAGACATGAAGTGGCCTGGGTTAATTGGCATGACTCAATTTGCCCCCAGTACCCTGCAGCGGTCGTCGCTATACTTTACGACCAACCTTTGGGACTCGAAAATAATATAGTAGGGTTACTGGGACGGCCGTCATAAGTCCGGGTGGTCCTAAGTCGCATATGTCGTAAGTCGAGGAGAGACTGTATAAGGTAGGATATAAGGTAGGATATGCGTCTGCTGCGTTCACATTACCCCCACCGATGCCACATATGCATAATAGGAAAAGATTAATTCTTACCATTCAATACATGTATCGTTTGCTTAAGAATTCAGAATTAATTGCTAAGTCAATGCACGAGTACATTACATCCCCATAAGGAATTGAAATAAAATACTGTCATGACATTTTAATGTTAATGCCATATATCATTTAAAATACTGTATTATAACGCCGTCAACAGATCGGCTACTTCTAGGAGATTGCGGGATTATTAAAACAGATTTGGTTTTGAAGAAACATCGCTGCGTCTTGAATTACAATCGCTGGGTTTTACCACCGAGGGTCCGGGCCAAGTACGTAAGTTATTCCATTGCAGAGAGGCTACTGCAAATTCCAGCAGTTAATCTGAGATATGAGGCGAGAGGCAAAGCAAGAGTCTGAAAGCCTTTCACCAGACAGTGTTACCTTGACCAGAACTGGAATGGCTTTGGTATATCTGCAAAAAAACATTCCATTGCTTCCCACATCTTTATTAGACAGTGATGTGGTAAGCAAGCGGTAGCAGGGTTACACCGCGCTCAGACGGAAATGAATTGAAAAGGGGTTACAGCGGTATGTTGATGTAGGTTTTCACGGATCGATGTGTTGGAATTGCTACTCAAGAGCCGTTCTTTCGGGATGGCCTTGTCGAGCATTCCCCCTCTGTTGTTGTTGACATGTCGTTCTCTCCGCACCCTCGGGTGAAAGGCGCTCCATAAATGCTATTATTATTATTACTGCAAACGTGCATTTCTAACGCATAATCCGATATTTAATAACACTGTAAGCACATTATACACGCTGAGAAGAGAATTGCAAGTGGACGTCTCAGTAATGCAACGTTCAACACCTTCGGCAGCTTCGGCCAGATGAGTCATAACCTCTCATATTTCATTTTCACCCTAATTATCGTATCGTAGCCAACTTTTACTTAAAAAAAGGTCACGGTATGAGACCGTGGGGTACATTGTGGCCCTGCTGTCATGAACACCATTACTTAAGTGACTGTGGCATTATTGCGGTTCATAAACCTGTGTAGGACGGCATGGTGGCACGGTGAGTAGCGCTGCCGCCTTACCGCAAGAAGGCCCCGGATTCGAATCCCGGTTCGCGTGCCTTTTAGTGTGGCGATTGCATGTTCCCACCATTTCCGCGTGGGTTTTCGCCGTGCACTCCGGTTTCCTCCTACAGTCCAAAGACACGCTGCTGCATCGGTTCATTGGCCTGCAGACTAAATTGCCCCCGGTGCCCTGTAATGGACTGCCGTCGCATCCTGGACCTAGCCCTTATTCCCTGCGTCCGCCGGGATGGGCTCCGGCTCACCGCAACCCCTGTACAGCATTCAGCGGTTTCTGACGACCGTCGGACGGATTGAATAAACCTGTGCGGCTGTAAACGCTGCGTGTGCCACACCGACCTGGGGGGCACTCCGGGCGGGTCCTGCCGGCCGCGAGGGCGGCGGTGGCGATCGGCCGTGCGGTGGCCGCCAGCGACACGGCGTGCTGCCCGCCGCCGAACGAAGGCTGGCAGCATCCCCCCCGCGGGGTTTGGCGGGACGGCTGCGCGGAGGAGCAGGCGTGGAGCGCGTGCGGGAACAGCGAGAGGCACGGCGCGGGCAGCGAGAGCAGGCGGCAGCCGGCCGGCCCGAGCCGGTGGCGGCGGCGGCACACCTCCGACACCTGCTCCACGCGCCGCGGCTCGCTCGCCGTGCGGAGGCTCCTGGCGCGGCACGGGGAGCGCCGCGGAGTTGGCGGTGAGCCGCGATGGTTCGGTAAGCATTCGGTCATTCTGAATGCACGGACACTCTACGCTGGCTGCCTAACCCGCCAACGCGTCACCTACAAAACAGCAGTAATATGCCACTGCGCTAACCACACAGGTTACCCTCAATAACTCGCATCGCTACTCCGGCCACTAGCCTCGACACAATCCCACACTCTACGCAGCTCATCACGGCACCTACTCCACGCACCTACTCCACACACCTACTCCACACACCGCCCCCGGTGCCCTGTGATGGACTGGCGCCTGGGTGTGGCCTTGCCTTGCGCCCCGTGTCTGCCGGGATAGGCTCCGGCTCACCACAACCCTGTCAAGGCTTAAGCTGTTTCTGATAACGGACGGATGGATGGAAAATCGACGGATGGAAGGAATTCCAAATGCGCGGCACTAAAACCGCGACGGCAAGTCAAGTCGTCGAGCGAATGCCAAGATCAGAGCTCCACCGCGGTGTGTTTGGACTGAGTGCATCGGCGGCACGCGCCGCCCGCTTACAGGACGGTGAGCGGGTTGCTGAGCGGAGGGGCGAGCGGGTGGATGTTTCTGGCGCACAGGACCCTGGCGGACGGCGGCGTCGGCGGCGCTCGTCCCGCGAGGGCCACGTCCCCCTGCAAACACGCGACACATTCTCAGTGGCAACCCGTGTCGCGCCAAACCGGGGACGGGTGTCGTGCGCTCGCAAACACGGGCTCGCTCGCTCGAGTGGCGCGGCGGCTCGGAGGCCGAAGTGCCTGGCCGGAGCAACTACTATTGTGGGTTTGAATCCGGGCAGCCACACACGAGCACGCCGTGTTCTCGCGTGCGGTGAGTTCACGCTCGCGGCCAAGCCGACGACTGCACGCGAAGTAATTCTTTAATTTAAAATAATTATGGTTGTTCTTCAGAGCTGTTCTTTCGGGATAGCCGTGTCGAGCGATCTCCAGCTCTACGTCGCGACGTTTCGGTGAACCCGGAGGAAACCCACGCAGAACAGGAGGAGAACACACAAACGCCATTTGTCTGCCGGGATAGGCTCCGGCTCACTGCAATGCTGTACAGGATTAAGCCGTTTCTCACAGTGTGTGTGTGTGTGTGGTGGGAAAAACGTAAACGTCACCGGGTTTTTGTTAACCTTCTCAAGAATCCGCCGCGTTGCTGACTCACTGGCAGTGAGTTCAGGAAGCCGACCGTGGGACACCTGGCATTAAAGATGTGATTTTCCGCGGCGACACGCATGTCAACCGTCGTTCGTCAACGTTTCTGCATTTGCATGCGAAACGATGGCCGCTCGCCGCGATAGATCGCGTGCGGCAAAACTTCTCAGATTAAACGACACTAAATCTAACACGAAGGCTTTCGTGACCGATGCTATCCGCAGTGTAGCTCTTTTTTATGAGTTAGGTCACGTAAAAATAAGTGTCGTCAACCCGCCTCCACCCGACACAGCCAAATTAGTAAAAGGTTGTCACGTGAACAAAACAATAATCCGTCCATCCACCGCCAGCGGTTTCTGACAGTGGATGGATGGATTATTGGTTGCCCACTTATTGATCACTCTTCTGACGCTTTATAGAGAGCCAGAATCAATATTCCCAAAATGACAACAGGAAGAAATCAAGGTCAAAGAGGTCATCACGTCAGCAGAAAACGTTAGAAGAACGTGTTACACGCTTGGAAAATGATCATCCGCAGGACGGGCACTCAGCTAGTGGTAATAATCACACACGCGCCGTCCCATTCAGAAAGCACGCGGCGTGTCAGGTTACTTGATGGGCAGCAGCCTTTGTGGCGGGCATATGAGATACACGAGCTGGTCGCGGAGACAGCTGTGGCCAGGGCAGAACATTCATTTAATGGATAGAACAATGGGGCCGATGCGCGACCGAGGCATGGGAAATCCATCGAGGCAGATCGACGACAGCACACGACGATGAATTGGCGGTGGCCCGTGACGGCCTCGGCTCCGGCAAGAAGCACCGTTAATTGTCGGATTGTTTCTGCGGAACTGCGGGAGTCGGAGAATAATGGGTTGAACAATGCGGATCAAAGGATTTTCCATTGACCTGAAGGGGCGAGCGGCGGAACATCCTTGACTCTAACATTTATTTATTCGTTTAAAAAATAACCCGAGGCGTTTTATTAACCTTGTACTCGTCGAAGCATTATGCGTCACGTGTAGAATTTCCATGTTCGCTCGGAGCCGATTTTACTCCGTGCGCCACGAACCGAGCACAGTTATAATTTGCTGTAATCTCCATTCATTATTAGGTCCTTGACTACGGAGAGCTTTGAAACGAAGTTAATCATAAAAGCGTGGTCCATTTGCAACGTGGGCTTTAATTGCACGTTTTCATTTAAGCGCACGTCACAGCCCTATCTTTAAATACGTGGATTTGTTTTGTTACGCCGCGATTAGGATTTTAAAAGCTCTAACGCGGGAAATGCACTCGTCGAGTGGGCGACAGCTCCCGCACGATAATGCCCACGCGTCAGGATTTTCCAGGGCTTCGATTTCTTTCCGCGGAATACGCGGAGAAGGAGGACTTCCCGTTAAAAGTGAACGACACAGAAACCAGTCGCACACGCCAGGCGGAGGAGGTATGAAGATTGTCTACCTGCCCATTAGAAAGGTACGCTGTCCGTTGATTAAACGTGACAAAAAACTTTAACCGTTCTGTTTGTTATCTGTCAGTGGAGCTCGCCACCCCAGCATTGCTCGCCTCTCATCCTCTCGATGCGTCGGTTATTTAGAACGTTTCGATGGACTGGCGTCCCATTATAGGTATAGACCTGCCTTGTACCCTGTGTCTGCCGGGAGAGTCTCCGGCTCACTGCAACTTTGTATAGGATTAAGCGGTTTCAGACGATGATGATGATGATGAAATCAGTCGTCGCTGGCAAGCGCGCGGGTCTAGTCGATGGTGCGCGACCAGCCAGAATGGCCTGCGGTGGGTGCAGCATCGCCTTTCTGCACTAACTTACTCTGGAGCACAAACGGTGAATCACACGGGCTATTCAAAAACAATTCACAGCTTTCTTTCATAAAGATCCGTAGAGGTGGCTGCTATTTATACGTGTTACTGAGAAAAAGACAAACAGCAAGCTTTAAAAGCCCACGGCATATTAAGGCTCCAATTTGCATCTCGACAAATCCGCCAAAACACGACGGCTGTGGTAATCCGCGCCATCGATATCGGTAATGGAAACATTAGCACGTTAGGTTTTTTTTTTGCCAAAAAAAACGTACAAATTTGCAGAAGCACCAACCCGAGCGAAATCGGGCAGATCATCATCTGTACAGCGGCCGTATCGGTAAAATAAACTGAGCGACAGCGATAAACAACTGCAGGGTTAACTGCCAGCAGATCTCCGCGTGAGCTGGATGTAATTACAGTGCGCGGACCATCTGTGCCGGGGTTTCAAGTCGAGTCAGAATGAGAGACATTGAGGCACCGCCCCCCCGTGCCCAGTGTCCGGGTCCTTCAGCATCACCCGCTGCACCGCAGACCAGACTGTGTCTAATTTCATTCGTGGGCTACGCATTGGTGAGCCTGCGGTGCCCGTACGTGGCAATATGGAATTCAAAGCACCATTGTTTTATAGTAGCGAATTGCTACTATGAGGCGCGTCCAAGTTATATACAACATTAAGGCAGTGGAGCATTGGTACATATCAAAACCGCTCACCACGTTTGTCGTTAACACCGCCTTGGGGGCAGGGTGGCACAGTTGCAGCATCTGTGCCTCACAGAAAGAAAGTCCTGCCTATGGCGGTTCGATTCTCACCTCAAGCACCTTTCTGTGTGGAGTTTGTGTGTTCTCCCCTTGTTCTGTGTGGGTTTACTCCAGGTCCTCCGGTTTCCTCTGCTCAAAAGTACGGTCGCTCCACGAAACACGAGCCTATTCTTTTTCGGTTGTAATTCAATGTAAACGACAAACGCGACGATGTACCGATCTATTTTTTCAGGGCTCGATGCCGCCTCCAAAACTCACGGCTCAACGCGCGGGCTACTGCTCCAACCCCTTCAACTATTGCCCGTCTAAAAGCACAAACATCACCACGTTTTCTAAATCGCTTTCCAAAGGTGTTATATCGGGGGTAGCCGCGTCGAGCATTCCCTCTCTCTACCTATCGCGACGTTTCGCCTCCCACGTTGGAGACGTAAAACAACAGCCGCACGCCTCCCACCTTGCTCGGGGTCAGAGGGCAGCTCTGCTGGGCCGCGTCGCCGCAATCTCGGACGTGGACGACCGTCGCCAGCCCGCGGGTCTCCCTCGGTTCGTGGTCGCGCGCCGGGCCTTGACGGCGCTCGGAGCGCACGCCGCCGCCGCCCGCCGCCGCAGCGTGCTGGCCATCGCGAGCCGTCCGAGCCGCGGGGCCCGGCCCGGGCCGCGGACTCTCCCACACGCTTCTCCTGCGGCGGCACGATGACATCAGCATGCGCGCTGTTGTCAGATCCCACCATAATCGTTTATTCCTTCATACCGGCACGGTCCGCTACGGTGTAACGGTTAATAATAATAATAATACTATTTTCTTAAAATTGTAATTTATATTCATTCACTGTCCAAGGTGCTGATTCGACGAGAGAACGACTCGGAGGCGCGAGGAAAGCGCAGAGAGGCAGAGGAGAAAGCCAGGTGGTTTGCCAGCGCCATATTGCCACACACTGCTTCCTATATATTAGGATGTTATCGGTTAATTCATTAATGAGTATTTTTTTTAAGTTGTGGGAGGGAAAACGGAGAGCCCGGAGGCCGAAACATTCGGGAGAGTACAGGTGGCTAGCGGGGTTGCGATCCGGCCGTAGCGGTAAGATATGTGAGTTACTTTCACCCGTATGCACGACCCGTACAGCACATCTATAGTCGTTCATTCGTTGTCAGAAACCGCTTAATCGTGTAGAGGGTTGCGGTGAGCCGGAGCCTATCCCAGTAGACACAGGGCGCAAGGCAAGGCTATATCCAGGATGGGACGCCAAACCATCACAGGGCACTAGTCAGCAGGCAAATACACGCGGACACGGGAAGAACGTGCAAACTCCACCCGGGATCTTCTTGCTGTGAGGCGACAGCGTTACTCACCGTGCCACCGTGCCGCCCCACACCTATAGTCGACTGGGAAAATTAGTATTTGGGAATAATCACTCACTAGAGGAAAAACCGTAAAACGACAACCTTCAAAATAATCGCAGACGATTTGCACTGACTGATGAGAGAACCTAATTTGAGTCTTGTCTGCTCTTTGTGGACTCCACTGTCTGCAGCAACTGTAAAGGCAATCAGTGCCTGTGAGCATTGTGGGCATCGTTGCATAAGCTCTCACCACTTTTGCACAATACAATTTAAATTAAGTGCAGTATGTAAATGGAAAAAATAATTTGAAGCTGTTCTCCACGGTGTAGTGGGAGGGGGTGAGGAAATGCAGAATGCCGTGACAAGATGGTAAGGGTTGGGAGGCGGGGAGGATGTGACAGCTATGAGCAGGGCGCGACACACGTTGAATATCACAGAGGACACTGGGTAGGGCGACTTTATCTGCCGCGCAGATGTCTGCACAATACATCAGACGCTAAGGTCATCCTAAAGTTCAGGTTCACACCAGGTGTGGGTATTGAAACCTGCAGTGCCAGATATTGAACTTAGATAATACGGCGCTGTTCACCCCTCAGTGCAATAGCTGCTCTAGCAGACCACATCAAACACATCCCCTGGGCTTTATCAATTTGCGGGAGTTTTAATCAACGACAGTAAACATGAGATGCGACCGTCGAATCATTTTTTTTTTCGTCTAAATTTCAGGAGGACGAAAACGCGGAAAGCTCTGTACGTGCGGTAAACAAATAATTTGGTGAATAATGCTCATGTATCAGTGTCCCACAGTGGCTAATCACGGCGAGACGAGGACAATGCGGCCATTAATCTCCAGCTGCGGGAATCAATAGAGCGAGCGGCGCGGGTACGGCGTGGCACAGCGCGGCACTGGCGAGCGCCGCGCTGTGGGCGCCGGCCCAGCGGGGCGCGTGTTCCGGGCTCGCGGTCCAGCTCACCCCGTCCGGTGGCACCTTCCGGATAAATCCGCGGAGGCCCCGGCGAGCTCACCGGATCGACGGCAAACAACGCCGCCGGCAGTCACCGCGCGAATCGCGGAGGAGATACGCGCAACAACAGTGGGGATGAAACGGTTTCATGCTTATCGCTGGATGTGTATATATAATATATACATACAAATCATATTATGGATAGATTTGTAACCAAAGCATTATTTGCCGTGACTAAAACTGCGAAGGCTGCATTGCGTTTATCGGTCGATCTGCTTTTTGGGCATTGCCCCGCCGCGCGGTGTGCAGTTACCCCGAGCGGTGTGCCGTTACCCCGAGCGGTGTGCCGTTACCCCGAGCGGTGTGCCGTTACCCCGAGCGGTGTGCCGTTACCCCGCGCGTCGATCCTGCGACGCGACTGCGAAGCGAGAGGTCGGCGTGCGGCGATCCCAGCGCCGCGCACCACCGCAACGTCGCTTGACGATACATTTATGTTAATGCATTCAGCTACAAGAGATGCACGGATATCGCCGTGATCTTAATTGAAATGCACCGCCTTGCCCTGCTCGGTTTAAAATAATAATAATAAGAAGAAGAAATCCGGTAACGGCGTGACGCCCGGCTTTTTCTCCGCCAGACGCGCCCCTGCGCTAAATGCCAACAGTCATCACGGACGCGTCAACCAGTTACGCTTTGATAGCAAACGGTACGCGAAATCGTCGCTGTGTTGATGTAGGTTTTTACTGCCCGATGTGTGAGACTTGCTCTCGAGAGCTGCTCGTTCGGGATAGCCGTGTAAGAGCTGCACTCCTTCGTGACGTTTCGCCTCCCCCGTCAGAAGCATCATCAGTAGCGAAGGAGAGAGGAGGAACGCTCAACACAGCTGTCGTGAAAGAGCAGCTCTTGGGAAAAATTCTTCAACGTCGCGTCGCAGGCGCTGTCACCGCGCGGCGGTTCGAGTCGTCGAAGCGACGCGGCCCTCCGGCGGGTGTTGGCGGCCGGCATCCGTGCGGCACCAACTCGGCCGCGGGCAGCTGTAAAGCGCCGCGGCCAGCTCGCAAAACACTTCAGAAATAAAGGTTCGTTTCGTGAAAAATATCAGCCATTAGGTCTCGCGGTCCTGCGGCCAAATTCAGTGCGGGGGGAAAAAAATAATTCTCAAAGGCCATACTGACAACACAGCAGGCAATAAAACCGTCATGCAGGCAGTGGTGAATAGATAGATGTCTTGTCTAAAGCCCCCTTTCAGCCAAGAGCTTTTGTGTAACAAAAGAGGTTGAGTTGTCGCGACACCGCGGTGAGCACCGGTGGTGTAGTCCGTCGAGTACCTGTGTAACACGACGTTACGCAACAGCAATCCGCGGCAGGCACGCGCAGCGCGGCATACTGAGCACTTACACAGCAGCGCGCCACAGACTTTGCCCCAAACGATGTGCGTGACAGGGAAGGCACCTGACCAACACAGGCAGCAGTATGGAAGCGTCTCCGCCGATATGGCGCGTCACAGCGAGCATCATACCCGCATCAGAACCCCACCAGGTTCGCGCACAGTCACACACGTAACCGGCGGTCGACTCACGGTGGCACTGCTGCAACCGCAACCGCCGTTCGCCAATACGTGGCGGTGACGTGGCCACGGGGCCTGTGCCAGGCCAGATGCACCTTGAGGCCACGCAGAGTGTCGAAGGCTCGCAGACAGGTCACGGGACACGCCCAGTTGGCATGGGCTGACTGACTGCGATGACTGGCTGGGGCACCACCTGCCAGATTGCTGAGTTTTATCCGCCCGGCACTCGGCTCACTGTTGTGAGCGTTACTCCTCCGCCCTCTATTGTTGTTGGAAGGCAACTGCCTCCAACTTCCCTGTAGCGTCCTTCACGAACCTCCAACACAGTGGCACAACAACAACCGCCTTTCGCCACTAAGTGGCGGTGACGTCACCACGTCGCCTGTGCCAGGCCATATGCACACACACAGTGGCGCGTTCCAGAAAACAGGTCACTTTACACGAGTCTGTTTTTGGTCTATGTCTTTTCCCCAGATTCAGAGCTACTGGGATAACGTGTCCAATCGGGTCCCTCGCAGAGCAACGCGAGCCTTGGCGTTCAATAAAGATCCACGGAGGTGGATATATCACAGTTACCTTTGAGATCCCTTGACGTGCCCTCTGACCCACAGAGTAGGTGACAGCACTATCCCACCCACCCTGCCACTTGGGTGATGACAATGATGATTTGGATAATGCATAGAGCACCATACTGTGAAAGCTTCACCGCAAGGGCACGAATAATCATGCTCGTTATACGACAGCAAATAGATTGAATTCCTAGAGCCGGAATTTAGTCAAACTAAATCGCAGAACCAATCTTAATGCGACGGGTTTATTGTGCGGTTGTTGGTGACCGAGCCGAGACAAATAGCTATGCTTGCGGACCCGGCATCAATCACACTGGGTTCGAGCCTCGGATCTGAGCGGAGCCAACTCAGCGCTCTGACCTCCGAACCACCCGTCCCAGTAAGCATTAAAACGTGTCCACTCAAAAAAATACGAATCCATAAATGACAACTGCTCTCCGTAGCTGTCCATTCTGGAAAGCCGTGTCGGGCGTTCCTCCTCTTTCCTTCGCGACGTTTCGCCTCCAACGCTGGAGGCATCTTCAGGCTTCCACAAGCCGGATGGATGCCTCCGGCTATGGAGGGCAATTCCCATACATCGAGCTGTGAAAACCTGCATAAAATCCATTATATCTGTACTGGTGCCTCTGCTACAGTACGTACTGTGCCTTTGCTGCAGTGCGTGCATGAAACTGCAACCAGTGCCCGCAACAGCTCCGAGTGTGCTTTACTTCGGTGTCAAGACGCCTCCAAATTCCAATTAAAAAGTGGCGGCTCCTGTGGCTGTGATCCAATGGCAGCCTCGGGCCTGATTTCTCCCATTCAGAGGATAATTATCCAGTGCAGCGAGCGTGCACATTAAATCAGGTCACGCTCCGGTTGCCCTTTCCATGAAAATGAAGCACCTTAATATGTGCAACTCCACCCATACCTCTCGCTCCTCCCACGCCTTCCTCCTCTTTACTTATCGGCAGAATAATAAACTGAAAGTCCAAAAAAAAGAATGGCAGGGACTTCAATAAAGACGGCACGGTGTCTATGCAGTTGTAACATCTGCGCCTCACGCAAGGAAAGTCTCGCCCGAGGCGGTTCGATTCCCGCCTTGGGTGCCTTTCTGTGTGGATTTTGTGTGTTCTCTCTCTGTTCTGCGAGGGTTTCCTCCGGGTTCTCCGGTTTGCTCCCACATCTAAAAAAACACGCATTCATTAATTGGCCGATAACAATTTAATAATTGGCCGATAACAACCCGAGGCGGTTCTCTTCGCGGCCCTTGTGCAGCGCTTTGTGACCCTCGGGTGAAAGGCGCTATATAAAATGCTATTATTATTATTAATATATAGGACTCAGTATCTCAGTATCTCAGTATCTGTCGAGTTGGCACCGGCTAACCGCGTGGGTTGACTTCCCCCCCCCCCTGCAGGTTTCATCGCGTCTGAATCGTTCTCTCTTCGAGTGAATACCTTCAAAATAGAATTTTTTTGCGCTATAAATTTAGTTTATTTTTATTTACTATTATTAATCTTTACTACGACGGCCCGATCATCTACCTAGGCATGGATGCCGCAAGAAGGTTACCGTGAAAACGGATGCTGTGGAAACCAACAATGAATCGCGTACGTTTATTGCAGGAAAATAACAAAAAACAACCGGCAGGAACCCATCGCATGAATTTGGCCATGTCACCAATCGCCATCCAACGCTGATAGTGAATTCAATCACACCGATTCGCGACAGTACGATTGGCCCGTCGAGTGAGCGGGGTCTCGTTAAGTCGCTCGCAGAAAGCGTCAGTTCAAAATGTGGATTTTCGATGCGAGAACCGGTGATTGGGCGGAGAATGTCAGACTTGATGTGGATGAGAGCAAATTGAGTGAAAATCCGGTCCTTCACCTCAGGACACTTGAGCCAGTGGCTCAGCACTGTGACGTGTGTCTTAGCTCCCCGGGGCACAAAACCACTCACCCATTATTTCCAAGTCAATATTTCTCAATCACAACAAAAAGCAACAATCATTGGCTATACTATGGATAACATTGGTCACGAAAGCCGTAGTGTTAAATTTACAAACCTCTATGGGGAGGGTACTTTTCTTAAAACAAGCCTGATGAAGCTGATTGCAACTATCAGCAAAACGTCGTACCTAAATTGTAAATGCTGTGGGTTCGCTCTCCAACATACCGGTGTGCTGCAGTAGTAACAAATCGGCACGTTTTGTTCAAGTGACCACACCTTACTAATTGGCTCTGTCGGGTGGAGGCGGGTTTACGACACTTATTTTTACGTGACCTAACTCATAAAATGAGCTATACTATGAACCATTAGCGACGTTGCAAGATCGCACAGAATCCACTCGCCCTGCCGGAAAATCTCAGGACAGCGGCGGCGGCGGCCACAGAACGCGCGAAACCTATCATTCTATCGCCAAAATAAAGGAAGTTAAGCTGCAACCTTTTGCTCGTACACATATCCTGCGTTTGAGGCGTGAAAGGACGGCGGTGCCTGGAGCAGTTCAGCCGAGATAAGAGGCTTAAAACGGCGGGCGGCCGCCCTGTGCGCCCGAGTGTGCCCCGAGGCCCCGCGGCCTCCGGCTCCACGCGTCCGCGGCGTCACCAGCACGGCGGAGCGGGGACAGGGGTGGGGGGTGCGTGCGACGGCTCGGAGACTCCGCCGCGCGGTGACCGTACCTCCCGGTGCCGCCCACGGGCTGTCACAACACGTCCGTTTGCCGCGCGGGCTGCATCCACAAACACACGGGGCCCCCGGGTCGAGGTCAACGGGTCTGTGATCCGAGGAGAGGGAATCTGGACCCGTTTTTAGTGGGGCGCCAAACGTCAGGCGCAGATCGATTGCAAACGGGCGTGCCTGAGATGGGAAACGGGCACGCGAATGTCACACGCGTGGGTGAACGCGCGACCACGACGTGTGCATTTTATTACTAATTTGTAGAGTACCCGGAGGAAACCCGAGCTGAACAGGGGGAGAACACACAAAAGAGAGTCAGGCCGGCAATACCGCCTGGCTGCCTCCTCCGCCACTCTGTGCTTTCCTCGCTATGCCTCTGAGTCGTTCTCTCGTCGTATGAGTACCTTCGACAGTGAATGAATATGTGCGCGTTATAAAAAGTCCCTGAGGCGGGAATCGATCCGTCTCAGGCACGATTTTCTTTCTGTTAGGCGCGCATGTTACCATTGTGCCACCCTGCCGATGATGCTCGTTCACATTCACATGCGATGGCGACACGGTATACGGACGCGTTCCCTTGTCTCTGTCCCGGTTTCATTCCGATTGTGGCGTTCGTGTCACGTCACGACGCAAATAGGGCACGTGAGGTGTGAGGGTCTGGAGTGGAGATTATCAGCGCGGTCTTTTATGCACACACAAGGCGAAAATTATTCCCGTTCGCGGTCAAATTATATACGAGAGGGTTTATTGCAGCCGTTGGGCGACAGGGCTGAGACCGCAAGCCCACAGGGCATGGGAATCTCAGCGGGCGCCAGCTAAGCGCTCTCACCTCTGATCCACTCACCTACCTTGCGGAATATTAAAGTAAAAACGAGCTGATAGTACTAGTTCAGCGAGAGATATTGATTAAATCGTTTCTTCTTTATGACTGCACATCGATCTAGCAACTGGAAGAAGTTCTGCTCTCTAGCTTGCGCAAACAGTGTTTGTGTCCTTTGGAAACACTCCGGGATTTTCACAATTCAGAACAAAACACTTAACGGTCCAAGCTTGCCGGGCAGCGATCGCGAGCATGGAAAACGGAAGAGTGAGCACCTGTCGGCGAAGAATTTACGCGACGGCACAGGTGGCTGAGCGCGTGTAACCGGAAGGACAGCCACGCATCACCGGCCGCAGTTAAACCAAAGTGCAACTGACCCTCCGGCGACCTTATTTTCACCATTAGCTCATCCAACACAGAATTGCCGAGAGCCGCGTCGGTCCACAGAGCGACGCGCCATATGTTAAGGTGTCGCTCGCGTTAGTGACGTCGCACGGTCTAAGCGCGCACACCTGCGGCGGCTAATTCAGCAGGTCGTCTATCCGCCGGTGGCTTGTCAGGACACCAGCACCAGCGACACGTGCGTTTTCGTGGTCGTGTTGAGCCTTTGACATTTCACGGGGCCTTAAGGTGCCCCTGGCCTGGCACAAGCGCCGTGGTGGCGCCACCGCAGCTGAGCGGCTGCTGTACAGCTCTCCCGACGAGTATTTTGGGTTGCGTCGCGTTTTGTCGGGCACGACGTTTCGCACCATGTGTTGGGACCTTGTTCCGGAGCTGGATTGTCGTTATCGCCGGGCCAAACTGCGTGCTGTACGACTCGGAAACTCCTTTCCCCGGAGGTTCCGGCGGCGCCGTACACAATGGCCCGTCGCATCGTAATTAAACAACACCGCGGATTGCTTCTGTACGCGGCTATGTTTAGCAAGCGCCATTTACAAGCGGCGTCGGCACTAGGGGTTATGTCGGGTCATGTGCACGTATCATTCCCCGCGCCGGCAAGGCCTGCCGCAGGGGTTCAAATTGTACGCGTGGCTCGCCGCTGCAAATCATCGCACAAAACACGGGAAAAAAACCCACATTCCGTGAACGTTTGTTTTTATAAAACGTTCCCGTTTGCACAACGCTGTTGAATCGAGCGTTAATTAGGCGGCCTGCAACGCTTTCATACAGCTCCAAATATAGTTACCTCTGCATTTGAAGGCTCTAAGGAAAAAAAAACACACACAACAGCACACAAAGACACACACGCGCACACGTGTGTAAACCACGCTAAGATGCAGCTTCATTCATTACATTGTCACGTCTTCAATTCCTCTCTCTTCTCGCGCGGCACATTCGCTCAGATCTGGGCTGTAAGCGCGCGGTGCACCGAGAAAGCCCCGGAATCGTCGCGATCTTAAAACCCGTTAAATGAAAGGCGCGGGCGCAGCGGCGCACGGGGCCACGTCGCAGACGGACGGACCACGGACATCTAAGAATCCCGCGTGGAAACGGCGATTGATTAAGCGCACGCGGCCGGCGTAATTAGCGGTCACGAGCGCGGCGCCCGGTCTCCCGAGCGGCTCGTTACCTGGCCAGCGCGCGCAGCTGCCGGGCAGACGCGTGGGAGGAGGAGGAGGCGTCGCGCCTCTCCGGCGCGGGCAGGGGCACGGGCGGCCCCGAGCGCAGCCGCCTCCACTCGCCGTGCTGCCCACGCAGACAAGACAAAGACAAAGATCCCCCGTATGATAGACTTAACAGACTGTAGGGCCAAGTGCCGCTAGCTAGCGAGCACCTATGAAGATCGACACGGCACACGAAGAGGTGGATGACCAGCACCACGCCCGGCCGCCGTTGTCTCCCTGGTGGCAATGTGTACACACCGCACTAGGTACTCATTTGAGGCTGAGTCGACCTAGGGGAGGCCCAGGACCGGTTTAGTAAATCGTCACTAGTTGGCCGTGAGCTTGTAGCCCAGCGCGCGAACCACTGGGCCACCGCTGCCCATGCAGACGCCACCGGGGGAACAGACAACGTGCAACCAGCTGTTGGTATTCAGCCGGCGGCACGGTCGAATCACAACCACCCCCCCCCCACATGTATTGGACCGGACCGTACCGGCTTACTTTCACAAAACGTCAACGTTGACATTTACCCGTAAGCAACCTCGGCAATACAAAAGCAACGTGTCTTCCTGCTCAGAAAAAAAAGCGTGGGGGCAACACTCATTAATGTTACTGACCCTGAGGCGGTGATAGAAATTTCACATTCTTACGGTGAGCAACACTGGTTTAATGGGACCATAGGACAACCAACGATCACTTCTCGACAAAGTGGTACACGTATATCGATAACTCAGGAGGGGCGATGGGCAGCGTTGGTCTCCTGTTCAGGGTTTGACCTCTCGACGGTGCAAATGCGGGTCCGGAGATGTGAAGCGGCGCCACTCGGCCAGATTCAGAGAAAGATTTAAACCCACCCGTGTGGGATTCGCTCATCGTTCAAATCAATATAGCAGTAGGTGACGGTCGTTTCACTGTACCGTATTTAAATAGATCTTATGGCTGGGTGTTAACCCTGCGTAATATTCCCGTAAGCTATTATGGCGATTGGCCTCCTTGAGGCGCGACGTCAAGATTAATCCGATCGCTTTGTCTCCGCGCGTCGCCCAGTCCCGTCATCAGCCGTTCCTCTTAATGGAAGCGACGCGTCTCCGGCGAGCCGCCATCTGTACGGACGGCGCGACACGCGCTCACACACGTGCGGAAAGGGTACGTGAAAATGTCACCGCGCGAAAAGTAATAAATAAGCGTACGCTGTTTTTAATGGGGCGGCACGGTGGCGCGGTGAGTAGCGCTGCCGCCTCAGAGCAAGAAGGACACGGGTTCGAATCCCGGCTCGGGTGCCTTTCTGCGTGGAGTTTGCATGTACTCCCTGTGTCCGCGTGGGATTTCGCCGGGCACTCCGGTTTCCTCCCAGAGTCCAAAGACACGCTGCTGCATAGGTTAATTGTCCTGCTGATTAAATTGCCTCCGGTGCACTGTGATGGACTGGGATCCAATCCTGGGTATAGCTCTGCATGACGCTCGTTGTCTGTCGGGATAGGCTCCGGCTCACCGCAACCTTGTACAGGATGAAGGGGTTTCTGACAATGATGATGATTATATTTTTAATGGACACTATGATAATAAAATTAACGTGTTATGACCGGAAGAAAAAAGACGTACGGTGTTGATTGTGCAGAGAAAACTAAATAAATGGTTGCAGTGATTGCTTTGTTGTCGGGAGTCCAAAAAAGCTTTCAATAAAATTACGAAGAGACGCGTTTTATTTTTAAGGTATTTTAACGTTCCGGTGTCATGTCATCAGCGTGCTTTGTGACGGTGACATCACGGAGTGTGAGTGGGCCTTGTCTGTCCAGATGGCACTGCAAAACATGGCAATTCTTATCAGGGTCATGTGAAATGTTGTTGAATACTCGTACAAAGAACAACGTTTAAAAAAATATCTAGCCACAGTACCTGATGTTCCTGACGTTTCACAAGTTAAACGCTTGCTTTGGTTTTCACTTACTAGTCTACACGTAACTGGTAAATCTAAATCCCGATATGAAATCAAAACAGTGCCAAATGGTATTATGCTCACGCTGGCTTTGATCATCTCCAACTAGATTTGTATTTTACATCAAATATTTGTGACACCACCTCAATCACAAACTTCTACCACAAAACTAAACAAAGCAGCTTGACGCTATTTACAATGTCATTAACATTGATGTGAGAATAACAACAACCGGCATTAACCACTAAGTGTCAATGATGTCACCATGGCACTTCAAGGTCACCTGTGCTCCCTACCGTGCCAGCTTGCTGCGTTTTAGCCGCTCGGGATTGATGTCACGCTCACATACAAAGATCAAATATCCCCCGTGTAGCCTGAAGACTGTGGAATCAGGCGCTATTAGCGAGCACCTATAAAGCCCAGCACGGTACACAAAAGAGTGGGTGGCCAGCACCACTCCTGACCGCCTTTGTCTCCCCAGTGGCAATGTCTACACACCGCCCTAGGAACTCATGTGAGGCTGAATCGACCTAGGGGAGGCCCAGGACCAGTTCAGAAAACCGTTACTGGTGTTGGCCGTGAGCGGGATTCCAACTCGGGTCGCCAGATTTGTAGCCCGGCACACTAACCACTGAGCTATCGCTACCGCTCAGTGGTTAGTCCACTTGCACACACACACTTGCACGAACACACGTGCGCTTGCTGGCAGGGCATCTTGACAGCAGCTCCTCTCTCACAGGTACCGTACGCTTCGGGGAGAAAGCACGCACAGTTATTTATTTCCTCTGACCTTGCACTACTTTTAAACAAAACAATATACCAACTATTGGGAAAAACCCCCACTGGAGGGGCTTAACACAACGGGCAAGAGGACGCGTGTCACCTGTTGCAAGGGCTGAATTAGGCCGACAGATTTAGCTGTTTAAAATATTCAACGAACCAAACGGCTGAACGGAACAAAAATCTGGTGAATGTTTAAAGCGGCGGTGCCCATCTCTCATTCACGTGACCTGCAAATGAAGCACAAACGGCTCAGCCTTGCACAAAAACCGCTCCAGGTCGTCGTAAACAACGGCGCGCGCTCGCGAAAGGTTAACGCGATTACAAAGCTCGGCTCCTCGGAGATCCGCGGCCCACGCTCGTGTTTTAAACACAGCACCGCTCCAACCAACCACTCCATTCATTACCGTGTCAGTTTGTAGTGTGTGTGTGTGCTGTGTATATACGTTTATAGTGCGAGCTGTGTATATACGGCATCGCGGTGTGTTTGCAATATACAATTCCAACATTATACGCTGGAGGGATAATATCCTTTGGCTGGGCTGGGAACGCCTGGGAATCCCTCAGGAAGAGCTGGAATCTGTTGCTGAGGAAACGGATGTCGGATCCACTCTCTTTGGACTGCTGCCGCCGTTACCCTCACCAGGACAAGCGGTTTGGAAATGGATGATGGGTTACTGGGGCGTAAGTCGCATATGTCGTAAGTCGAGGAGAGACTGTACATTCGTGTTTACTGGGGCATTGCAAAAGCCTTTGGAGCCAAGGCGCCGGAGCGGCAACTCCTTGCAAACCGCCACATGCGCACTCTGCCGGCGCCGGTGGATACACGGGGCTCCCGACCCAGAGGGCATCCTGCTGCAGCCGTTATTTCCCAAGGGCGCCGTTTTTGGGTCGTGTGCTCCGAAGGTTACTATACAGGCTGTGGGGTGAACGCTCGGCCTCGCATGTTTATTACCGGCCCTCGTCACGGACTCCCAGGGCACCGAGCCACACATCCCAATGAATTATGCCACCGCGTGGGTTATTTTCGCGGTCTTGCGCCGCAAAGATGTTTATTCGGACTGTTCTGCGTGTTGATGCCTGCCGTCCCGTGAATGCAATTCAGCTCCGAATGCGCTCCCAACACCATCCATTGTCAGAAACCGTTTGATCCTTGTCTGCCTATCCTGGCAGACAAGGGGCGCAAGGCTATACCCAGGATGGGACGCGGGTCCATCACAGGGCATCGGGGGCAATTTATCCCGCAGGCAAATTCGCCTGTGCAGCAGCATATCTTTGGACTGTGGGAGGAAACTGGAGCGCTCGGCAAAAACCCACGCGGACACGGGGAGAACATGCAAACGCCACACAGAAAGGCACCCGAGCCGGGATACAAACCCGGGACCTTATTGCTGCGAGCTCCCAATACGTGGGGCAAAACTTTTGATATCGTGACGAATAACACAATCCCTAAAAACGCATCAGAGAGCAATTCTATTAATGTATTGTTAAACTTTTTAAACCAATGGACGATGTGTTTTTGTTTTCTGCTAAAGCATTCATGGCTGTTCTAATACAACTCAGAGGAGGGGAAGCCTGCCAACATTTTGTCAAAAAGTAAACTTCCACTGCATTGTTTTCAAGGTCTTGTTTGGTCAAACTACAGGAGCAGACCTATTACCACTGTGGACCTGGTTAGGCTCATCTTGAGCACCGAGCCACAATGAGTCACACAGAGCCACAGTGAGTCACACCCAGCCACACTCAGCCACACGGAGTCGGTGAGCCAACACAGTGAGCCAGTGAGCCAACACTGAGCCGCAGGACCACCTCACGTTCACCAAATAAGTCGCAATCGTCACAGACACTACATCTGAATGATTGTATTCATGGTACTAACTGAACATACAAATATTACATGATTTGATCCCAATTCATTCAATCATTCATTGTCAGAAACCGCTTTATCCTGTACAGGGTTGCGGTGAGCCGGAGCCTATCCCGACAGGCACAAGGCGCAAGTCAGGGCTATACCCAGGATGGGGCGCCAGTCTATCACAGGGCACTTGATCCCAATTGTGCAGCGCTTTGTGACCTTCGGGTGAAAGGCGCTATATAAATTGATATTATATTATTATTCATGTAAATTCCCATACAATTAATTTTCATTCAATGCCTTACTATCCTTCACCCGAATTCAATTAACGTTTTAGTTGGCCAAACTTTGAATCTCTAAGCAAGGTGATGTCAACACAAACGCATGTGCAGTGCAATACACCAACGTGAATAAACTATATTACATAGACACGGCTTGGTAAAAAACACACTTTACGAAAAATAATTGCAAAAGCAGAAAGGTCAAGCAGAACAAATGCTTTTTTCTCTCTTTCAAAATCAAACCGTGGCCAATATAATCCGTGACCACACTGAAGCTTCAAATGAAATTACCATCACAAATAGCTTGAAATCTCCGGAAAAAATATCGCGTAGCAGAAGAACAATGCAACAGAAACACCAACAACATAAAAACCGATAGGGCGCCAAGACTTACGACAGCCCGGTTAATTTTTGGTTCGTTTTGTGCGTCAGTCGGCGAGTTATTGGAGCCGAGGTTGCCCGGACGCGCTTTGCCACAAAGACGCGAGGGCTCGGCGAGATGCGGAGATTCTGTTCCGTACACGGAGGCAGGAGCCACCGTGGCAACTTACTGTAATAATAATCTCTACTAATATATCCGGTGATTGGGGGCTGAAAATTGGTCCACAGGGGTCAAGTAAAAGCAGCCATTTTCACTATTACATTGGGTGCTCAAGGGTTGGATCCCCGAAAAACCTCTTCGTTCTTGCCCCAGAAAGAAAGACCAGCAATGTTGTATATCCAGAAGCATTGAAAACATAAAATCATGGAATCTTTCAAACAGTTTTTGTCAGAATATTGTTTAACCCTTCATATTGTGTTTCTCTGTTACCACTCTATCCTTAGAATTAAGTAAATATATGTCAGAATGTTCTCTGCAAGTTGTTCTTACTGTTTTTTTCCCCGAGCAACGCCGGGTGCCCCAGATAATAAACTATATTTATAACACGTGATATATATTAATTAAATGTCGAAGGTATTAATTCAAAGAGAGAACGACTAGGAGGCGCGAGGAAACCGCAGAGAGGTGGAGGAGGCAGCCAGGCGGTTTGGTGGCGCCAACATATTACCACACACTGCGTTCTATATATTATGATGTTATCGGCCAATTAATTAATGAGGTTTTTTTTTAGGTTGTGAGAGGAAACCGTTGAACCCGGAGGAAACCTACACAGAACAGGGGGAGAACACACAAACCCCATACAGAAATGCACCCGAGGCAGGATTCGATCCCAGGAGCTTCTTGCTGTGAGGCGGTAGCGCTACTCACCGCGCCACCGTGCCGCCCCAATTGCGTGAATATTTACATTTTAAAACATAATGTGTTCCGTCACAATCTGTGACATCAGCGAATGTTGCAAAACAAGCCATGCACCAGCAGTAAGCCATTCACGGCAGCGAGGTAAATGAGATCCACCGTTGTAAACTTGTATTTAGATTCCGCACGGCATTTGTGGACGCTTATTTGCCTTTCCATAACTCTCGCCGCATAAACATCCTTCCCAGTAATGAGACGTTGCATTTGCCGTTAAGCCATCCTCATACACTGGTAGCCAGTGCATTCTTCCCCTGTGAACGGAATTTCCCGCTAGTTTGGCTAATGCGATGCAGGCATTGACGCGCGTATGTAAATAAAGCGTGACCTCGTTTCACCAGCAGCATCGCGTCGCACGGGAGATACCCCCTAATACATTACGCATCGCGCTAGCAAACACATCCTGCACACATAATTGAACTACAGCAGAACACAAAAATAACCAGTCAATAAACACATATCATCAACAACACCTTGCCGCAGGTGAGGCCCACGCACAGTTAAATAAAATCGTGTCCACGCCAAACGGTTGTGCAATAACTGATTTTGCATTTTCATTACAGTATAGTATTGCCGGGGCAGCACGGTGGGGCGGTGAGTAGCGCTGACGCCTCACATCAAGAAGGCCCCGAGTTCGAATCCCTGCTCGGGTGCCTTTGCGTGTGGCGTTTGCATGTTCTCCCTGTGTTCGCGTGGGTTTTCGCCAGGCACTCCCGTTTCCTCTCACAGTCCAAAGACATACCGCTGCATAGGTTAATTGGGCTGCGGACTAATGTTGCCCGCGGTGCCCTGTGCGTCCCATTCTTGGCGTAGCCATGCCTTGCGCCCTGTGTCTGCCGGGATAGGCTCCGGCTCATCGCGACCCTGTACAGGATTAAGCGGTTTCTGACAATGGATGGATGGATAGAGGATTGCCATCCACAGTTGACGTTTATTTTATTTGATAGATGTTTATTGTTACAGCAGAAAAAATACCCAGTGAGCTTGCAAGCTCTTAACGGGATTCCTGCGACACAACAAACATTCGAATCGTTGGATGCGGTGTTGGATGCTGACTGATAGATAACGTCGCAATTATCAAACAGTACGCCTGTGGAGGAATCGCCCGGAACGCTCGACACTTCCGTCCCGAAAGGGCAGCTATTAAGAGCAATTCGCACGCATCAAGTCGTGAACACCTACAGCGGAAACATCAAATATATTGTGTACGCAGATCGTTTTGCGGGTCTCAGTGGCGCTCTGAAGATGAAGAGCCAGCCTGATAAAACGGCGTCGTTCCCGGTCGCGCTCGTCCAGCGAGAACGACGCCTGCGTTTGTTTGCGCGACCTCTCGGAATGCCGGGCTGTCAGATCACACCGCCGCGCTGCCCATCATCCCGTGGGAGTCACGGCCCCGCGTGACCCCAAGCGACCCCGCGCCTCGTGCAGGTCTAACGGCGCCAAATCGGGAGCCGCGGTAAACACCGGTTGGCGCGAAAGCGGGGAATTACAGCGCGGATCGCTCGCGAACAATAAACAGACGCACAATCGCTTCATTCAAATTGGGAACATGCTGCAGCGGTAATTAGCAGAGGCGGAAATAGCACCGTGTGGCGAGAAACCATGAGACTCTTGGCCTCGTACGTTCGGTGGGAAATAATGATTGCCGTGTTGGCGACCGACGCGATTCATCCGTGCAACACTGAGCAGGCGGCGGCAGCAGCAGAAGCCATTGGCGGCTTCTGTCGGCTGTAATCGCTGAACCGCTGCTTCATGGGAGAAAAAAAACTGTGTCTACAGGAATTAAAAATACACGTTTCTCGTCCTATGCGAACAATGTTCTCTCTGTCACGCCAATTATTACGCAAGGTTTGCGCGGTTGTGCAGTATTTAAGAGAAAACATGTTGCATATCAGGCCGAACAACACGCAGTGCAACTAGAAAACATTGTCATCATCGTTATCAGTACCCACTTGGTCGTGTACACAGTCGCAGGGGACCGCAGCCAATCCCGACAGACACAGGGCACGAGGCAGGGATAAACTAAGGAATGGACGCTAGTCTCATCGCAGGGCTCTCGGGTCACTTTTGCCTGCAGGCTAATTCACCTAGACAGCGCCATGTATTTGGACAGTGGGAGGAAACCGGAGTACCCGACGAAAACCCATGCGGACACTGGGAGAACATGCAAATTCCGCACAGAAAGGCACCCGAGCTGGATGGAAACCCATACAGAACAAGGGGATAACACACAAATTGCATACAGAAAGGTGCCCGAGGCGGGAATCAAACCGCCTCGGGCAGGACCCTCTTTTTGTGAGGTGCGAATGCTACCGCTGCATAGCCACCCATGCCCCCGCAGTTAAGGGGGGGTTAACGCGGGCAGCAAAAAAACCAGGCCACTGCCGCTAGAGATGATAAAACAACCCACGGTGCGCCGCACTATTGTATCGCACCACTTCACCGCATTGTGACGGAGCACATTAGCGAATACAGAAACTCGCCCAAGGTTTTCACCGGACAACAATGAAATGCGGAATTGAGACCGCGGCTCTTTGTGCAAAAACATTAAGTCGCATAATAGTGCTCGCACCTGAGAGCACGCGTTAATACAGCGAACAGAATGTTCCTCCGCTAAGGGTGCAGGCCACGCCGCATTATAACAATAAATAAATTTATAACGCGCACATACTCCCTGAGCGCATTGCGCCCGTGGATTTAGAGGCGCGGAGCCTGGCTCAGTGGTTTGTTATGTGTTGGTGAAAAGGCGTCCTTTTAGTAGTTTTTTTAAGGTTGTGGGGGATTGTGTATGGCGTAATAGATGTGGCAGGTTGTTCCAGGTTATAGGTGCCGTGACAGAGAAGCGGCGTTGTACGAAGGTTGTACGTGAGTGTGGTTTGTGAAGTAGGTGCTGTGATGAGCTGCATAGAGAGCGGGATTGTGTTGAGGTGAGTGGCCAGAGTAGCGATGCGACCTATTGAGGGTGTCCTGTGTGAACAGCACGGTTGCATATTATTGCTGTTTTGTAAGCGATGCGTTGGCGGATGGGCAGCCGGTGTCGAGTGTCCGTGAAATGTTATGGTTGGTTGGTCTCTGGTTTTGATGTTGAAGACTGCACGTGCTAGGGTTGGTTTGAAGACGTTGCAGTTTGGCGCACTGTTGTTTCGTGACGCCTGTGTTGCTGTATTGCATTGCGGTAGTCACAGCAGCTGGCGATGAGGGTGCAGGCGATAGGTCTGCGCTGTTTGGGTGCAGATTAGGGGACAATTGCCGCACGCCTCGCGAAACAAGGACACGCGGACGGCGTCACGCGAGCCACACGCGTCTTACGCAAACGCGCCGCGCGCCCAACACGCGTGAGCCCGACGGCGCTCACGACACGTCCCAGAGGGACCTGCCCTGCCTCCCGACACGCGGCACGCACCCTGCAGAGGTCACGTGTGTCAACGGCCACGGGGCTGTCCTCGCGGAACGGCGTCTTGTCGTGTCAAGGAGGCGGACGCGATGTCAAACAATATTGACGTCACCGGGTTCCATCAACGGTAAGGGATTAATGCGTCCGCGAGCACTCGACATTGCGACCGCGCTGACGGCGGGGCCACGTGTCAGCCGGGTCCGTGCGCGATAATCGTCCGTGAAATATATCCGCACCCTGTACCCAGCGCGCGGTATAATTCACCGTTACATGTATACGGCAGCGCCTCCTCACCCATAGGTCCCAAGGCTCCGCAGGAAGCAGCAGAGAGGTGGAGGGGAGACGGCCATACGGTCGGATGGCGCCAACCCGCTGTGCCCGTGTCTACTAGCCGGGTGCCTCCTTACCCGTTGACCAGCGATCGGGGAAAATAATGAAGTGAGAAATTCAGGCCTGCCTACGCAAATACAGCCACAGGAACTGGCGCTAATGAGAGCAGATTTTCAAAGCCAATTAATTTCGAAGGAGGCTGCCAAACCTTGACGGCGCGCGCAGGTTCTTGGTGAACATTTCAAAAGATAATGAACACAACCGATAAGTGATTTGCAAAATAATTAACTGTAATTGATTGCGCGACCGCTCGTGCGCACGGAGAACGCCGTGTCCGGGGCGCATCGTCACACCGGGAGAAATGCGGCGCCCCCGAGCCGGCCGCAGGATCACGATTGATCCGCGGCTCGCATCAATCACCCCGACTCCCGAGGAACACATCTCGCCAATTTATCGATCGATTTAACGGCGGCGCTGCAACAAACAAAAGCGAAAAAAAAAAGAACCTGTAACCGATAAACAGTAACAACTTGCCCACGTAGAACACATCGTTTCTGAGACCAATTTAAAACCTCTCTGGTGAGCTTTCGAGCGACGCCAATGTAGCCGTTGTGAGCTGATGATAGTTGATTCCGTCAATGCATCCATCCATTGCCAGAAAACCACTTAATCCTGTACAGGCACGCGGTGAGCCGGAGCCTATCCCGGCAGACAAGGGGCGCAAGGCAAGGCTATACCCAGGATGGGACGCGGGTCCATCACAGGATGCGACGCGGGTCCATCACAGGTCATCGGGGGCAATTTATTCCGCAGGCCAATTATCCTATGCACTAGCATGTCTTTGGACCGTGGGAGGACACCGGAGTGCTCGGCGAAAACCCACGCGGACACGGGATGAACATGCAAACTCCACACAGAAAGGCACCCGAGCCGGAATTCGAACCCGGGGCCTTCTTGCTGAGAGGCGGCAGCGCTACTCACCGCGCCACCGTGCCGTCCCGCCTTGTACTTTTCAACTCAATTCTCGCTGTGACTGGGAGGGAGCGAGGTGGGGAGGTAGGCAGGGAGGGAGGTTATATTTGTATTTTATTACAGCAGCTTCTGTGTTGCCGGGGTGTAAGCTGGCTGAGACTGAGAGTCCCTCCCGTGAACGCTGCCCATCCTAAGTAACAATAAACAGATGCAATAAATAAACCACGGTCGAGAGGACTGGCTTCCTCCGGGCAGCTCCATGGCAACCCCGGCATCGCCGAGCGAGCGCCGCTCACCCCCCGCAGCCTCGCCCACTCTCACCCGTCCCCGCATCCCTCACCCCCTCACCCCTCTCACCCACCCCGAACCACCCTCACCCATCCCCGCACCCCCCTCATCCATCCCCACACCCTAACCCATCCCCTCACGCCATGGATCCGTCTCCACCAGGGCCCTTGTAACCTCCGCCGGGGTCACCGGTGCCGGTACACCAACCGTCAGCGGTCGTTTTGAACCGGTTCCTGGACTCTCTATTTCGTCGTAATTGAGTAGGTAATGCAGTGTAAATACTGGGGATACAAAGGCGGTCACACCCTCCCTCTTGTTCAACGTTACAGCTTACATAGGCGCTTGTTAACAGCATTTTCCCGGCCAGTCTATAAAGGCTGCACGGTGGGTCTCTCATCTGTGCTTGTGTGCGAGCGTGTGCGATGATTCCTCCCTTAGATACCGTCGTGCGTCGGATAGATAGCTGTTTGTTATTACAGCAGAAAAATACCCAGTGAGCTCGAAAGCTATTTACGGCATTGCTGCGATGCAATAAACACGCAAATTGACAAAAATAAAGAAAAATATAAAAATAACAAATTAACCAAGCAAAAAAATAATTCACACACATAGCCGGAGATGGCTCCGCGGTCCGTCGGTGAGTCGGGACGCGGGGCGTGTTACACTCCGCGCTGCCGCGCTCTGAAGCTCCTAATTGCCTGGAAAAAACGCAACAATTTGAAGAGACTGGAATTTTGTGAAGCGCCTAACTCAGTGCCAACAACAATTTATGTTTTAGTTATTTGGACGCATGGAGTAGTGCAGAAAGATACGCACACTTTACAATTGGGCTCAGGCGTAAATGTTTTGCCACCAAATTGTGTCTCTGGAGCTTAAAATAGGAGCAGTGGAGACCTACTGAAAATAAAGACTGCCATACTTGTAGAGTGAAGGATGATAAAAATACTACACTCAGTCAGTTTTTATTTAAGCTGGAAGAAACCGTTGGGCTATGTAGCTCCTTTTAACAGTTGTCCAGCGGGGAGGGTTAAGTCACAACATTTCAGGGCACCGGGCGATATTTAGTCAGACCAATTAACCTAGGCAGCATATCTTTGGACTGTGGGAAGAAACCCGGCGAAGTACCCGGCGAAAACCCACGCGGACACTGGGAGATAACGCAAACTCCACACAGAAAGGTACACGAGCTGGGAATCGAACCCAGGGACTTCTTGCTGTGAGGCGGCAGGGCTACTCGCCGCGCCACCGTGACCGTGCCGCCCACTCAACTACAGTATTTGACGGTCCTTTGTCTGTTGTCATGAGGGTTATGTGCTACTACGTGAACAAAACAGGAGCAGTCCGTTCTCCGTGCAGCGTACGTCATACCCCTTTCCATGGATTAGCTTATCCAGAAGTTTCCATTACTCAAAAAACAAACAGACGCAGCTTGATTAAGTAATTGCTCCTCCGAGCGAGTCAGGCCACGCGCGATCAACAACACATGTCTAATCAACCGTTTCATTGCTACGCTCCCAATGAGCGCGCCCGACGCCAGGTTTATTACGGAATTTTGTTTGAATATCAGCGCGTTTAATATAGCTTCAACAAACATGACACGGGGGCCACAAATCGCGTCTGGACCCTGCTGCGCGCGCGGCTTGGGCCCTCCCGGCCCGCTTGGCGACTCGCGATAGAGCCCTTAGGCTACAAAGGAAAGTGCATTGATTTTACGGGTACGAATTGATAAAGGGGCGGCACAATAGCGCGGTGAGTAGCGCTGCCGCCTCACAGCAAGAAGTTCCCAGGTTTGAATCTCGGCCCGGGTGCCTTTCTGTGTCGCGGTGGGCTGGAGCCTATCCGGAGCCTATCCCGGCAGACACAGGGCGCAAGGCAGGGCTATACCCTAGATGGGACGCCAGTCCATCACAGGGCACCGGGGGCAATTTAGTCAGCAGGCCAATTAACCCATGCCGCAGCATGTTTTTGGACTGTGGGAGGATACCAGAGTGTCCAGCGAAAACCCACGCAAACACGGGGAGAACATGCAAACTCCACATAGAAAGGCCCTCAACTCGGGATTCAAACCCGGGCCCTTCTTGTTGTGAGGCGACAGCGCTATTTACCGCGCCACTGTGCCGCCCATAAAGTATTAATATTTTAATTGATTATTTCACTTAATGATTTGTAAATGTGCAATCGTTGGTAGGTTTGATGACAACTACATGCACCCCGTGTGTGCGTGCGTGCGGCTTCCTGTTTTGGTGCCGCACATATATAACAGACAGAAAACAAATATCCTCTGTTTAGCCTTAACAGACCGCAGGGTCAAATGCTGTTTGCGAGTAGCAACTATATAGACCAGGACGTCATAAATGGGGTGGGTGCCAGCACCATGCCTGGCCAGCTTTGTCTCCCTAGTACTCGTTTGAGGCCAAGTCAACCTAGTTGAGGACCAGGACCGGTTCAGAAAATCATTATGAACCCGGCGAACTCCTGCTGCCAGGTTTATAGCGAAAGGCGCTAACCACTGCGCCAGCACTCACACATGAACATCACTGAAACAAAGATAGATGTTTATTACAGCAGAAATAATCCCAGTGAGCTTGCAAGCTCTTTACAAGATTCCTGCGACACAACAAGCAATTTAACAAAAAAATATTAACTAATCAACCAAACAAATAATAACCATTTACACAACACACAGCATTGCACGTAAGTGACAATATGAAAACAGGTTCTTAAAATAGTTAAACATTTAAGACTGTGGTGAGACGCTTGCACATCATCGCCGCGAGCTCCCATATCCACCACGAAGCTATCCTCCAGCCCGATCACGCGTTGTTCACCTCCACTGTTTAAACACTGCGATGGGAAGACGTTATAGGCAGCTTACTGCACATTAAGAGCGAACAAAAGAGATTCTTTAAAATCCAGAAAGCCCACTTAAACAGTAATAAGTTTGCGGAGCGGTGTGCGCTGGGGGTGCGGGCACATCCCAGCTGCCTGGCACGGGTGTCAAGGTGAGGAGACGTGTGAGTAATTTACGGCCGAGTGACGCCCGCAGACAGCTCACCTTCACGACTTGGCCCGCGAAGCCACTTCTGACCTCAATTAGATTTAATGCCTCAATCCCGGCATGCTGCTCGTGTCGAGAGAAGAACACGCACACACGCGCAAACACGCACACACGCACACACACACGCACACATTTAAGCCTCTCAAGTACAAAAACTCAAACGCATAACTCACCACCAGACAGACCAACGAGCATTCCTGACCAGGTGAATGGCGCAACATCGAGCTTTCAGCACGCAGTTATGGCATTAGTCCAGGCTTCCAATATATAAGACCTTTGTGAGCCGAGCGAGCACTCCTATCGCAGTTAAAAAAGCAAAAAATAACACGCGTTAACCCTTTTGTGTGACTTTGCACCGTTTCGCAGATTCAGCGACAATGACCTTGTCGCACGCACCGCCACATTTGCCCCGCGATGGTCATGTTTGCTAATTACTGTCGGGCCTTGGTCACTGGGATTATTATCAATGGCGATAATTGCAGAAAGCAGGCACCTGGCAAGTCGCCTCTATTTGCGGTGTCTGCTCGTGACTGCTGTTTGCCCGTCCGCCTCATTTGCTGGAGAAAAACGGTTTTTTTCTGGCCAATCTCTTAGCGCGTGTGTGCGCGCGTGTGTGGGTGTGTGTGTGGAGCGGTGGCTCAGTGCCTAGCGCGCTGGGCTGCAAACTTGGCGACCCGAGTTCGAATCCCGCTCACGGCCAACAGCAGTGACGATTTTCTGAACCGGTCATGAGCCTCCCCTAGGTCAACTCAGCCACAAATGAGAACCTAGTGCGGTGTGTAAAATTGCCACTAGGGAGACAAAGGCGGCTGGGCGTGGTGCTAGTCACCCACATCTTCATGTGCCGTGTTGACCTTCATAGGTGCTCGCTAACGGCACTTGACCCTACAGTCTGTAAAGGCTATAAGGGGGATCTTTGTTTTTGTGCGTACACGTCAACAGGTCTGAATGTCAATTTTCCAGGAGACGAAGCGACGTTGCAGCTCCGCGTCTGTATCTGGTGCTCGTCGAAAATAGTCTCTCTGCTTTGCGAAATCGATACGCACTGTAAATAAACACTTTCGCCCGTCGCTTGAGAGCCGCGCCAGGTTTTACAAGCAGTGGATTTCAGAATAATAAAATTACGAAAAGAGCACACAAATGCTCGACTAATTATGAGCTGTACAAACCTAACATGTAGAATGCTACTGGATTTAATTGCGGCCGCAGTGCATGCTGCCACGCTAAATTAGTGCAGTAGATTGGTCACCATAGATTTAATATGCGCTCAATGAGCCGGGAACATTAAATTCATTTTTAATTTAAAAAAATAAGTTAAATTACCTTATTATTTAGTGCTCGCGAATATTCAACGATTTCTGCAACTTAATGTTTGTGAAGGCTGCCACCTAGTGTTCTTTGACTCACGCTCCGGTAAAAACAACGGCATCTTTTTAAAAGGATAAACTGGCATCGCCGAAGTTGGGTAAATTCGTTCCCGCGCCTTATTTTTGTTGAACTCGGGGGTGGTGACCAGGCGAGGTGCCGACTCGCTGGGACAGGCGGCAAAGGTCACGGAGCGGACACTTCCCAGAACCCCGCAGCGCCGGCTCGCGGGCCAATGGAGTCCCACAGAGAAACTCGCGCCCCAGCAAGGAACCGCAGAATTAAACTGCGGTGGAAATAATATACCTAGCTGTGCAGCGGTAGGACATGTATTTGCTGGCCGTGTATTTCATGGTTGCTCTGCAGAGCTGTTCTTTCGCGAGAGAGAGATGGAGATCGCTCGACACGGCTATCCCGAAAGAACAGCTTTGAAGAGCAACCATCATGAATCAGGGATGTATTTTATTTGTCTTCAATAAATCGCAGACAAAAAACATCCACAAATTGTTTCGAACAGATGGGCAGATGCTGATGTGTGGGGAGCCCTATTATTGGGTGTACACGTGGACCTGCTTGGAGTAAAGCTTCCGCATCGATCTAGGCTGAGTCTGTCGGGTGTTGAGTTAGCGCCGGGGCTTAATTTCTAATGGAATATCGTCCGGGCCCCCCCCCCAAGCCCCTACCCCCTGGACCCCACCATCCGGCCCGCTGACAGTGGGGATTGAGAGGAGGGCGAGGGGTGGACAGGCAAGTAATTTCCAGAGCTCAGCCCCAGACAGCTTCGGCTGAAGCTAAGCCCTGGTCAGTGGCTGGGCCTGAAATCTGGGTCACTCGGATGACTTTCCGCTATTTCAAGATTTCACGCTTAAAGCTGGCTCCCTGAGTCGCACGTATGCTATGGTGGGCTCACACCTCGGCCCGAATTCCTCGGACAAATTTTGCAAAACAGCTTCACTTGCGTGGCTTGTGGCGCGGTACGGCCGGAGTGCGCTCAACTGGAGACGCAACGAAGCGGGACCAGTGACACTCAAAGGTGCGGGTGGTTTGCGTGGAGTGATTCCCACCCTCGCCAGCCGCTACGGGAGGTTCTTGTGTGGTACGTGTCGCCCCTCCATATTATAATTGTATATGTTAACGTTTCATAAGTTAATCTGGACTCCCACTTTTAAAAAGCAAACGTTGCTGTATACACAGTGTTAAATGTACACAGTCATACGGGAAAGCAAACACTACTAAGTTCGCACTCGGAGCAAATCAAAGCAGAGGTGCGCCCAGCGAGATGAAGTGTTGTTAGGCGACAGGCTGGCTGCTCTCACCAAAGCACACTCCCAGAACACCCGGCCATCGGTGGCACTTTAGCATGCGTGGCGGGGTCAACGCGCGGGATCAAGAACCATCCTCGTGTTTGTCGGCTCCCCTTGATCACGACTGTGCTCGTAAGAAACGTCGTGGGGAACGTCGAGGGAACGCCGCTGGGAAGGCGTGGAGCTACGTTTGCAACTCGCCACTTGTGCCGTGATCTGGCGGCCCCACTGAAGACGGGTGGCCGCACATACGTCATAGAGCAGGGGTCGCGAGCGGCACGCGCAGGCGCGTCGCAGCCGCGGGTGTTGCAGGAAAAAGTGGGGGGGATGGAATAATGTTTGTGTGAAAGTGCGGGTGTCGCAACACCCGCGGCTGCGACGCTCGTGGGCACGCGACATGGTTGTGCGCGGCACGCGCAATTAAAGTCTCATTAACGGCGAAGAAACTAAGTTGAAGAAAAAAACACGATAGCAACTGTGCTTGACTGCTCTGCCAATATCTAAATTATGCTGCCCAACGGGAGCTCTTTGACGTGTGTAGAAGGGGTCACGCTGAACGGTAACATCTGCTTTTCATGTATTTATTCATGAAGCTGCTAAAATGTAAGTAGGACCACCGTTAACGTAAAAAAAAAGGATCAATGGCAAGCACGCAGATCCGTGAATAAGTAAACTCTTGGCACGCCGCTTCTAAAAGGTTGCTGACTCCTGTCATAGAGTGAGCGTGAGCCCAGCCTGCTGGGAGGAATTAACGGGAGGTTGAAACTGAAATAAAAGCAGAAGAACAAGCCCTGCACAGGGTTGCACTCTGGTGGCGAGATACTTTACGCTTGCACAGACCCTCGCTGCCGGGTATGTAAATTTACGGTTACGTAAACGCATCAATTATTTATGCCGGTTTATTTTAGGATGAAACGCTCTGCATCAACATATCATCAAATGTTACGCATTTCTAGCTACACGTTTTCACACGGTGTACATTACGTAATATATATATATCAATAAATCATGATGCGCTAACTGGATATAAAACCGTACGAGGCACCACTTCAAACGGCACATCGGTGCGACTCATATCTTTGAAATTCCGCTCACAGCGATGGCCGGTCTATACGTCTGTTGCGTAACTCGCCGCAGCCATCGCACCGAACGTTGGTGTCAAACGACGCGCGTGTGGCCAATCGCGGCCCGCGGGGGGCGTGTGGCGCTCACCGAATCCAGCAGGGAGTTGCCGGCGTGCCACCTGCGAGTCCAGGCGGGCGGTGGGGCACAGGGTGAGAACCCGTCCTGTGGCCGGAGACACAAGCGCAGCAGCGGAGCGGTTTGGCCGCACGTTCATGATGCAGTGACACTTAAGCAGCTGCATCTTCAGGGTCATCAAAGAAGACGCCCTAGTTTGAATCGCCTACACAGTCTCTCCTCGACTTACGACGGGGTTCCGTTCCGATGACTCAGTTCGAAAGTTTATTTGGCCGTTAGTCGAAAATATCCTTAGAATAGTTTGCAAACAAAACACAAACAGCTGCTTGACACCCAAACACAGACTGAGACACGGGCAATAACAAATATGGAAACCTTGCAGCAGCGCGGCCGGCCGATGTTATTGTACCGCGGCTGGAGTGGTCGTCATTGGGCTTTACAACCAATCGTCGGGACTCGAAAATAATATACTGTAATAGGGTTACTGGGACTGCCAGTAACCCTATTGTTTCGCCTCCCACGTTGGGCCGCACGGTTGCGCAGTGAGTAGCAAATCCCGGGTTCGATTCCCCGCTCGGGTACTTTTCTGTGTGGAGTTTGCATGGTCTCCCCGTGTCCACATGGAGTTTTCGCCAGGTACTCTGGTTTCCAACCACAGTCCAAATACACGCTGCCTCGGTTAATTGTCCTGACTAAATTGCCCCCGGTGCACTGAGATGTTCTGACTTACTCATCCCCGCTGGACAACTGTTACAAAGAGCTACATAGTGCAACGGTTCCTTCCAGAGTGTTGATGTAGGTTTTCACGGCTCGATGTATGAGACTCTTAGAACTGTACAGTGCTAGTGTCTGATTACGTTTTACACCGCCGAGAATGTTTTTGACAAACATTATACATGCGGTGCCACGCTGTGCTTTTTAAACAAACGTTACATAAGCTACTTGCACTTTTACATTTGGAATAAAAAAAAGTACGCGACGTTTCTCTTCTCACCTTCACCAAAAAAACCCACAAAATCGTGTTTAATCAACGACAATTTCTCGACTGTAGTTACACAAGAGCTGCGAGCTGCCTGCGGCTAAATTCACGCGTAATTACAGACACCAGCCAACACGCGTGCCTCGGCATGCCGTTACCTCGGGGCAGTGAATCTTAACTTTATTCCACAATTACCGCATGTCAAGCTCCAACATCTAAACAGCACCGCTCGGACCCCCTGGCCAAGCAGCTGAAGGTAAGCGAGCAGGATGCTTCCATTCTGGTTACAGCCACTTACCATGATCACCACAGCTCCGGTCTCGCATTGATTGACCCGCGTTCTCCGAGTGAGGCTCACGTCCTGCATTTGCCCACAGAATGTCAACATCGACACGTCGGGCCCGTTCGCTGCACGCTCTTCTGCTAGATGTGAACGGGGTGAAAACACGTTAGAGCTCGCGTTTGGCTTCGCCCACAACACAAGGACAGAGCGTGGAGACCCGCCGACAAGAGTTGGTCACAATGCGGGAAGTGACTGGCGCCGCGTTCCGGACAAAGAGCGTTCTGTGACCGAGGGTGGGTTTGTAAGCAATGCACCAAGCAACCAATGCACACTCCCTCCTAACAACATGAATTACACAGTCACTCAGAGTCATTGTCATGCTGGGCAATGTCACGTAGCTCATACAGTACGTTATCTACGGCAATGTTTCCATTGGATTTCAAATATAAAGTCCAAAGACACGCTGCTCATTCATTCATTGTCAGAAACGGCTTACTCCTGTACAGGGTTGCCGTGAGCCGGAGGCTATCCCGGCAAACAAGGCGTAGGGCAGGGCTAAACCCGGGATGGGATGCCAGTCTATCACAGGACATCGGGGGCAATTTAGATGCTGTAACTGTTAAAAAGAGCCCCATAACTCAACGTTCCCTTCTAGCTTAAATGCAAACTCACTGACTGATAGGTTTCTCTCCGAGCATTGAATCGGTCAAACATCCCACGGCAGTCGGAGGAGGCCTCCTGACAAGGCGCCGTGAGAACAAAACAAAACTTTAAAAAGCCGTGTTTGTTGTGTCGCAGGAATCCCGTAAAGAGCTTTCAAGCTCACTGGTTATGTTTCTGCTGTAATAACAAACATCTGTATTTGTGTAGTCGCTGATTGTTGGCACAACTACTGACACCGCAAAGTATTTAAAGTATTTAAAGTCGAGGTTTGTAGTCATTAGCCCGGTATTCTGTAGCACAGTCATGACATCTGAAAACCAACCATGCCGGTTGGCAGAGGACACACAGAGAACACGCGTTCGCGGGCCACGCTCACCACATTCGGGCCACGGGCCCTGCACGGGGCGACACAGGGGAGGCGAGCCACAGGGACAATCCTTTCCCAGAGACGCGAGGACTCCGAGCAGGTTTCGGGGAGACTCAAACCGCACCTGTCTACAGTCTCCGGTG
>JAZEWU010000002.1:25400129-25418225 GCA_036362915.1 Geotria australis
CACGTGTGTTCCCATGTATGACGTGGCTGATCATGATTGTGAAGATTCAATCAAATTCTGCTAGAATTGAATTAATGTTGTTATTGACGATGTCGTCAATATGACCAGCCATCTCCACGACAGGCGTGCCTTGTCGGGCCAACGTATTCCAACACAAACAAAATTTTGAAGAAGATATGCAGTCGATTCATTGACGTAGGCGATCAATGTAATCGACCAGCTGTAGAGGAATGCAGCGAGCACTCATGGGACGAGTCGGGCCCAGGACCCAGCCAGTGGTCCCAAGCACCCGCTCTGACCACCAAGCCACAAGTGTCTAGTTGGGGGCACGGTGGCATGGTGAATAGCGCTCCCGCCTCACATCAAGAAATCCCTAGGTTTGATTGCTGGCTCGGTTACCTTTCTGTGTGGAGTTTGCATGTTCTCCCCGTGTCCGCGTGAGTTTTTGCAGGGCACTCCGGTTTCCTCCCACAGTCCAAAGACATGCTGCTGCATAGGTTAATTGACCTGGGGACTAAATTTCCCCCGGCGACCTGTGATGGACTGGCGTCCGATCATGGGTATAGCCCTGCCTTTGCGCCCTGTGTCTGCCGGGATAAGCTCCCTGTACAGGATTAAGCGGTTCCTGAAAATGGACGGATGGATCATCATATATATGACTCAGTGTCTGGCGGGTTGTCGCAGGCTAACCGCGTGGCTTGACTTCCCCCACCCCCTCTGCAGGTTTACCTCTCGCCTCTCTTCAAATAAAGATGTGCGCGTTATAAATTGTATTTATTATTATTACGAATCCGCGCATGCCCTGGAATGACTGCTACACGCGATCTTCTCTGAGGGGCTGGGTTTCTTTGACTATTTCATGTTCAGTGTCTGCCTGCCACAGAATGAACCGTGCTCGTAATTTGCATGACAACAGGGTTGACACCGGCCCTGATTATTAAAACATTGTTTGGAGGGTTGTGATGACAGCACGTTGTCTAGGGCAACGACGCATTATAATTGGCCTAATTGCTCCCTGGCAAGTTGACAAGACCCCACTGGGCTCTGTGCGTATGACTCACGGTGAGAACTCAATGCGATGTTCGCTAGAAAACACAAAAAGCACAATTTGAAGTCGCAGCTGAAACAGGGGCAATTTGACGTGCAACGCAGAGAATATTCAGAATTAACGCATGCATTGTTGCCGTGGCCATCATTACGTTGTGTTTACAGGATAACTGCTTTTCTAAATGACTGCGAATTATGGGATGTAAACCATTTACAAAGGCAATACAGTGTCAGAACTATACAGCCTCGGTAGGGATGCACGCAGTAGTCAGTCCGTTTTATCTCAGCTATAATGAACCGTTGAGTTGTGTAGCTCTTTTTAACAGTTGTCCAGCGGAGAGTGATAAGAGATTGGAGTCAGTGATAGAGATGGGGCCAGTATTAGAAATGGATGTCAGTCAATTTGTATTTAAGCTGGAAGGAACCGTTGAGCTATGTAGCTCTTTTTAACAGTTGTGCGGTGGGGAGGGGTAAGCACGTTACAATATCTCACGGCACCGGGGGAAATTTAGTCAGGACAATTAACCTATGCAGCATCTCTTTGGACTGTGGGAGGAAACCGGAGTGCCCGGCGAAAAACCAAGCGGACACGTGGAGAACATGCCAACTCCGCACAGAAAGGCACCGGAGCCGGTATTCGAACCCTGGACCCTTCTTGCTGTGAGGCGCCAGCGCTATTCACCGCGCCACCGTGTCGCCTGTTGTTGAGTTTATCTGTTTATGTAATCAATGAAAAAGGTCGTGAGAGGCGGCGCTTGAGCAATCTGTGCGAGGCGGCCGACCCGCCCGAGCGGGGGGACACGCCACCCGGAAGCCCCCTGGCGGTAGGGGGCGCCCGTGTTGCGTCCGCCTGTCGCGGGAGGGAGGACGCGAGGCCTCGGCCGCTCCCGCTCCTCCTCCTCCTCCAACCTCTTGCCGCTTCATCTCCTCCGTCACACTCCACGGGGCCGTCAGCGCAGCACCACCAGGCTTAGGAGACGGACGCGGCTCCGTGATGCCGGCTCTCGGCACGGGCTACCGGAGCGGCTGCCGGCACTGAGGCCGTGACCCCGACGAGGCACCCCCGTGAACATCGCGGCCGTGACCGCCGGGCCGCAATGCAGTGCGTCCCGGCCAACTGGCCCGTGCTGTGGATCAGGTTGCGGCACGGCTACCGTGCGCCCCGCACGCCCAGCTACAGACACGCCGGCCGCTGGGCCGCGCCGGCCCGGGGTCTGTCCCGCGCCGCTGTGACCGTGTTGGTTTCCCGCGGAGGGCCGCGGTTATGGCCCCAATGCTCGGGCGGCTGGGCGAGAGCTGCGAGCTGTACGGGCGTGCAGGCCTCCGCGGAGCGCTGGACGCAGCGGTGGGCCCACACGGCGAGCGGCCCCGGTGGCCCAGGGGGCTCGCGGCGTCCAGGGGTCATCGCGCCCTGGAGCGGTCAGCTGCTGTTCGCGGCTCCCGAAGCCCGGGCCTGGGACGTCCGCCACGCCAGGAGGTTCGCGAGCGGTGCTAACGATGGCAGAGGCGGCGACAAAGAGACGGGCGACGTTACTGCTGCTGCCGCCGCTTCGAAGGACGCGGCTCTTAAGAGCGCCGGAGACTCCTCCAAGGACTTGAAGAAGCTCATGGCGCTGGCCCGGCCCGAGAGTCGCACCCTGGCCGGTGAGACAGCGCCACATGTCGGCCACGCTGGGACGGCGGCGGCGGTGTGAGGTCGTGACCGGACAGCCGCCACCTGCCGCGTGTGACACGAGCGCCGCGCGTGATACGAGCGGCGGTGACTGTGAGGGGCCACGGTGACCGCCGCAGCCGCCTCACAGCAAGAAAAACCCGTGTCCGGTTCCCAGCTCGGGTGCCCTTCTCTCTGTGGAGTTCGCATATTCTCCCCGTGTCCTTGTGGGATTTCGTCGGCGTACTCCGGTTTTCTCCCAAAGTCTAAACACATACATGTTTGTTGCACGTTTGTTGTGTCGCAGGAATCCTGTAAAGAGCTTGCAAGCTCACCGGATATTTTTCTGTTGTAATAATAATACATTAGGCCTGCTGATTAAATTGCCATGAAGTGCCCTGCGATGGACTGGCATCCCTTCCGGCGTATAGGCCTGCCTCGTGTCCCGTGTCTGCTGGGATAGGCAGACATGAAGTGGGCATTGATGGTGATACGGATGATGCAGTGTGGAGCACTGTCAGTCGCTGCGCCAGATTGGTGTGCGGCGTTTCACAGGACATGCGTACAATTACTTTAAAAACATGTATGTTTGACCACACCTGAGGTATGGTATTCTCGGGCAGAGATTCGGTCAGATTTAATGATGTAGGTTTTCACGGCTCGATTCATGATGGTTGCTCTTCAGAGCCGTGTTGATCGATCTCCCTCTCTCCAACCATCAATTTTCATACCGTCAAATCCTTGTTTAACCTCGTCTGCTATACAGTACTAACCTACCAGGCTTTCTATATGCCGTTAATGGATTTGACACGCACCAAAGCACAAGTGGACCCGTGGAGAGGGGCTGGGCAGCTCGACCTCTTGTTTTGAAAGCTTTCTTGTGAGTTTAGCGTGATGGCGTTTATCCAAACCTGGCCGTTTCTGAATGGGCAGCGTTGTTGTCTCTGCGTCCCGTCCGGTGGCAGCGGCGGTGGGGCTCCTGTGCATCTCCAGCGTCGTCACCATGTCGGTGCCCTTCTGCCTGGGCAAGGTCATCGACGTGATCAACAGCAGCGGCAGCGTGGACATGGCGCACGGGGACCTGACTCACCTGGCCACCGTGCTCTCCGCGGTCTTCATGGCGGGGGCCGTCGCCAACGCCGGCCGCGTCTACCTCATGCAGCTGTCAGGTCCGGCCTACCGTCACGCGCCGCCTCGCCTCGCCTCTCGGGCCTCCGCCGCTCCAGGAGGATTGTCTGTCACTTTGGGACATTTCCTCGAGCGGTGCCGACAGCATGGTAGTTGTACTGATGGAGGTTTTCACGGCTTCATTCATGACGGTTGCTCTGCGGAGCTGTTCTATTCGGGATAGCTGTGTCGAGCGACGTTTCTTCGCCTTCCTGATGATGCTTCCAACGTTGGAGGCGAAATGTCGTGAGGGAGAGAGGGAGATCGCTCGACACGGCTATTCCGAAACAACAGCCCTGAAGTGCAACCGCCAGCGTGGTCATTGTCGGTACGGTACCCGCTTAATCCTGAAACAGGGTCGCGGGAGGCTGGAGTGTATCGCGGCAGACACAGGGCGCAAGGCAGGACTGTACCCAGGTTGGGGCGGCTGTTAATTGTACAGGGAACCAGGCCAGTTAACCTAGAGAGCATGTGGTATCACAGCCAGTCACCACCCGCCTGCCCACGCCTTCTCCAGCCCGAGATCACCGATGTAGTGTCGCCCGGACCGCTCCTGTGACTGACACGGCCAGCCGAGGCCTTCATCCAGTACTGGATTAACATTGGCCCGTAAAACAGCACTTACAAAAATGTCGTCGTTCGTAACTAATGAACACGTTTAGTACATTTCCAAACTTTAAGGAGCAGACGGTTGCGAAAGCATCGATCTCTTATCGGTAATCTCACCCATCGACCGTTGGGGGCGTGCGATGATGACATCTGGCGCGGTTGCAGGCCAACGGATCGTGCAGCGGCTCCGCGACTCGCTCTTCCGCGCCATCATGCGCCAGGAGCTCGGGTTCTTTGACCGGACGCGCACGGGCGAGCTGGTGAACCGGCTGTCCGCCGACACGGCCCTGATGGGCCGCGCGGTCACCGAGAACCTGTCGGACGGACTCAGATCTGTGGCTCAGGTCACGGTCGGCATCGGCATGATGGTACATGTTTGTTTATTTTTCCGGTAGAAAAACACCCGGTGAGCTTGCTGGCTCTTTACGGGATTCCTGCGTAACGGGGCCGCTCGCCTGCACCCGCGCGTACAGCCTGAATAGTGTCGCGGTGCTGCATTGCGGCACTTCTATTTAAAGGTTATATGTTTAATCAATTTCGTGATGTTGAATCATTGTCCATCCATTGTCAGAAACCGCTTAATCCTGTACTGGGTCACGATGAGCCGGAGCCTATCCCGGCAGACACAGGGTGCAAGGCAGTGCTATACCCAGGATTGGGCACCAGTCCATCACAGGGCACCTGGGGAAATTTAGTCCGCAGGCCAATTAACCTATGCAGCAGCATGTCTTTGGACTGTGGGAGGAAACCGGATTGCCCGGCAAAAACCCACGCAGACACAGGGAGAACATGCAAACTCCACACAGAAAGGTACCCGAGCCGGGATTCGAACCCAGGGTCTTCTTGCTGTGAGGCGGCAGCTCTACTCACCGTGCTGCCCCCGTATTATATCATAATGTTTTAAAACGTTAAACGCTGGCACAGTCGTCACGCTGTGTCGTGAACATAAGTTTGATTTCTGGTTCACGGCTAACGTCTGGCAAGCGACATCTTATCCAGGCCTGAGCCTCCTCTTCCACCTTTCCATAGTGTTTACATCTCAAATCCCAAGGTCTTGGAACGGATTCCCATGAAACATTGTACAGTATTATTGGTCTCACTTTACGATAGTTGCATATTACGACATGTGTTCGTGAAAAGAGGGACCACTGTACGCACGCAGCGTGTACAGTGCTGCGTGCGCACCGACTGCAAGCGCTGACGGGGACCGTGCCCCCCTTTCCCCCCCACCGCGTCCCCGCAGTTCTACGTCTCGCCGAAGCTGGCGACGTTCGTGCTGGGCATCGTGCCGCCCATCGCGCTCATCGCCGTCGTGTACGGCCGATACCTGCGCCGCATCACCAAGCGCACGCAGGACTCGCTCGCCGAGGCCACGCAGGTGGGGCCGCTAACCCGCCAATAGCCCGTCGCTGACCCGCGCCGACCCGCTGCTAACCCGCCGCTAACCTGCTGCTAATCCGCGTCGACTTGCCATTCCTCGTCTCACTGCCGAGCGGCGGACGTGCGGCGATTCACGCCGCCGTGTTCACGGTCAATCGTTCAGGTTCAGTTCTTCGAAGGGAAAAGCCTCCTCGTCACTGCGTGGCGACAGTTTAGGTTCACGATTTGATGTAAGAGACGATAACGTCATGGATAGCTTGTGTTTTGCTATTTACAATGTCTGTCTTGTACTGATGTAGTTTTTCACGGCTCGATTCATGATGGTTGCTCTCCGGAGCTGTTCTTTCGGGATAGCCGTGTAGAGCGCGCTCCCTCTCTCCCTCACCACATTTCGCCAACCACAGGATAGCCTTGTCGGGCGTTCCCGCTCTCTCCTTGGCGAAAGCGGGTGGGGATAAACACGGCCATCCCAAAAGAGCAGCAACTCGAGAGCGATTGCCAATTGCCAAAATAAGCGCTGTGCCAGGCAGAAATTGACGTTCGAGGCAGGTGGAACGTGCTTTGGTTCCGCGTCGAAGCGCTGACGTCGAGCGTCGTCTGTCGCGCAGGTGGCCGAGGAGCGCATCGGCAACATCCGCACGGTGCGCTCGTTTGCCAAGGAGGAGCTCGAGATGCAGAAGTACTCGTCCAAAGTGACCTACGTGCTGCAGCTGGCGTACAAGGAGGCGCTGGCTCGAGCCGGATTCTTTGGGGCGGTGAGCACCTGTTTGCATGCAGGAGCACCACCGCGGATTCGGGGGGGGTCGGCCAGGTTCGCACACGCTGCACCGGTGCTGCGCCATCACAGGGCACCCGGGGCAATTTAGTCCGCAGGCCAATTAACCTATGCAGCCAGCATGTCTTTGGACTGTGGGAGGAAACCAGAGTGCCCGGCGAAAACCCACGTGGACACGGGGAGAATGTGCAAACTCCACACAGAAAGGCAACCGAGGCGGAATTCGAACCCGGGACCTTGTTGCTGTGAGGCGGCAGCGCTGCTCGCCGCGCCACCGTACCGTGATAGAGAGGGTTGTCCGTGATAAAGGTAGGCAACGTGCGTTCGGTTTTGGTTTTGCAGACGGGGCTGTCTGGCAACCTCATCGTGCTGGCCGTGCTGTACAAGGGCGGACTGCTCATGCAGAGCGCTCACATCACGGTCGGGGACCTCTCCGCGTTCCTTCTCTACTCGGGCTGGGTGGGCATCAGCATCGGAGGTGAGCCCATCTTCCTTCAGAGAGCCGTTTACAGCACAGCACCGCAATCTTGCTTTTTGCTGTCTCGCGCACGGCCGGATTAATTGCAACTTATGAACCTTTGCCCAGACTACTTGGCCAGGATATGGCTTCAGTTGATAGACAGATGTTTACTATTACAGCAGAAAAATACCCAGTGAGCTTGCAAGCTCTTAACTGGATCCCTGCGACACAACAAACACGCACATTGACAAAAAGAAAGAAAACTATAAACATTTACAAATTAACCAAAGAAAAACTAATCATTTACCCGTAGCATTGCAAATAATTGAACAAATAAAAAAAGTTAAACGTTGCGATTGGAAAAAACATTGTAGGTAGATTGCTTCAAATCCTCCACTGAATGTTCCGAGTTTGCAGTGTTCTATGGTCAGTACGTTTGCATTTGCTGACGAAATAATCAACCAAAGTCTGAAGGCGGCGCTTAATCTCCACCACAGGGCTCAGCTCCTTTTACTCCGAGCTGATGAAGGGGCTGGGAACCGGAAGCCGCATCTGGGAGCTACTGGAGCGGCAGCCCACCATCCCTCTCAGCGGTACGCCCTGTCCCACAGCAGGAAATCCCACGTTGCTTTCCATCAAAACAGATTATCTTTCAACCGCACGGGCCTGACTAATTGCAGCAGAAGTATTCGGTAAATGCTCTCAAGAGCTGCTATTTCGAGATAGCCTTGCTGGGTATTCCTCTCTTCTTCACGAAGTTTCGAGCCACGAACACCTACATCAACATGGTAAAGCATTTATCGATGTAGGTTTTCACGGCTCCATTCATGATGGTTGCACTTCAGAGCTGTTCTTTTGGGATAGCCGTGTCGAGCGATCTCCCTCTCTACCTCACTCGACACTGCTATCCCGAAAGACCAGTTCTGAAGAGGAACCATGAAAGCATTTATCGACAAAAATAAGCCGGTGTAGCGGTGACGATCGCGGGCTCCCTGTCGCTAACACCGGCCGATGGCTGTGACTCTGGCTGTGACTCTGGCTGTGACGCGGGCTGTGACGCGCGCCGCGTGGCAGGGGGCGCGGTGGTGCCGCTGCAGGAGCTGCGTGGGGAGATCGAGTTCCGCGGCGTGCACTTTGCGTACCCGACGCGCGAGAACGCGCCGGTGTTCCGCTCGCTGGACCTCGCCGTGCCGGCCGGGCGCGTCACCGCCGTCGTGGGCCCCAGCGGCTGCGGCAAGTCGACCCTGCTGTCGCTGCTCCTGCGCCTCTACGACCCGCAGCAAGGTGCGCGCGACGCTCCGCCACCGTCACCGCTACCGCCGCTCGTACGAGCCAGGTGGCACGGTGCCCGCTCGCCGCAGACGTCACCCTCCCAGAGGGCCACGCTGGCCCCGCTTACTCGTGATCGCCGTCTGGCCAGAATACGTAGACGGAGGGACGCTTTTGGCAAAGTTGTGCGCTGGTTGCCCTTCAGAGCCGTTCTTTCGGGATAGCCGTGTCTAGCGCTCTCCACGGCTCCACACGGCTATGCCGAAAGAACGGCTCTTGAAGAGCAACCATCTGCGTCATCATTATGAGTGTTCGCTTAATCGTGTACGTGATCACTGTTGTTGGCTGTGAGCGGGACTCAAACTCAAGTTGCCAGGTTTGTAGCCCAGCGCGCAAACCACCGCGCTACCCCTCCCCATATTGACTGGCCAACACAACAACAACAACAACCGCCGTTCGCTACTAAGTGGTGGTGACGTCAGCACGGCGCCTGTGCCAGGCCTGGTGCACCTTGAGGCGGACACACACATTCATGGTCCCCGCATCGTGCGTTTGTCGTGTGTTACAGGTCAAGTGCTCATTGATGGGCGTGACGTGCGGGCGCTGAACCCCAGCTGGCTGCGATCACACATCGGCACTGTCAGCCAGGTGCTTGCCCACATTCCCCTCTCGCTACGTCAATTCACATGAAAACATTTGTCCGTGCGCAGTGAGTAGCTCTGCCGCCTCACAGCAAGAACGGACCCGAGTTCGAATCCCGGTCCAAAAAAATTGTGTTGCGTTGGACTGCGGGCTAAATTGCCCCCGTGCCCTCTGATGGACTGGCATCCTATCCTGGGTATAGCCCTGCCTTGCGCCCTATGTCTGCCGGGACCCTACCGGACCGGCTTACTTTCGCCTCTTGCCCACACCCCGCGCTCGTGCGTGTGCGACGCAGGAACCCGTGCTGTTCTCGTGCTCTATCGCGGAGAACATTGCGTACGGCGCCGCCGACCCGGCGGCCGTGAGCAGCGCCGAGATCGCCCGCGCGGCACAGGCCGCCAACGCCTCCGCGTTCATCGAGGGCTTCCCCAGTGGCTTCGGCACGCTCGTCGGAGAGAAGGGCGTGCTGCTCTCCGGTAACGATGCTCCTACTGTCTCTAACGCTGGCTGCTGTCTCTAACGCTGCCTGCTGCCTCTAACGCTGGATGCTTTCGCGAACGCTGGCTCCTGTCTCTCTCCCACAGTCCAAAGATATGCTGCTGCTTAGGTTAATCGTCCTGACTAAATTGCCCCTGGTGCCCTGAGATGTAACTTGCTTACCCCTCCCTGCTGGACAACGGTTATGAAAAACTACATAGTACACTAGTTCCTTCCAGCTTCAATACAAACTGACTGACTGCTATTTCTAACACTGGCTGCAAAGCTCTTACCCCTCCCCGCTGGACAACTGTTACAAAGAGCGACATAGCTCAAGGGTTCCTTCCAGCTTGAGTCCAAACTGACGGACTGACACGACTTCAATCTCACGCAGGTGGCCAGAAGCAAAGGATCGCCATCGCGCGGGCCATCCTGAAGGTGAGGGATGGTTTAGTGGAGCGTGGAGACACCACACGCGGTCACACTGTGCCGGCCACGTTTGTTTGTTGTCGCGCTGCTAATGATAATTCCTTATTTCATTGCAGAATCCAAACATCCTCCTGCTGGATGAAGCAACAAGGTGGGACAATATATATAAAACATCACCGTTGCCGTGATGGACTGGCGTCCCATCCTGGATATATCCCTGCCTTGTGCCCTGTGTCTGCCGGAATAGGCTCCGGCTCACCGCGACCCTGTACAGGATTAAGCCGTTTCTGACAACGAATGAATGAATGAGCAGCATGTCTTTGGACTTTATATTTGAAATCCAATGGAAACATTGTTGTAGATAACGTACTGTATGAGTTTTTGTCTGTATGAGTTTTTGTCTTCAAGGAAGTGATGGCCATCTTAGGGGACGCTGGCAGAATGTTGCCGCTCTTAAGATTGCCAGTTTCACAACCTTTTAGTATATTCAAAGTAGCTTTTTTTTTTTTGCAGCGCTTTGTGACCCTCGGGTGAAAGGCGCTATATAAATTGAATTATTATTATTATTATTATGAGCTACGTGACATTGCCCAGCATGACAGTGACTCTGAGTGACTGTAATTCATGTTGTTAGGAGGGAGTGTGCATCGGTTGCTTGGTGCATTGCTTACAAACCCACTGCTGGATGGCAGCTTCCCCAAGCTGGCACCACTTCTCGTGGCGACACCCCAATGTAGTTGCCGCTTTAAACGGCCGCTATGCAGCTTGACTCCGGTTGGCCGGGTGCCTGGAACCTCCCCCCAGACCTGGTCACCAAGTGTGACCCAGGATTGCTGGGCTCCAGCTGGTTTATAGCACCACGAGAAATCCTCCACCACGATAAGGTTTCAGTCCATGGGGGTCCTGGTGACATCAGGGGAGGCACAGTAGCACAGTGAGTAGCCCTGGTGCCTCACAGCAAGAAGGCCCTGGGTTCGATACCCGGCTCAGGTAGCTTTCTGTGTCTTCGGTTTCCTCCCACAGTGCAAACACACGCTGCCTAGGTTAATTGTCCTGACCAACTTGCCCCCGGTGCCCTGAGACGCTGTAACTTGCTTAACCTCTCCCCGCTGGACACCTGTTGAAAATAGCTACCTAGCTCAACGGTTCCTTCCAGCTTCAATACAAACTGACCGAGTGAGGCGTGTGCGGGGCTTGTTGCGGCCTGGTGAGGGCGGCGGAGCGTCCAGAGGCGACCTTCAGCGACTCGGCTTCGTCGCGAATCCGAATTCCAACAGAACTAACGCGTCGTCGTTTGCGATCCTCCCGTCCGCCTCCCCCCCATGGCCTCCATCGCCACAGCGCGCTGGACTCGGAGAGCGAGTCGCTGGTGCAGGAGGCGCTGGACCGGCTCATGACGGGCCGCACCGTGCTGGTGATCGCGCACCGCCTCTCCACCATCCAGGGCGCCGACCTCATCACGGTGCTGGAGCGCGGCCGCGTGGCCCAGGCCGGCACGTACGCGCAGCTCACGGCCGACACGGGCGGCATGTTCCACCGGCTGGTGGAGCGCCAGACGGCGGCGCCGCAAGCCGCCCACGGGGACCGGCGCGCCGGGTGAGCGGCGCGCCGGGTGAGCGACACGCCGGGCCGTCCCGGAGGCTCGCAGCCGGTTTCAGCCGAGCTGGCGTCTTTGTCCGTCCACGCGTCGGTGTGGGTTGTCGCGGCCCGGCGTGCGGTAGCGATCGCTCTCGAAAGCCGCTCGTTCCGGGCGGAGGTGGCGAGCGTTTCTCCGCGTTGCTCCGACGGCCTCCGGCATGTCTCGCCCGCCGCGTGGGAGGCATCGTCGTTAGCAGACGCCTCACGATGACGATCCCTCCGACGTGAAACTTCAGGCGCCTGATGATAATAAATATTATTTATAACGCGTGGCACATATTCAGTCAATTTCGAAGGTATTAATTCGAGGAGAGAACGACTCGGAGGCGCGAGGAGACCACAGAGGCGGAGGAGGCAGCCAGGTGGTTTGCAGGCGCCAACATATTGCCACACACTGTGTCCGATGTATTATGATGATATCGGCACTTACGTTGTAACCGCATTACTCTCGTTGTGTAGCAGTGCTGTGTCGTGATTTATAACGGAGCAGACGCAAACTGTGGACAGTCGCGAAATCCAAATTGCCACCGTGTGGTGTGAAACCCGCATTGCCGACACTCGGGCCGGGCAGTGATGCGGTGCCTCTTCATCTTGTTAGATTCATAAGATGCTGTTATCACGCCGTATACACTCAAACCCCTTCGAGAGGTCAGCTTGTGTAGTGTTTCTACCCAATAACGTTGATAATTATACGTTTTTTTCACTAGCATTAAGAGGAAAAACGTCAATCGTGAATCCCATCTGTGTAAATTTAAAAAAACCCATCAACCTCATGATAATCACAATATCGGCGTCTTTGAAACGGCAATATTATAGGCCAACTATATTTTGTATATACGTGAGATATTTTAATCTATTTTATACGTGCATAATGACGTGTAGCAAGGACGCCGCCTGTAGAAGCGGGCATTCGGCCAGATGCAGACTCGGTCCGTGGTGGCCGCGTCGACACAAACCCTCGAGCTCAGACTCGGACGCCTCGATCGCCCGTCGTGGCGGACTCTCTGCGGCACAGCAACGGCGCCAGCGGTCGTCACGCGGCCGTCGTTAAGACGCGCGCGATGCCAGACGTTCGATTCTCCCTGAAGAACCGCTGGGCCCCGCTCGCGGCTGCCCACGCAATGTGAATATTACGTAAAGCAAGCCAACACCGAAAATTTTGGAAAAGAGGGAATTTTTTTAAAAAAGTTATTTTTCTAATTTTGATAACAAGCCATCTCTGGTCGGTGGCGCTGCACGTCCGCCGAGTAAATGGACCGTGACCGCAGCGACTCGATAAGACGATGATACGATAGCAAACGGGCTGTAAACAGAGGAGACACTACACTAGGCATCGGCTCGTGTGTTTTGGAGCAGGTTTTCCTGGTTTTTACACATTCCACTTTTGAATAAAGATCATTTATGGTGAGTCGTAATGTATTCTACCTTGGTTGCATTGCTGCATGCAGTGGAGTGGTGGGTCATTCAAACTTAACCCCCTGACCTCTGTGCTCCTTCAAGTCGGTCGGGGTGGTGCATTTCTAGGAACTGGGACCTGGAAACGGGGTGGGGCAGAGGTGAAACTAAGTGGTTACGGTCCGGCGCACCGGTAAGAAAGTGGCTAAAGTGGATGCAGCATTCAGTACGAATGGGTGTGAAGGGGGGGGTTGCAATACGACCATACCGGTAAGAAATGCAAGTTACTTTCACCCCTGGGGTGGATAGCAGTGGGGCAGCCCCCCGCCGCACCGAGCTTCGGATCCATCCACAGGGCTCTCAGAAACCAGCAGAGAGAAGACATTTTCAACTCGCCTCCGAAAAGCTTTGGGGGCGGCCGTGCCGAGGAGCCCCAGTTATCATCCAGCGCCCTCCCGGGAGGCTTCCACTCACCCAGTCAAGGCCGTGCCCCTGGGTGGCCCACAGCTGCATGGCCGCACGCACACACACACATACACGTGTGCATGCGGCATCCAGAACGTGTGCGCTCGCGGGCCGAGTAAAAATAGCACGTGCGGCCATACATCGAGATTCGCGTCACCGGGGCATCGCCGTCCACGCGTTATAGCCGCGCGCTGCACACGGGCTCCGCTTCACAAGAAAGAATGAGCGAGCGAACGAACGAACGGGTGAGTGAATGAACGAAGACCCCGAGCGTCGTGCGGTTTCGGGTGCGATCGCCGCGCGGCAGTGGACGCCTTGCCTTCTTTAGGCAGCGAGGAGGGCGGTCAGACGTAACCCGATCGGCCTCTCAAAAATACCCGCGGCGTGCCGCTCGGTGCCGCTCTCCGCTGCCCCCGGGCGAGAGGGCGCCGTGAAAAACACCCTCGGCGACTCCGGGAAAGGACATGGCCTCGCTGCCCGCGGCCTCTCGCTGGGAGAGCAGTGGGTGCGGCCACGGAGCGCCCGGCTTGTGGCTCCGAGACCGACGACCCTACACAACGGCCGTGGTGATTCCAGTCGCGGAGAGAGCCGCCACCTCCGTCCCGTCCATTGTGAGAAACCGCGTAATCCTGTACAGGGTTTCGGTGAGCCGGATCCTATCCAGGCAGACACCAGGCGCAAGGCAGGAATATACCCATGATGGGACGCCAATTAACCTATGCATAATACACAATATTGTACATACATACAGCGCTTTAAAAATAAACATTGACATGGTATTGCTGCTGCATGGGTTAATTGGCCTGCTGACTAAATTGCATCCCGGTGCCCTGTGATGGACTGGCGGCCCATCCTGGGTATATCCCTGCCTTGCGCCCTGTGTATGCCGCAATAGGCTCCGGCTCACTGCAACCCTGTACAGAATTAAGCGGTTTCTGTAAATGAATGAATGAATTATGGTATTGTGCCGTGCCCTCCATTTATCCCTCCATCCATCTCTCCCGCCATCCATGCATCTCTCCATCCATCCCTCCATTCCTTCATCCATCCATCTCTCTCTCAATCCCTCCTATGGGCCCGCGCGCCCACCGTCCACGTGTTGCGCTGCACAGCTGCTCGGCACACGAGGCCCGGCACGCGACAGGGAGGGCATTGACGCGGCCTCGAGGCGGCACCGCGGCCCAGCTGTTCACGCATCGTCCCCACAGACCCCCCCACCACACCTCCTCCCCATCCCCGCACTTTCTGGAGAGCGCCGTAGGTTTGGCGGCGGTCGGGTTAGGCGCCTGCGGGCGGGTGGGTGTCATGATGTGTGTGGAGACTTACCGATGACTGGTACCAGCGGTGTCAAGATCGACGTCTGTGGAGGAGGTTCGTGAAGGACGCTACTAGGTAATCGGAGGCAGTCGCCCTCCTACAACAACACAGGGCGGGAAGAGCGACGCTCACAACAGCGAGCCGAGCCCCGGGCGGTTCAAACTCAGCAATCAGGCACGGTGGGGATCACAGGTGTTGCCTCGGCCAGTCATTTCAGTCAGGCAGCCAGTGGCACTTGGGTGTGTCCCGTGACCTGTCAGCGAGCCCTCGACACTCAACATATTGCCACCACATTGCTTCCTATATAATATGATATAATCGGCCAACTAATTAATGAGTGGTTTTTTTTAAGTTGTGGGAGGAAACTGGAAAACCCGGAAGAAACCCACACAGAACACACGGGAATCAAACCGCCTCGGGGAGGCGCAGGTGTTACCACTGTGTAAGCGTTAGAGAAGCGAGAGTGGGATACGGGGCGGCACGGTGCATGGATGGAGTGGAATACCTCTCGGCTGACCCTTGCCCCACAGGGGAAAAATCAACAATGAGCTGTACGCTTTATGAGGCCACATTTACAAAATAGCTGCGGTCATTGTCATAGCTCCAAACAGACTCGACTGTATTCATACCAGCCTTCGGATTTACAGCTCTTCTCGAACATCATTCCAATCCAGCTCGCTCACAGCCCGACTATTTATACTAGATCAGGATGTTCCGTACCCAAAAACTACTATAGCGATGTTAAAAAAAATATACGAGGTTTTACCCTTTTCTGGCAATGAAACATGCAAACAGAATCCCTTGATAATATGTGCATTGATGGTTGCTCTTCAGAGCTGTTCTTTCGGGATAACCGTGTCGAGCGACCTCCTTCTCTTCCTCGCGACGTTTCGCCTCCTATGTTGGAAGCATCATCAGCCGTGAAACCCTACATCAGTACGCTATGTGCATTGTCCTTAAAAGCATTCTGTTCGCATGTTGTTGCCACAAACATGTGGCAACAACATCTCATCTTGGGCTATTCCCAAGATGAGACGCCAGTCCATCACAGGGCATCGGGGGCAATTTAGTCCGCAGGCCAATTGACCTATGAGCAGCATGTCTGTGGACCGTGGGAGGAAACCGGAGTGTTCGGCAAAAACCCACGCGGACACGGGGAGAACACGCATACTCCACACAGAAAATTATACCCATAGACTACTAGAGCGATCTCGCTCATACAAGTGCCTCATCGCTCGTCAGAACCCGGACTCGAGCCCAGGCGGTACAGCATCGGAATGCCTCCGTCTCCGTTTCTCGCGGCATCTCGCAACTCGAAGGAGGTTGTGGGGTGGGGGGATGGGACGTGAACCACGGACCGCAAACAGCTTCCCCATTCACCCGACAGGCGCCTTGTGCTCGAGAGGCGCTTCCGTACTGACCGTACAAGGCCATATCGACTTGGAGACGCCGACAGGCAGCCGGGGGCAGCCGCGTCAAACAGGTGTCTCAGCAACCCCGAACAACCCCCCCCACCCCCCCGCGTGCTCCTCAGCAGTCGCCTCGCCCGCACAACACGCGTGGCTGCCGGGCATGGCAGAGGGTGGAGGCGGCATCTGTCACGCCGCGTCACCGCGCCCTGGGTGGCTGCCTACTGTTGGCGGCTCCCTTACAAATGAACATAGCCAAGTGCATTTTTCGTCCTGGTGCTTTCTTGTAATTATCTGAGGGTCGCGGTGAGCCGGAGCCTATACCGGCAGACACAGGGCGCAAGGCAGGGCTCGCTCTCCACCATCGATCTTATAACACACGGCTTCTCAACACAGCCCACTAGGGTCTGCTCTTCACGGACCACTAGGTGGCGCTCGCGGCCCACTGATGGGTCGTGACCCACCTTTTGAGAATGGCGGGTCTAACACACACTGCTGAGACACGTGCTGTTTGCGAGCACGTGCGGAGCCCGATGCGGCACGCGAGAGCGTGGTGTGGCCGTGACCCACGCCCGACCGCCTTTGTCTCCCTAGCGGCGATGCTTACACACCGCACCGGGTACTCACTAAAGGCCGAGTCAAACAGGCTCACGACAGCTACAGAGGTTTCAAACTGATATTGGGTCATGAGCAGAATTGGAACGCTGGTTTGCCGGGTTCGCAGCGCAGCGCGCTGACCGCTACCCCACCGCTCCTCACTCACCACCACTCTGCACACCCTCCTCGCCTTCAGGCGCTGGGGAGGGGTCCCGACTCCCTCGTCCCCCCCACTCCCAGTCTCCCCGGCGCCAAGTGTCGCTAGAGTCCCAATAACGCCCGGAGGGAGCCCCGGACCGAGTGCCGCCCCCGGGGCCCTCACGCCGGGAGACAGCCACAAACGGGCCGCGCCTCCGCCGAGCAATGGCCTCACCTTCCCAGCGTCCATCTGGAATTATATTTAACTCCGACTTCCACATAAGGCCAGCGCGCTATTTTGGAATACAAAGTGCAAAGTGGGCCCTAAGTTTAGCCGCGCGGGCTGCGGGGGCCGCGGGGCCGCGCTGTCGCACGTGCAGACCGTGGCCCACTCTCTGCTCCAACTCCTCCGTTACACCTGGTGAGACGCGGGCAAGAGAGCGCCTCTTGAGACGCCTCGTCTGCTCTCCCACACCGGCTGGCGGACGGCGATGACAATCAGGCTCTGCTCTTGAAAATTATGTCACGCAGTCTTTCATGCGTTCATTGTCAGAAACAGCTTAATCCTGTACAGGGTCGCGGTGAGCCGGAGCCTATCCCGGTAGACGCAGTGCGCAAGGCAGCGCTATACCCAGGATGGGACGCCAGGTCATCACAGGGCACCGGAGGGCAACTTAGTCTGCAGGCAAATTAACATATGCAGCAGCATGTCTTTGGGTTGTGGGAGGAAACCAGAGTGCCCGGCGAAAACCCCACGCGGACACGGGAAGAACGTGAGTGGAGCACAAACCCTGCACTCTGCTACGACGTGTAAACCTACATCAATACGGTATGACGTCAACATTAGTTGCCCGACAGCGGCGAGAGTCTAACCGCCAAATCTGTCCCGAGTGACTCAGCGGCCAGCGAACTCGCTGACCAGCGAGGTCTCTGAGCGGCTCGCTGCGGGATTCCCTGGGCATCCTCCACTCCTCCCACCCCCACCCCTTTTCCGACAGGAGGCGCGATGCTGCTATAACGGCCTCTAACGATCAACGTGGATGATCCCAACCCAAGGTGTTTACATCACCGCATTCGCGTGACCCCCTCCGCGCCGATGATCGAGAATAATAACGGAGTTACATTCGGTGGAGAGAGCGCGCCAGTCAGTCAGCTCGGTGTGCGGGACAGATCGAGGCGATTTTGGGGAGGCCTTCATCCAGCAGTGGTGCGAAAATGGCTAACGCTGACA
>JAZEWU010000002.1:25419385-25470593 GCA_036362915.1 Geotria australis
GAACGGCTCTTGGCCCTACAGTCTGTTAAGGCTATACGGGGGATCTTTGGGGTCTCCGTTCCTTGATCATGTGATTCCTTCCCTCTGTCTGAATTGGTCCTGTGTAAGGGTGGACTCATTTGATCACCGTTCGTGATTAGCTGCTGAGTCTAATTGCTTGCTGCTCCATTGTCACATACAACCATGTTTCCAACGTGCGAGGGCAAACGTCGCGACGGAGATCGCTCGACACGGTTGCCCCGAAAGAGTAGCTCTGAAGAGCAACCATCATGAATCGAGCCGTGAAAACCTACGTCAGATAGATAAATGTGTATTATTACAGCAGAAAAATACCCAGCGAGCTTGCAAGCGCTTGACAGGATTCCTGCGGCACAACAAACACGCACATTTACAGAAATAAATAAATATATCAAAATAACAAATTCACCAAACGAAAAAAAATAACCATTTAGAATTGTCAGGAGGCCTTCGACTGCCGTGGGATGTTTGACCGATTGCATTCTCGGAGAACCCCACGAGTCAGTTTGTATTGAATCTGGAAGGAACCATTGAGCTAGGTAGCTCTTTGTATCAGTTGTCCAGCGGGGAGGGGTACGTAAGTTACCAAATCTCAGGGCCCCGGGGGAAATTTAGCCAGGACGCTTAACCTAGGCGGCAGCATGTCTTTGAAGTGGCAGCCACGCATACCAGTAGGTGACCCTCGGCACCGCCACCTCCCGTCGCCTACAACACCTGGCAAGCCGCGGTGCTGCCCACTCATCCAAGCAGCCGCTCGCTCACCAAAACACAACCCTTGCCACGCGTACCGTGCCGGCGACTGCACTAATAAGTGCCGCCTAATGATAACAAAAAGCACGCGTAACAATCGCATCATTACGGCGCTGCCAGTCGCCTGCCGCACGGCGGGCGCCGCTTTTCCCGCCGTTCCCCGCTAATCGAATGAGACCTATTTTGGGTCAAAAATCGCTCGACCCTCGGCCCCGCGTTCGCCGCGGCCGCCGGGCAGAGCCGGTGTCCCTCTCCCACCCCTCGCGGTGCCCTTACAAGGCGAGGCCGCCAAATCCCCGACTCGAGGAGGCAGCGCGCTTCATTCGGCCCGGACCCGTGGCCGCCAGCGCCTCGCCATTCATGGCCCGCCCGGCGTAGCCCATGCCAAATATGGAGAGGTTCTTACGCGACTCCATATGCAGAGCGGCGTGCGCGCAGCAGCGGCGGCAGGAGGAGGTGGCCCCTGGGTATATAAGGGAGCGCGCCGCCAGCTCGGCCTTCAGTCCTACGCTCGAGTGGACATAGCGAAGCATTGCAGCCTTGCACGGGTAAGCATAACGACCAACCTGGCAGCAGCAACAGCAAGGGCAATAGTCGGGCAATAGTCGGGCAATAGTCGAGCATTATCCAGACAAGAGCCAAGCTCAGGCGACTTGGATCTAACGCAGTGGCAAATGTCACGGGCAATAGCCAGGCATTAGCCAAACAGCCAGACAAATGGCAGACAACAGTCGGGCAATAGCCGGACAATATCCAGGCAATAGCCAGACAACAGCCGTCTAAACAGCCAGGCAACAGTCGGGCAATAGTCGGGCATTATCCAGACAAGAGCCAAGCTGAGGCGACTTGGATCTAACGCAGTGGCAAATGTCACGGAACGGTTTGTGTTGGCGCCGGAGCGCCGCATCTCGGCCCGGGGAGCGAGATATGGGGAGATGTGGAGAGATGCGGGGAGATGCGAATAGGCAGGCGGCTGCTGTGATTTGAAAGGGCAAGAGGCTAAGTTGGGGTTGTTGTGAAGTTAATCTCATCACAATGAGCCCGAGCGATCTGAAGTTAATAACGACACGTGGAGACTGTGACGGCAGGGAGTAAACCACTATTCCCAACACGTTGGACAGTTCCAGGCAATGAATGAGGATTCGTGCCTTAGTCTGGGAGCAACCACAGAGCACGGAAATAACAATATAATAACAATATAAGAGCCAAGATTACACCTGAGGAAGAGGTGCAGGTGTGGCGCGCGAGAGGCCGGGCTAATGGAAGCCGCACACCCAGAGCAGGGATCCGGAACAGCGATTACATGTTCCTTAAGCAGGCTCATTAACAAGAGCGCAATGTTACTAAATAAGCAACGTTAAAAAAAAGTAACCTGTTGGCTGGAGCACTACAACAGATTCGGTGGTATTGTTAATTATAACATTAAAGCAAAATAATGAATACATCTGCTAGAATAAATTATAACAGCGAGCTCGGAGGGGTGGAAGAGATTTGTAAACAAACGGACCTGTGCGTCTTAGACACGGGTTGCAGATTGATTGATTAATTTTGTTAAACGAGATCGGGGAAAGTCTGAACTTCAAGTTGGTGGCTCTTCTCTTCAGTGAGTATCAGGAGATCAACCAGGCTGGCATCGCTGCCGTGGAAGTCAGTGCTCGGGGTAGGCGCTAGAGAATGGTAATGCTTCAGTCGGCGGTAACCATCGGCACGAATTGCAATGTAAACACAGATGTAAGGCAGGACGTAGGTGGAGGTAACTACTGGGTGCTGCGACACCTCATCCAGGTGAACACAGACCACGCAGCGAACGATAGACAGATGTTTATTATTACAACAGAGAAATACCCAGCGGGCGTGCAAGCTCTTTACGGGGGTAGTGGGTCACAGGACATTCGGACCACCCTGAAGCCGGTGTACCGCTACGAACACCGACGGATCTCTCTGCGAGGCGGGCGGACGCTTCGAGCCGGCCTCGCTCGGTGCGCCGTGGTTTGGAGCCGCAGCAGTAACACGACCCCCCCCCCTTCCCCTGCAGCGAGTTGAAGGAAAGAAGAAACAAAAGCAGCCATGTGTGACGACGAGGAGACCACCGCACTTGTGTGCGACAACGGCTCGGGGCTGTGCAAGGCTGGCTTCGCCGGGGATGACGCGCCCCGCGCCGTCTTCCCGTCCATCGTGGGGCGACCCCGCCACCAGGTAAGGGGAGCACCCAGCCACCCACACTCCCCACCCAGCCACCCGACCACGCACACTCCCAGCCACCCAACCACCCCACCCACCCATCCAGCCACTCACACTCCCAGTCACCCACACTCCATAGTTGCGATATTCACGCACCGTACCAGAATCTAATTTGGGGCTGAGTTTCCTAATAAAGGCGGCCCGGGAACAGTTTACAAAAATAATCACTGGTGTTGGCCGTGAGCGGGCATCGAACTCGTGTAGCCGAGTTCGTAGCGCAGCGCGCTAACTTCTACGCTACCCGCTCCCCGCTACGTCTTTATGCGCACACATGTGCGGTGAGCTTTCCGAGAAATCAGGAGCTTCAGGCACCGGCCATCGGCCCGCTGTTACACGTGCCCCAAGTGGACAAATGCGGCCGGGCGTGGTGCTGGTCACCCAGCTCCTCGTGTGCCGTGTCGACCTTCATAGGTGCTCGCTAAACGGAACTCGATCCAACAGTCTGTTCAAGCTATATGGGAATCTTTGACGTCAACCGCAGCTTTGAACGGGCGGTGCGGGCGGCGTCCCGCTGAGCCGCCAACCCCCGCTGCGCCTCCGCCCTGTGCCGGGGAACCTCACGTTTCCTCCCATTGACAAAGTTCCCAAATCGCTCCGTGCCGGCGAAGTTTCGGGCCCTAATAAGGTCGGGGTGACGGGGGGGGAGGGGGGCACTAAATTTACCCGCGGGGCCACCTCTCTGGATCGGCGTGGGCCCCCTATAACGCACTGTAGCCTGAGAATAGATTCAGCATCCTGGCAGCGTGCGTCCTCGGAGCTGAGAGTGCTGACTGCGTGCTCCCTCCACTCTTTCTCTCACGGCAATCTGACACCAGCCCCCAAAAGCGGCTGCAGCACAATTACAACCATGGAATGTTGCTTATCCAGCAAAGCCTCAATAAGTCGTGATTGCGATGGTTCCTGCATTTTTAAAGGATGTTTTTGCTAGTCAAGTGAAAGGAGCGTTTTGCTCATAGCGGAGAAAATTGGAATGCCCGGAGAAACCCCGATACGTATTGCACACGAGAGGAGATAACGATCAAAACCGCACGCCGATTCAAGACACGCCGAACCCACCTTGTGACATCAGAGCTTCCCCGCATTACAACTCTTAGCAGTTGAGACGCTTTAGTTAGAGTTTCACAAATCTCTGAGGACTAAATTGCCCAAGGTGCCCTGTGATGGACTGACGTCCTACCCTGAGTATAGCCGTGCCTTGCGTCCTGTGTCTGCCGGGATAGGCTCCGGCTCACCGCGACCCTGTACAGGGGGATTCGCCGAGGTGCCAGACCCAGGCGCTGGCGTTCGTGACAACCCTCGCCCGTTCCGCCACTAACGTCGCGCGTCCTCCGCGCGTGTGCGTGTGTGCGTGTGTGTGTGTGTCCAACAGGGAGTCATGGTGGGTATGGGTCAGAAGGACTCGTACGTCGGGGACGAGGCGCAGAGCAAGCGCGGTATCCTCACCCTGAAATACCCCATCGAGCACGGCATCATCACCAACTGGGACGACATGGAGAAGATCTGGCACCACACCTTCTACAACGAGCTGCGTGTGGCCCCCGAGGAGCACCCCACCCTGCTCACAGAGGCCCCGCTCAACCCCAAGGCCAACCGTGAAAAGATGACCCAGATCATGTTTGAGACCTTCAACGTGCCCGCCATGTACGTGGCGATCCAGGCCGTGCTGTCCCTGTACGCGTCCGGCAGAACCACCGGTGAGAGCCGGGGTCACGCCGACAAAGATAAAGACCCCCGTGTAGCCTAAGCGGAATGCAAGGTCAAGTGCTGTTAGCAAGTAGTACCGGGGGAGGGTGGAGGGGGGCTGGTGACAAGCACCACGCATGGCAGAGTTGTGCGCTCTCTTGACCCATACGTTCACGTAAAAGACAAAGATGCCCCGTGTAGGCTTAGAAGACTGTAGGGTCAAGTGCTGTTAGCCAACACACACACACGTGTATTGTAGTATAACGGTTGTGCATTTATTATTGCACACGCACACGCACGCACGTCAAACATCTCAAATACAGTACAGTACTATCATAGACTGTAGCGGCGCTGCGTGCGAGTATCTATAGAGGCTAGGGGCAGCAGCACCGCGCCTCCGGCCGCCTTCGTCTGTGGCGCACGGACGGAGCTATCCGTGAACTCTGGCAGCACTTGCTGCTGACGAGCACCCAACGCGCGGCACGACGCACGAGGATTAGTGGGGGGAGTAGGTGTTACGTCCAAAGACAAAGATCGCCGTATAGCCTTAACAGACTGTAGGGTCAAGTGCCGTTAGCGAGGTAGCGGCAACACACAGACGCGCAGCATGTGCCCGCTCCCTCGGCTGAGCCGGTGCCAACCGCCCGCAGGTATCGTGCTGGACTCCGGCGACGGTGTGACCCACAACGTGCCCATCTACGAGGGTTACGCGCTGCCGCACGCCATCATGCGTCTTGACCTGGCCGGTCGCGACCTCACCGATTACCTCATGAAGATCCTGACGGAGCGCGGATACTCCTTCGTGACCACGGGTAGGTGCCGCTCTCCCGCACGACACGCGCGACCCACGGCTGAGGGGTGACGCGGGGGTTCGACTCTCCGGGCTCGGGCGCCCGGCGTCGGATTCTAACCTCGGTGTCGTGCCGCCCCCGCAGCTGAGCGTGAGATCGTGCGCGACATCAAGGAGAAGCTCTGCTACGTGGCTCTGGACTTCGAGAACGAGATGGCGACCGCCGCCACGTCGTCCTCGCTGGAGAAGAGCTACGAGCTCCCCGACGGGCAGGTCATCACCATCGGCAACGAGCGCTTCCGCTGCCCCGAGACGCTCTTCCAGCCGTCCTTCATCGGTCCGTCGCGGCGCCCTCTCTCGCTCGCCTCACTCGCTACTGTGAACACGTGTCTACGGAGCCATTCACGCATTTGCCGTGATCATCGTTACCTATTTCGGTGTCCATCATCATCATCATCACCATCAGCTGACTATGGCTTCTTCATCATCTCGAACAATTACATCATCGTAATCAATTACATTACCATCATCGTTATCAATTACACAGCCATCATCAACTTGACAGCATCTCAGTCATCATGATGATGATGATATATTATCGATCATCATCGTGATTATATCAATAATCGCTGATTTGTTTGGTAATTGCTGCGCGCACGCATTACGCATCTCCCTTGTAATGTAGCCGGGCAACTGGCTAAACCGGATCAGCCATCGATACCACGTGGCCGAGTTTCCGTGTGACAGTGCGCTAACCACTGCGCCACTGCTCCAAAGACAAAGATCCCCCGTATAGCCTTAACGGCATGTAGGGTCAAGTGCCGTGAGCGAGCACCTATGAATGTCGACACGGCACAAGAGGTGGTTGGTGACCAGCGCCACGCCCGGCTGCCTTTGTCTCTCTATTGGCAAAATGTACACACTGTACTAGGTACTCATTTGAGGCTGAGTCGCCCTAGTGCAGCGCTTTGTGACCCTTGGGTGAAAAGCGCTCTATAAATGCTATTATTATCATTATTAGGGGAGGCCCAGGACCGGTTGAGAAAATCGTCACTGTTGTTGGCCGTGAGCGGGAATCGAACTCGGGCTGCCAGGTTTGTAGCCCAGCGCGTTAACCACTGAGCCACCGCGCCACTGCTCCAACAACCGCCGTTCACCACGAAGTGGCGGTGACGTCACCACAGCGCCTGTGCCAGACCAGGTGCACCTTGAGGCCGCGCAGAGTGTCGAAGGCTCGCTGACAGGTGGTCACAGGAGAGACCCAGGTGCCACGGGGCTGACTGACCGAGACGCCGCTGCTTTGCGCGCGCGCGCACACACACACAGGCATGGAGTCGGCGGGTATCCATGAGACGACCTACAACTCCATCATGAAGTGCGACATCGACATCCGCAAGGACCTGTACGCCAACAACGTGCTGTCCGGCGGCACCACCATGTACCCCGGTATCGCTGACCGCATGCAGAAGGAGATCACCGCCCTGGCACCCAGCACCATGAAGATCAAGGTGAGAGGCCCGGACGCCGCGCAGCGCGGGGACACTCGGGGTCACACTCGGGGTGAGAGCTGAAAGCAACTGAAATGTCTTACCGGTTAAGCCGGTCTGCGCCGTAACGGACCGGACCGGCTTAATTTCACCTCTGGTTCCAGGTTCTCAGTGTTGAGACGCGCCTCGCGCAGAGATCCGAATGCGATGCTGCAATGCCATCTGCTGGCTGGGTCAGGGTGTCGCCGAGCTACACGTTTGTGGTCTCGGCGACGATGACAAATGTGGACAAATATAAACTCTGTCTCGTGTTGCTGTTAACTCCATCCATGCAAAAACCCACGCGGACACTCGTGCCCATTAAATCTGCCGCCTATGGGCATTCAATCCGTCACCACCAGGTGGTGACAATCCCTTTCGTTGGATGGCACCGTACACCGAATTCACCTGTTCTGGATCAACACGCGTTCTGCTCGTCAATGATCACTCGCCCTCTCCTCTTCCTTCTCCTCCTGCTGCTTGTTCCCGCGGACAGATCATCGCTCCCCCCGAGCGCAAGTACTCCGTCTGGATCGGCGGCTCCATCCTGGCGTCGCTGTCCACCTTCCAGCAGATGTGGATCACCAAGCAGGAGTACGACGAGGCGGGCCCCTCTATCGTCCATCGCAAGTGCTTCTAAACCTCCCCCGTTGTTGGCCGTACAAGAACCTACGTCTGGAGCCTCAGGGTCCGCGGACTCACGAGTGGGGAGAAATGCATGTGACGAGCTACAGAATTTTGATGAGCCCTCTGTGTCCCCCTCTATCCGCCCCGTACCTCTGTGTCCCCCTATCCCCCCCACACCTACCACTCATCTCGGCATTCATCGCATCTCGTCTCAACCAGCGTCCTCCGTCACTGTTACGTGTAAAGTTTCGCTAATATGTGTGTGCGCGTGTGCGTGCTATTTATAAATGTGTACAGCTCTGTGTTTTGAGTAAAAGTTCCCGACTTACACGTCTCGCCGTCGCCCCGTCTCGTGCACGCGTGTGGCGGAGGAGGGTTCGTGAAGGACGCTACTGGGCAGTTGGAGGCAGTCGCCTTCCATCAGCAATAGAGGGCGGAGGAGCGACGCTCACAATTGCGAGCTAAGCGCCGGACGGATAAAACGCAGCAATCTGGCATGGTGAGAAGCACAGGTGGTGCCCCAGCCAGTCATCTCAATCAGGCAGCCAGTAGCACCTGGGTCTGTCCCGTGACCTCCTGTCAGCGAGCCTTCGACACTCTGCGTGGCCTCAAAGTGCACATGGCCTGGCACAGGCGCCGTGGCGACATTACCGCCACTTAGTGGCGAACGGCGGTTGTTGTTGTTGTAGCGGGCTCGATAGCCCAATGGTTCGCGCGCTGGGCTACTAACCTGGCGACCCGAGTTCGAATCCGGGTCACGGAACACCAGCGGCGATTTTCTGAACCGGTCCAGGGCCACACCTGGTCGACTCAGCCTCAGATGAGCATCTAGTGCGGGAGACAAAGGCGGCCGGGCGTGGTGCTTGCCACCAACTCACTCGTGTGCCGTGTTGGCCTTCGTATGTGTTCGCTAGCGGCACTTGAGGCTATACGGGGGATCTTTGTATTTGTATTTTGTAGTGAGCTCATGCAAACTCCACACAGAAAGGCCCCCGAGCCGGGAATCGACGTAGATCGTATGGGATGCCGCACGAGACACAGATTCAATGAACGCCCAAGAGAGGGCGGTGGCGGACAGCACATGTCCCGGTGGATAATCGAGCAGCCGATATTGACGAGATGTTGATGTAGGTCTTCACGGTTCCATGTACGATCATTACTCTCAAGAGCTGCTCTTTCGGGATAGCACCTGGGTCTGTCCCGTGACCTCCTGTCAGCGAGCCTTCAACACTCTGCGTGGCCTTAAAGTGCACATGGCCTCTGTACTCATGGAGGTTTTCACGGCTCGATGTACGAGAATTCCTCTCAAGAGCTGCTCTTTCGGGATAGCCGTGTCGAGTCTTCATCCTCATGGCTTCTCTCTTCAACCCGCGTACTTCCATTGTGGCAAGACATGGTAACTGAACCCCCATATCAAACACACTGGGAAGGCGCTCATGCAGCCCCTTTACGATATGTGTTAGCTGGCACACGCAGCCCAGTTATAGCCCGCTTACAGCCCGGTTATAGCCCGCTTACAGAACAGGCAGAGGTTGCGGCTGCAGGTCACCGTTTTACAGCCACTCCTATATTTTACTTAAGGTCCGGAAATATTACAAGGACAAAGATGCCCAATATCGACGGAACACACAAGTAGGCTAAACGTTCAGACCCCAATTAAGGCAATGTTAGACCATCAATAATCATCAGGCTACCGATGATGCCTCCAACGTGGGAGGCAAAACGCCGCGAAGGGGAGAGAGGAAGACCGCTCGACGCGGCTATCCCGAAAGAGCAGCTCTCCAGACCAATTCCCATGAAAACCTTCATCGACAACAGCGTGATTCATCGCGCTGAAGTAACACGGGGCCAAAATTTTACTCGAAGGCTTTCATGACCAATGTTATCCATATAGTATAGCTCTTTTTACGAGTTTAGGACACGTGAAAATGTATGTAAGTGTTGTGCACCCGTCGATATATTGTAAAACGAGCGAGCACACAGCACTTACTTTAAAGATGTTCTGACGTTTTGCTGGCAGTACGTCCTGTGTGCTCGCTCGTTTTCCAACATATCGACGGGTACACAACACTTACATACATTTTCATGTGACCTAAACTCATAATAAAAAAAAAGCTATACTACGGATAACACGGGGCCAGTTACAGTCCAGGAAATGCCATCTGCCATGGCCGCATGCAACACGGAGGGGGGTGGATGTGTACCATGTCGGCACGGGAGCGAGGTTGCGGTCAGAGGTAAACGCTCCATCCACGGCGCTACCCCTACCTACCTTGCGCTGCACCTCTCCTCCACGGCTGTGGATCACGTGCTGCGAGTGAATGACATTAATTCGCATGCGCCGGGCAGATAAGCTCATAATACTGACGGGGCCTTAATTAGCGAGTGGGCCCGAGGCATGAGAGGGTAAGACGATGGGGCGGAACGCCGTTGCGCCCTGACACACGGATTCAGTTATGGGGGTTTTATGTTCCCACCACTACGTTTTCAGCACACAAAAAACAACTCTCGTTTCCTCAATAAACCCTAATCGCGGGTTCGCCTGACCTCGGGGCTTCGTCGCGATATTCATCTTAAATGTTCACGACGGTCAAGTTGTCGGTTTTAAGAAAGCGGAATACCCGGAGAAAAACCCACCGCGGACACGGGGACGAACATGTAAAGTCCACACAGAAAGGCACCCGAGCCGAGAATAATACCCGCAACAATGTGCGTGCGAGGTGGCAGCCACACGGCTGGATTTGTTCATGACGCTTGCTCTTCAGAGCTGTTCTTTCGAGATAGCCGTGTCGAGGGATCTTTCTGTCTCCATCGCGACGTTTCGCCTCCTGCGTTGGAAGCAACGGCTATTCCGGCAGAACAGCTCTGAAGAGCAACCATCACGAATCGAGCCGTGAAAACCGACATTAGGATTTTATTCATGTTGAAAAACGTTCCCAGCTCTTAATGGCCGGGGAGTGACCGCTTAACCCACTGTGTGTGTTTCCACTGAGACTCGTGTCGCTGCCTCGCTGACCCGGAGCTGTATCGCCCACCTCCGCGACACGCCATGATTGCCGGCAGCAGCGCGTCGCCCCGCATCGCATCCCTCCGCGTGCCACTAACCCTGGCTGCCATCTGCAACTGCTTTGTTGACCCCTGTGTATTTTATGGAGAAGGAAGAAACTCCTCAAATAATGCTATCCCACTGATATCACGTATCGCCGTTATTATGACCAACATCGCTCACGATGACGTTACACAGACACGAATGCAAGCCGAGTGTAAAAACACTTCACCTCGCGTTCCCGTCGCTCCGGCTGAAACGTCTAAGAAGCAAAGTTTCAAACTCTCAACACATTTGCTAATAGCACTGCCTTGGAAAGGAAACGTGTATAGAAGGTGACGTTTCGGGCAATCGTCCTTTCCTCACAGCGCCCAGAGGCCAGGCAGGTCACCACAGATATTTCAGCGCTGTAATTTAACACTTTGTTGCTCAATCAGAGCCCCCTGTATGCGTGCTGTAGGCGAACTGCACGCCCGTCACCTGTGGGCCTGTCTCTGCAGGTGACAACCACAAGACGAACACATTATTAAACGATCTGTATGTGACAGGGCTAGGCATGCGTCAGGTCAACGATATTATCCTGGCCTCTCATTGGTTCACAGCCTATATGACGCCACAACCGGTCCACTAGATGGCGTACAGAGTATCTTGTATTTATAAAAACAATTCTATTTATTTAATGTTCTTTCATTTTTAAATTCAATTATAAGCCTTGTCGTGTCACGTGATAAAGGGCAGAGGCGTTCTCGGACTGTCTCGGACTGTCTCAGAACGCCTGAGGATCCCTCCGACGTAGGAGGCGAACCTTCACGAAGGACAGTGGGGGAGCGCTCGACACGACCCGACAGAACAGCTGTGGAAAGCAATTCTCATGCATCGAGCCGTGAAAACCGACATCAGTACAGACCAACACACTTAAGAACCCGGTTTAATCATAGACGGGCTGCTAGGACACGAACCCATGACCTCAGCTGCGATACCATCTCAGCGCTCCGATTTCCCAAGATTCTAACATCAAAGTAACAATTGTGGGGAGACGAAACGTCGCGAAGGAGAGAGGGAGAGGAAACGCTCGCCACTGCCATCGCGAAACAGCAGCTCCTCAGAGCAATTCTCACCACACACCGCGCCGTGAAAACCTATATGATCACACACAAAAAAACCACAATTGTGAAATAAACAAACCCAAGCAGGACTGATCTGGTTAGAGACAGAGAGCAGCAGAGGGCAATGAAATATGCATGGCAAGCACAACGGTAAATAATCATCTCCCGCCGGCGGGGCGTCCCACGGGCCTCCCGACGGAGCCCCCACCACGGGCCAGCGCCGCGGGGCCCGAGCGAGGCGTCAACAACCGGACCCGCTACCATCCGCGTCACCCTGCCAAGGAATTGTTTGCAAAAGAACCACCGCAACGTGGTTCTCATTACCCGATTGCAATCCCGGCGCGGGTTCAGGCGCGAGAGATACCGGGCCCGTCAGCGAGACGCGAGTTTCTCAAACAAGACGGAATCCCGTGTTTACGTTTCGCCAACGCCGTGTTATGAAAAACCGGTTCAAATTATTTACTTTGCAAGCGCTCGCGATGTTTATTTATGCTCGGTAAAGCTCGCTTTAAGTACACTGTATATCACTGCAAATGTACATTTTTCAAAGATTCCACCGGACGAAGGGGCGACCAACGAAAGATAGATTTTTGCAGCTGAATGTGACTTTCAGCCAAGTGCATTTGAAAGGCCAATTGTACTCACGTGCAAGTAATCACTTCACTATGACTGCAATGGTGGCGCACGCGACTCGCCACACCGCGAGCAGAATGTTTAAATGTTTAAAACGCGTTCACAGGACTTTCATTATTGTGCAGAGAATGTCAACGAGGCAATCGTTTGCAGCTCAACAATGCATTTCCCGCGAGCGGAGCACCGTCTCAAGCCGCAAAATGAAATCACAAGCTCCCAGCAACACAGCAATCCCTAGCGACGTAAAGCAAGCGAGCACAAACGTTGCAGCATTCTCAACAGCGAGAGTCACGCGGCCTTCCGCCACTACTGACCAATAAAATAAAGGAAAAACATGTTCACAATTGTTAACAGACTCTAATAAGTTGCAGGCCTTGTGTTTTTGTAACATTTTCGCAAATTATATTTCACAGCTGCCTGCCAAACAAGCCACCCGCCCACGGGACGGCGGCAGCGCGACACCGACCAGACCCAGCGCCGCTCGCCGAGAGTTTAGCCGAAGGAGGTAATTCAGTCAGTCTGTATTGAAGCTGGAAGGAATTGGTGATCTGTGTAGTTCTTCATAACGGTTGTCCGGCGGGGAGGGGTAAGCAAGTTACACCATCTCAGGGCACCGGGGGCAATTTAGTCATGACAATTAAACTAGGCGGACGGCACAGGGGCGCAGTGAACAGCGCTCCCCACACAGAATGTTCTCCCCATGTCCGCATATGTTTTCGCCGGTCACTCCGGTTTCCTCCCACGGTCCAAAGACATGCTGCTGCATAGGTGAATTGGCCTGCTGACTAAACTGTCCCCGGTGCCCTGTGATGGACTTGCGTCCCATCCTGGGTATAGCCCTGCCTTGCGCCCTGTGTCTGCCGGGATAGGCTCCGGCTCACCGGCGACCCTGTATAGGATTAAGCAGTTTCTGACAATGGATGGATGGCTCTCCAAAGTTTTTTTTTTCTTTCGGGATATCCGTGTGGAGCGCTCGCCGTGTCTGCTTCGCGACGTTTCGCCTCCCACGCTGGGAGGGATATTCAGGCGTGCGTTACTGAATCGGAAATCAATTCTCGTACATCGAGCCGCGACAGCGTCCACCACTACAGATCCCCATCGATCCCCGGGTGTGCTCCGCAGGCGACCGTCCAGGTAGCGCATCACACGCGGCCTGCCCTCGGCGCTCAATGGAGCCCGCAGGGTTACCGCCCCGGCACCGCTACTCGGAAGACTCGTGCAGAGTCGTACCGTAGGCTCGCAGCGTTACCCCCCGCGGAGTCGTGCCGCGTCGCTCTACAATAGACGTCGTAGGTGCAGAAGCCGGTTGTGGTTTTGGAAGAGTCTCGTCAGCCCGCGGCAAGAGACCGCAAGCGCTCAAACACTCCCATTCAACACGTGGCCGCAGCGTGTTGATGTTCGGCTTGTTTGTTCCACCGCACGGCCGGATAGACACATCAACTGCCCGTTCGCCACTAAGTGGCGGTGACGTCACCACGGCGCCTCTGCCAGGCCAGGTGCACCTTATAATAACAAATACGTGATATTTATAAAATCGCACCAGGTAGCCATTTGAGGCTGAGTCGACCGACACACACACGCAAGAGGAGAGGTCTGGAATTCTTGCCGACGCAGCACTTTCAACGTTGGCTCCATTGCAAGAATGCTCCACTTACCGTGATATGAAACGGGGAGGCCCCGCACCGCCACAAAACAAACCGCTCACAGATCCACACGTGCGTTAATAACGTCAGCGCTGCTGCAGCATCGCCAAGGTTAACGTTCAAGTTGGCCAAGTCCATCGTTTACGTATTTACACGGAGCGAGCTCCTCATAACCACACTCCATCGCTGTAACGACACGTCTCTGGGCGGCTGTAACAATGAGTTAACAGCTCGACCCGAGCTACTTATGCATTGATGTTTGCATAGTCCAAAACTGGCTTGCCTTTCGGTAACTCTTGGCTACAACTAAGATTGGGCTCTAAGGAAAGCCGTCCCTGGTGTGGGCCAATCAGTTTAAAGGACGATGCCATTAAGCGACGGTTGCTCTTCAGAGCTGTTCATTCGAGATAGCCGTGTCACTGAGCGCGCTCCCTCTCCTCTCTCTCCCTCGCGACGTTTCGCCTCCTACGTTGGAAGCATCATCAGGCTTCCAGTGCAATGCATATAGTTTCAAAGAATTCTGTTTGCATGTTTGTGCCAAAAGTATGCGTGGCTGCAAACTGGACACTTTGTAAAAGGATGTCTACGTGGTGTTTTAAGATCTTAACACGTGTTTCATTGCGTGAAAGGTTAAAAACCTTGAAAGTGTGTTTTACATCAATGTAATAACGTAACAATGATAAACCGCCACGAGGCGTCCCGAACACGGCCATGACAGGTGAGCGGATGATGTAATCGGCGTGATTTATGACAAAAACAAAGCTCGCGCATTTGGTAAATGTTGGACACACCGTGAACCCCACTTGTGTGTTCACGCATGGCTCGACGCGGTACTGTACACCACGGCGGGTCGTACGGCGTTTAGTCGGCTCGGCACAGATTACGGAGACAGATCGAGGGCACGGATGACCGGCACAGCTAAAGGAGTATATTCAGCCTTTTTTTTCTCTCAATTTGGGGGCGGATAAAGCGAGGGAGACGACCCCTATCCTCTTCCACGGGGCGAGAGTCCGTGAGTCTGTGAGACACTGTCTCTGAAAGGCTGTGAGAGTTCGTGAGAAACTGTGAGAGAATGAGTCTGTGAGAGAGTGTGAGAGAAACTGAGAGTGTGAGTGTGAGAGAGTGAGTCTATGAGAGCGTGTGTGAGTGAGTGAGTCTGTGATAGAGTGTGAGAGAGGCCGTGAGAGCCCGCGAGCCGCTCATCTGAAGGCGATTAGAGGCGCGGCGCGCCGGGGGAGTTTCGCCCGATCGCATTACCGCAGGGGAGCCTCATTAGCGGGGCCGCCGCCGCCTTTCAAACGCATCCATCTCCCTTCCTCCGCCGCGCATGGGCAATTTCAAAGCTTGTTTCCGAGTTGAATCGTCAACTGGCGCATGCCAATGTTTGACTGCTCCGACCGAGACACACACGTACAGAGAAACGCAAGGCGGATTGGCCCGTTTTGACATTCCGAATGTGTTGATGTAGATACCATCTCTCCTCGATTTACGACACATGCGACTTACGACCACCCGGACTTACGACAGCCGTCCCAGTAACTCTATTATATTATTTTCGAGTCCCGACGGTTGTTTGTAAAGTCTAACGCCGACAAGCTCCAGATGCGGTACGATAACATCCGTACCGCGAGGGAGACGGATCGCTCGACACAGCTATCCCGAAAGAGCAGCTCCGAAAAACAACCATCAATTCGCGTGTTTGTTGTATCGCGGAAATTCTCTAACGAGCTGGCAGGCTCACTGCATATTTTCAGCTGTAATAATAAACATTTAGTCTATATACAGAACGGCGCCGGAGGCGAGAAACCGGGACTCGAACCGCCTCGGGTAGGACCATCTTTGCTGTGCGGTGCGGATTTTCCCGCTGCACAGCCACCGTGACGGTCCAGATTGAGGCGTCACGGGGGGAGCGGACATCTGCCGGCCAGGTGATGAAACCCGGACGCACGCCGGAGCGCGCCTCGCTCACGGCCGAGAAACAACCTCCGTGAGAAAACAGCGAGACGCGGACGATGAAGGCGAATATTGCGATGGGCGAGAGAACTAACAGCCGGCCTCATAGTTCACCGCGACAATAGTCCAGGAGCATGTCAGGAGCATGTCAAGGAAATGAGAGCTTTAACTGGATAATCTTGACTTTGCGTGCGATGCAAGAGCCAGGAAATGCCTATGGATCCAAGGCGGAGGGCGGGTGGCTCAGATACGTTACGGGGCTGCACGTGGCGATGGGATGAGGAACTCGCGACGGGGAACTCGAGACGGGGGAGCCCGCGGCGGGGACCCGCCAGGGTCGGGGTAACCCTGCAGGAGGAAGGCCCACGTGGGTCCACTGTGCCGCCATCCGCTGATCTGTCGCGAAAGCGCGAGCTGAACCAGCCGGTGAGGACGCGTGACTCACGTTAAGAAGAGTTTATTACATCTTCTTCTTTGCGATTCTTCGAAGCACGACGGTCAGCTTCTGGACATCGTTGTCTTTCAGCTCGGGCTCGAAGTGTTTGGTAGAATTCGCAGGCAATACCTAGTATTTTACCTGACAGGGATCGCGACGTGAACGCTTCTACCTTGACCCCCAGTTTATTACATTGCCATAGTTTATCCATCCATTGTCAGAGACCGCTTAATCCTGTACAGGGTTGCGGTGAGCCGGAGCCTATCCCGGCAGACACAGGGCTCAAGGGCAGGGCTATACCTTGGATAGGATGCCAGTCCATCACAGGGCACGGGGGGGAAATTTAATCTGCAGGCCAATTAACCTTTGCAGCAGCATGTCTTTGGACTGTGGGAGGAAACCGGAGTGCCTGGCGAAAACCCACGCGGACACGGGGAGAACGTGCAAACTCCACGCAGAAAGGCACCGGAGCCGAGATTCGAACCAGGGACCTTCTTGCTGCGGAAATCGCATAATCGTGTGATAATTGTATTTGCAAGAGCTAAGTGCCACTGACGTGTTGCGAGGGAGACACTAACCAGCTCCCCTGCATCAAACGGAGGGGTAACTGCCCCTAATGGAGAGGTCGCACCGCCGCGCGACGCTCAGGCGCATCCCGGCTCTCGAGTGGCGTCCGCTTGGCTCGTCAACAAATCATACCTGGACGCTCCAAGCTGTAACGGCGCTTGATTAAAACCATCCGCCGCCTGAACGCGCCAGAGTGCCGACCTCCAGAGACCATCATTCTTAACGCTTTACGATCCGGCTTCATCTCAAAGCGATTAAACGACCAAAGAAAACATGCGGAGAGTTTGCGCAGCCCGCGTATCGATGTACGGTACTGGCGAGCGATTAGGCCCCGTTTCAGGCTCCTATGAAGTACAAACTCGCGCTGCCGTGTCGTTGCAAATGTGGGTTTGCAGGAGGGGACGCGCGCATCCATTCACAGCCGTCTCGTCGCTTAGCTCGATGATTGGGGCGTAATGGTGCGAGGGTGCGGGGCGGCACGGTGGCGCGGTGAGTAGCGCCGCCGCCTCACAGCAAGAAGGCCCCCGGGTTCGAATCCCCGCTCGGGTGCCTTTCTGTGTAGAGTTTGCACGTTCTCCCCGTGCCCGCGTGGGTTTTCGCCGGGCACTACGGTTTCCTTCCACAGTCCCAAAACGTGCTGCTGCATTGGTTAATTTGCCTGCGGACTAATTTGTCCCCTGTGCCCTCTGATGGATTGGCGTCTCATCATGGGCATAGCCCTGCGTTACGCCCTGTGTCTGCCGGAATAGGCTCCGGCTCATCGCGACCCTGTACAGGATCCAGCAGATGGATGGATGGATGGAACGAGGGAGCGAGCGGGGAGCGCAGGCGGTGCCTGCTTGGTGGCACAAGTCACAACGCATCGCCAGCGCACCGCATACACTGCGGTGATGCCTAACCGGGATGAATCACCCGTCTCCTCGCGGTAAGAGCCGTGATGCATCACGGTGCGGCCGCGAGGAGGCCGTCGTAAAGAGCGTGCAAGCTCACTGGGTATATTACTACTGCAATAATAAACGTCTCCCTATCTAACTGGTCGCTGACAGCCAAGCGACCACAAACGGCCAAAGACACACAATCACGCCGCTTGGGGGATGCCTACCCACGGAGGGAGCCCCGTGCATTCGGAATGAGTCGCAGCTTAGATAATCGCTGTTGCGGAAAATTATAGCGCCCGGTCAGTGGACAACAAACTCCCAACAGCCGTCTCTCATCCACCTCGAAAGCTTTGTTCTTGTTTTGAAATTAATCCCCCACTCCCCCATCCCTCCCCGCTGCCAACACCCTCTGTCAGCCAACATGCCCTTCGTAAACTGAAACTTAAAGTCATGTTCGCTTTAAAATATATTAAAAAAAACCCACAACGCTGAGAATTGGTTGGAATGAACGGTCGTTAGCTTAACGATGGCATCTGCTCAAGTGTTTTAGGCTGGAGCCCGAGTGGCGGTCTGCTCCGGTCACGCAGCGACCTTGCCAACACAATGGAACACGGAGAGCCTTATTTATTTATTTAGCATGTGCATTTGTGGGGAGCGAGGCAGCTGCTTCATCATGTGCTGGCTGCTGCAGCGGCGGCGGCGGCGACACTGGGTTGGCCGACACAACCCTGCACCGATCCATTCGCGGGGACACGCGACGCCTCCACTCTCACACAAATGCGAAGATCCCACGTATAGCCTTAACAGACTGTAGGGTCAAGCGCCGTTAGTGAGTAGCACCTATGAAGGTCGACACGGCGCACGACGAGGTGGGTGACCAGTACTAGGTACTCATCTGAAGCTGACTTGAACTAGCGGAGACCCAGGACCGGTTCAGAAAAATCGTCACTGGTGTTGGCCTTGAGCGGGATTCGAACTCGGGTTGCCAGGTTTGTAACCCGGCGCGCTAACTGCTGAGCTACGACACGCACAGCTGCGCTCGGACACAGTTATTGCATCACAGGGCGAATCTCCGGCAGTGAACCCCGAATAGAAACGTGGTACGCAGAACGTGTAACAGCCCTTTAGTCAGTTCACTGCTAGACAAGGGCCGTAACCATACCGTGTGGGTCAGGTGTGGGTTCGATGAACATACTTCCCCAAGCTGGCCACTGCGTGTAAGTTAATGTGGGCGGGTATATATGTTACACTTAGAGTAGAATTCAATCAAGAATGTTTTACCGCGACGCCCAGAGCTCCGGAGGCTTCCACACACGGCCCCGGCCGCCGCGCAGCTCCAGTTTTTTTTTTACAATGTTTACACTCTGGGCAAAGCTCTCTGTTTGGGGTGGGAAAAAGCGGCATTTTTATATTTTCAGTGTTGGAATTAATTCACATATGGTCCGCGGGACGGAGCCAAAAAGCGAAACTTTGAATAATGAAAATCCGCGGCATCATCAAATCCTCGGAGAGTGCGCCGCGTTACACCCACGGAATATTGACGCTCGCGCGATCGGCCGCAGTAATGCTTTAACGCTTCGCAACAAAAACTTGGCCACTGGCCTAATATAAACAAATACCCGCGCTCACCTCCTGCACCCCAAATTGTAATCGTATACGCATGCAACGCGAGGGGGTGGGGGAGGCTAAATACAATCACGAAAACGGCAGATGGCAGCGACCGGCGTGGTGTGAGCGGAGCTCACTCATCGGCATTCACGGCGCCACTCGGAGCGCCTTCCGGCTCGGCGCGTGATGAGAATTGTTACTAAGAGCTGATCATTTGCGATAGCCGTGTCGAGCGTTCCTCGCCTCCCCACGTTGGAGACATCCTCAGGCGTCTGCCTCCAACGCGGGGAGGCGAAACGTCGCGGAGGAGAGAGAAGCAACGTTCGACACGGCTTCACCGAGAGAGCAGCACTTGAGAGCAATTCTCTCCCAAATCCCTTCTTCCTCGCTGCGTCATTGTTGATGTTATTATCCCGAGCTTGGAGGAGGATCCCGGCTGGAAGGAGGCGCGTGGCTCTCGGCACATCCGCCCGGATCGCGCGTGCTCAGCCAGGCTCCGGCCTCATCAATTCTGTTTATTAGTCCTCTCGCCTCCTCCTCTCGCCTCCATTCTGCAAATGAGCATTTGTCCTCTCAGCCATAACCTTGACGCCTACGCGGAATTTCAATTCAGTCATTTCCATGTCCTCGTTGGAGGGGCGGAGGAACCGGGAGCCGCGCCGGTGTTGGTCGCCGCAGCCCATCGTCCACGAAGGAGAGAAAATGCAACAACAAAAACACCACAGCGCCGTGGAGCGCATTCGGCTGACCTTTACAGACACGGCCATCAGGGAAATCAGGGTTACGATTGTAAATGCTAATAAAAAAAAATACTCTTATTTTAAAAAGATTGCTGCACAATCAGATGGGATGCGGCGCGTGATTCCGCAAGACCCTGTCGGGTTTCCGAGCCGGGTCCCCGCGGCTCAGGCGCAGCGGGAGACGCGGGGATGCGGCGCGCAGGTCGAGGAGACGCCGACATTCGGTTGGCAACAAACCCGAGTCGCGGGAGGGGCGCTGATAATCGCCTCTGGACGCGCAGCCACTCACACCAGGACGCAACTGATAGACAAATCCCTCTTCACTCAATCAGTTTGTACTTATGCTGGAAGGAAGCGTTTAGCGGGCGGCACGGTGGCGCGGTGAGTAGCGCTGCCGACTCACGGCAAGAAGGCCCCCGGGTTTGAATCCCGGCTCGGGGGGCCTTTCTCTGTGGAGTTTGCATGTTCTCTCCGTGTCCGCGTGGGTTTTCGCCGAGCACTCCGGTTTCCTCTCGCAGTCTATAGACATGCTGTTACATAGGTTAATTGACCTCTGTACTAACTTTCCCTAGGTGCCCTGTGATGGATTGGCGTCCGATCCTGGGTATAGACCTGCCTTGCGCCCTGTGTCTGCCGGGATAAGCTCCGGCTCGCCGCGACCCTGTACGGGATTAAGCGGTTTTTGATAATGGATGGATGGGTGAACCATTGAGCTATGTATATATTTTTAACAGTTGTCCAGCGGGGACGGGTAAGCAAGTTATAACATCTCGGGGCATCGGGGGCAATTTAGTCAGCAGGACAAATAACTTTGGCAGCTTATTTTTGGACTGTGGGAGGAAACTGGAGTACCAGGTGAAAACCCACGCGGACACGAGGAGACACACACACACACATCTACACAGAAAGATACCCAAGCCGGGAATGGAACCCGGGAACTTGTTGAAGTAAGGCGGCAGCGCAACTCACCACCGTGCCGCACCACCCCTCGCGCGCATCCGAATCCCCGTCACATCCCCCCCACCACCCACTCACGCTTCCTCCGCCGCCCCATTGTTCAACATTCACAGAGCACACAATACGCGCTTTGCTCACTTCCCACTGTAACGTGCGGCCCTGACTCCGGATATGAATCTGTACAGTGTTCGTCCATCCCCGATAGATGCAGTATGGTCGCCACCTGCCCACTTTTATGTTCCCGGGATCGTCCTCTTTTTTGAGGAAGAATCTGTCCTGGGGAAATCTGTTTTCTCTAGAACAGGCCATTCAATGTACCGATGTAGGTTTTCACGGCTTGATTCATGACGGTTGCTCTTCAAAGCTGCTTCTTTCAGGATAGCCGTGTCGAGCGATCTCGAAAGCCTTCGTGTTAAATCCGCAGTCAGTTTGTATTAAATCTTGAAAGAACCGTTGAGCTATGTAGCTCTTTTTAACAATTGTCCAGCGGGGAGGGGTAAGCAAGTTACACAACCTCAGAGCACCGGGGGCAATTTAGTAAGGACAATTAACCGAGGTAACGTGCCTTTGGACTGTAGGGAGGAAACCGGAGTACCCGGCGACAACGCACGCGGACACGGCGAAATTTCACACGCAAAAAGGCACCCGAGCCGGAAATCGAACCCATGGCCTTTTTGCTGTGAGACAGCGGCGCTACTCGCCGCGTCACCATGCCGATACTAGACGCGGCCATCCCGTAAGTGTGGCTATGTAGAGGCATGACGTTCAAGTTGCTCGTTGAGCGAGAGAGAGATGTTCACGCGCGTTCAGCTGCGGGAGTGTTTTGTGCCGAGTCTGGGCTCCTGCCAGTGCTCCGCCGAGCTGCGTGCGGCGCGCACCCCGCCTTCATCACGTGCTCTCTCTCTCTCTTACATTCGCACCGCGGTATATATTCTGGCATGTGAACACGTTCCCGTCGCCAGTGATCGCAAATGGAACCACAGCTGCGAGTTTTCTACTGTATTCCCAAGTTGAACATTTCAATTACATCACCAAACGTAAAGACTCCCACGGCCACGATACACATATATTTACGTCATTTATAAGCGGTTCCCAATAATTTATGATTTTTCAAGCTTCGCTGGACGAGTAAGCAGAACTAGTGTGAGTTTATTTTGTTTACGCACTCGGCACCAGAGCGGTGAATTTGTGACGCGGCAAAGACAAATATCCCCCCGTATAGCTCTTAAAACGCCGTACGGTCCAGCGCTGTAAAGACCAGCGTAGCGCACGAGTTGGTGGGTGGCCACCACCACGCCCGGCCGCGTTTGTCTCCCCAGCGGCGATGTTTACACACCGCCCCAGATGATAATTTGAGGCCGAGTCGGCCTCGCTCCGATGCGTTACAAGGGGAGTGTGGGGGGCACGTCTGAAACTCTGGCGCCGTTGAGACGAGAGCGAAGTATGAGCCGGGCAAACGCCGTCAGTAGGGGCTACGAATGTGTCACGCGGATCAACACAATCAACGACAAAAATGGAGTTTGGCGATGCTCAGACACACGAGCCAGCCACACGGGTCGACAGAGCCCGGCCGGCGCCACTAGGTGGCTTCCAGCGACAGCTGCAGGATCTGTCGGCGCCCAGGCAGCTGCCGCGACCCTCCGGGAGCGGGCGTCACGGCGGCGCCCAAACTAGGGGCTCCTCGGCTTTAAATTGGCAGCTTTCATCGCGGTGCCGCACACACACACACCTGCAGCTGCCGCAGCCGCAATTGACGAAGACGGGGCAACTGGTACCAACGCAGAACCGCCGGGCGCGTCGCTCGCTCCAGCTGCTCACTCTTGTTCTTAACACGTGCGCGTGCGTGGGGAACGGTGGCTCAGTGGTTGGAGCGCTGGGCTACAAACCTGGCCCACCCGAGTTCGAAACCCGCTCACGGCCAACACCAGTGACGATTTTCTGAACCGGTCCTGGGCCTCCCCTAGGTCGATTCAGCCTCAAATTGTTACTAGGGAGACAAAGGCGGCCGGGCGTGGCGCTGGCCACCCACTTCCTCGTGTGCCGTGTCGGCCTTCATAGGTGCTCGCTAACGGCACTTGACCCTAAAGTCTGTTAAGGCTATACGGGGGATCTTTGTCTTCGTATGCGCGGCCGTGTGCCAATCGTGCACTGCGCTACGGACCCGGCGATCCGAGTTTGTTTCCCTCTCACGATCATTACCAGTGGCGGTTTTCTGAATTGGTCCTGAGCGTACAATCTGCCAAATCTATACGGGGATCTTTGTTTTTGATGGTTGCTCTTCAGAGCTGTTCTTTCGGGATAGCCGTGTCGAGCGATCTCCCTTTCTCCCTCCCGAAGTTTCGCCTCTTACGTTGACAAAATAACGCATGATAATGCTTCCAACGTGGGAGCCGAAACGTCGAGAGAGATCGCTCAGTGACACGGTTACCCCTAGAGAACAGTTCTGAAGAGCAACTATCATGAATCGAGCAGTGAAAACCTACATCAGTAAATCGTTGTGTTCGTCATTGTCTTTGTGTGTACGCGCGCCGGGAGCTTCTCGATGAAGTAAGTGTAAGGAGTGGAGAGAGCGTAGAGTATGGAGAAAGCGCAGAGAGTGGTTTACGTCGAGCGCGCAACCACCCCCAATACAAATGGATAGATTGATATTTATTATTACAGCAGAAAAAAATCCGCTCGGGTTTCCAGCGTGATTACCGAACCGCACACCCGCCAACCCCAATGTCGCGTCTGGCAAAGCCATGTTTCATAACCGCAGGGCATGAGCAGAACGCAGAGGGAAAAGTCACTTATTGGGGGTCTATGGGATTAAATGGCAGCAGGCGAAATAAGCAAAACAAAAAACGCGATCCCAGGATACTGCCGTGTTGTCTTCAGCCAGGGGGCAGAGGTCAGGGACCGGGGCCGAGTGCCTCCTCTCCACACATCATCGGTAACACGCGCACGAGTGGCGCCGCGTCGAGCTAGGGGGTGGCGCTGGGGGGTGGGGGGGACACGCCGACGCTTCTCATTCCGATGCATTATTCAGTAAACTTGCCACCTGTAGAGACTGCGAACAGGAGTGGCTTTAGTGATTATGGGGCTCCAGGCACAATTCAATGACGACCTGGAATTTTCCTGGGTGGCCCCATGGTGGAGACGGCTTTTGACTGCAAACCCAAGCCACCGAGGCGACACCGCACTGTACGGGTCTCCACCCGACCCGGGCCATTGGCAGGGTGACCGATGTTGCCAACGTTCCATCAGCACCTTGCCTTGGCGCGACACGTCTCACAAAACACACACTCAAGCTGCCAGACGCCAAGAGGGGAAAATAAATACAAGCCAATAAGACTATCCAAGTGCAGGTCTGGCCGCGTGTACGGTGGAAAAGCGTCAAGCGATGGCAATTATCTAAAAAATTACGTTACAATGTTTGGAAAACCTGGCTCCATTCTCATGCAATGTCCACAATGGCTGGTTTTGCTTCAGCGCTTTCCTGGCGAGAGTATAAAGGTAACCGAGGCATGTGCCACGGTCCATTTATTGGTCAAGTGCTTGAAGAGACGTGGCGCCCACAGGAGGGTGCGTCTTCCTGTGGCCTTCGTGGGAAGGGAGGCATTGCCAGCGCCTACCGCATCATTCAGTCCGAAGGCAGTAAACGTCGCGATGTTGCTCAAACAGCTGAACGAGATCCAGGTAGACACCCTGGAGCCGAATTTGGAGTGACCCGCGCTGGAGTCAGAATTGAGACAGCAGTATCATCGGATTCGTGGGGGGGGGGATTTGAGTTTGAAATAGCTGCATGTGGCCTAGATTGCGAGAGGAGGTGTCATCAAGCATGACCCAGCAATCGCGCGATTAAATCATCGAGCAGCCGCTGTGCTCTCGCGAGCAGGCCGTGTTTACCCCACGCGGATAATGAACTCATACATATCAAAGTTATCTTTTGAAGCTGTTCCGTGAGCAATTTACTACCGGATTTATCTTTAACTCTCGGCGCATCAATGTTTCAGAAAAAAAAAAACCCATCTAAACTTCCTTCTCATTCTTTGTATATTATTCATTTAAATTAAAGCGTTAAGTGGTGTGGAATGTTCGCGAGGCATGCGAGCTAATAATCCGCAATTAATAATGCAGCTTCGTTTGTACGGAGTCTCTCTCCGGTGAAGTAAGAATGGATTCATTCTAACGAGGAGTTGTATCTTCATGCATATGTATCAACGACTTCATATTCACAGCGCAGCGCCTGCACTGCGGACATCCCCGAGGCGTGAGAGTGTGTGTGAGAGTGTGTGTGTGTATGAGAGTGCTGGGCTACAAACCTGGTGACCTGAGTTCGAATCCCGCTTACTAGCAACACCAGTGACGATTTTCTGAACCGGTCCTGCGCCTCCCCTAGGTCGACTCAGCCTCAAATTGCCACTAGGGAGACAAAGGCGGCCGGGCGTGGTGCTGGTCACCCACCCGCTCGTGTGCCGTGTTGATCTTAATAGGTGCTCGCTGACGGCACTTGCCCCTACAGTCTGTTAAGGCTATACGGGGGATATTTGTCTTTGTGTTCAGTGTGAGTGTATGCGTGTGTGTCGACTCGCGCGCCGCATGGGCTTCCGTAAGCGCCCGCTAACAGCCCCGGCAGCTTGACTAGCTCAACCAGCTAAACCAGCTTAACTAGCTTAACGAGGGGGCATCTTGCCTTGGCACCGCTCACTCCTCCCGCACTGCTGGGAAACTGATTGATATCCCGCGCCGCCCCCTTGCGCCACGCTTCCTCGCCGCTCCCCTGCACAGCCACTCGGCACTGTGCACAGGCCGGCAGGTGTCACCACACATCACGCCTCTTGCCGAGGTGGGCAGGAGGAGGCACGGGGGGTGAGAGGGGAGGGGAGGGATAGGATGGAGGGGAGGGATGGTGAGAAAGGGCGGGGCGTGTCATAAGAAGGGAGGGATGAGGAGGAGATGCGACGGAATGGAGGAGAGAGGTGGGATTGCCAGTTTGGAGAGGAGGAACAAGAGTGGAGGAACTGGTAGGAGGAATTTAAGGTGAGAGATGGCGAAGGAGGAACGAGGGTGGAGGGGAGAGGAAGCGGAACGGGAGATGAGGAGGAGGAACAAATGGGAGTCGGAGGGATGAGAGACGTAGCATGGGGAGGAGGGATACGGATGGAGAAAGGACGGGGAGCTGCTGAGAGCAGCAGAGACGAGGGTTTGCATGGCTGCACTGTCGCCAGAAAACCTTGAGACCACCCAGTGGCCTCCGGCTGCAATGACTGCGTTCAAATCGATTTTCTTCAGCGATTCCTTAAGCGAACGTAACGGCAATGAATTATCTTGTGTTGAAAACCGCATCGATTTCCTCGTCTTTAAAAGCAGATAGCGGAGCAATCGGCTGCTTTTTTCACAGCAGCGCTGTTCCCGATTCCGGTGGAATCCTGCTTCTCTTAATGGTACCACTGACAACATTGAAAATTACCATCACGCACCAGGACAATTATCATCACGCGCTACGAGCACGGAATCAACACCGCACACCGCCATAATTAGACAGAACAATTCTCATTTCGCCAAATTATATTTGCAGAATCACGTTACCCTTCCATGAACCCTTTCTTGCTCAAAACCTAAACAACCGTGTTAGTGACATTCCGCGACACCAGACGATGCAATGCATTTCACTCACGACGCTGGACAAACACAATTAATATTATCAAAGCCAAAAAACAGTGCTCGAGATAATTATTATTTTTCTTCTCTCTCCTCTCTCTGCTTTAATATCAAAAGGAAACCCTTGAGCGGCAACAGCGGTCGCTAGAGAAGGCTGCAATTTCTCGTGGCAGTCGCGGGCCGCGTGCCCGGAATACAAATCACGAGACGCGGGGTAGCAGCAGCAGGCGCGGGGCGCGCGTGCACTCACACACACACACACAGGGGCGCAGACACAAACAAACAAAGACAATGATCCCCCCGTATAGCCTTAACAGACTGTATGGTCAGGTACCGTTAGCAAGCACCTATGAAGATCGACACGGCACGCGAGGGGGTGGGTGACCAGCACCGCGCCCGGCCGCATTTGTCTCCCTAGTGGCAATGTTTACACACCGTACCAGGTACTCAATTTGAGGCTGAGTCGACCTAGGCCCTAGGGGAAGGCCCCAGGACCGGTTCAGAGAATCGTCACTGGTGTTGGCCGTGAGCGGGATTCGAACTCGGGTCGCCAGGTTTATTAGTCCAGCGCGCTAACCACCGAGCTATCGCTCCCGGTCGCGCGCGCGGCACAGTGGCGCGTTCTCATGGAAACCGGCGCGCGCGTCACAAATCACCAGCAAGGCCCTCTCGAGCGAGACACCTCGCCGTTTCAAATTCACGGAACCTGGCTCGAATTTTTTTTCAAAAATAGACGGATTAATAATATTTTTTTTCATCTCACTTCTGGGGCTTACGTAAATTAAATATATAACGCACACGCGCTTCTCGCAGGCGCGGTATGATTTACTGTTGTTGATTTATTTTTATCTCAATATTATGCGCACATTAAACACCGAGATGTCACTTTGCTCCAGCATGTAAATACAGTGCCACCTTTTAAATAAATAAAAATAAGAGCGCTCCCGCCACGCACGTGTTTCCCGCATCGCGTCCGCGCACACAAGCGACAGTGGATGGCAGACGGAGCGACGGCAGAACGAGGGAGGGCGATCAATGTGTGATTAATGACGGCGGCTGCCAGCCGTGGGGCAGAGCCAGGGCCACGGACAGCAGCCTTGCCGCCCGCCGCTCCGCTCAACGCCGAGAGGACCTGCCGCCGGTACAGACACCGAGATGCAGGGTGGACCCAGCGAGAGACCCTGACGCTGGTACGGACACCGAGACGCGGTGTGCCTTAAGTGAGAGAGGCCCTGCCGCCGGTACAGAGACCGAGACGCGGGGCGGCCCCAATGAGAGACCCTGCCACGGGCACAGACACCGAGCCGCGGGGTGGGCCCTGCCGGACCGGGGTCGCGCTGCCGGTGCCGCCGCAGCGGCCGTCTCAAGGCGGGACGGGTGGGAGGGGAAGAAAATAAATGGGTGTTGAGAATTCGCAGAAAATAACCCGCCCTCGCTCGCCTGTTGCCTTGGCAAAGTCGGCAAATAATAATGTTCTCCGAACAAACACTGCATTCCTCCTTTAGTGGGTGTTTTTTTTTCACTTTCCTTCATGACGCCACGAGTTGGCGCTGGGAGAAATGTGCTCGTGTTACAAGCGCTGGCGTCAAGAAAACACCTCGTCAGCGGACTGGCACGAAGTAAGAATAACCGTTACGTGAAAAAGAGCCCCTTGTGATGGGTGGGTTACAGTTTCATTGTAAAGCGTGTAAAAATTCAGCCAAAGCGCGCTGGACTGAAAACACCTGCTCAGCCAAGCCGAGGCCCCGGTTTGAAACGGCTGTACCTCGGTGAGCTGCCCATTCTGCAATCACGTGCATACTTGATGGTCCACTGACAGATCCGCTGTCTACAATGCCAAGATCCTCCCCCCCCCCGTGTAAGCATTGCTTGGGGCCACAGTGTGCCTGTGTCCCGTAACCTGTTGACTTTGGCGCAACCAAACAGACGGAGACAGTGTCGGACACTGCGGGGCTGCCAGCCGCCACCGCTCCGACAGCAAACACTCACACCGGTGCCGGAATCCCGCACACTGCGCAACTCATGTTACCGAGTTTGGCTCGCGGGCCTCGAGATGGGCCAGACGCACGTGATCCCGACACGCGTGATCGCGACACGCGGCTGCCCGGCAAGAATCGATGCTGCAGCTTGGCAACCGCATCCAGCCTCCATCCCCACCTCCCTCCCTGCCCGTCCATCCTTCCCTCCCTATCCCTCCCTCACTATGCCTCTTTCCCTCTTCATCCCTCCCTCCTTCTCACTTCCTCTCTCCACATCCATCCCACTCTATCTCTCCCCCGCTCCCCTACCATCCCCCGTCCCCCCGCCCCTCCAACATCTCACGGCAAGTCAAGGCTCCATGTCTCCCGAGCGCGTCTCCCGCCCACGCGCCAGCTCATCCTCTCGTGACAAGCCGGCGACGATGGAGATCATTTCTCACAGTGTACACATGATGTCAAACAATTTTTACTACGTTCTATTTTTTCTAGTTTTTTATTTTGTCACTTATGTGCAATGATGTGTGTAAATTGTTATTTTCAGTTTTTGTTCGGTTAATTTGTTATTTTTACATGTTTTATTTATTATAGTAAATTTGCGTGTTTGTTGTGTCGCACGAATCCTGTAAAGAGTGTTATAAGCCCACTGGGTATTTTTCTGCTGTAGTAATAAACATCTACCTAATAAATGTGAAAGAGAAAAAGCCTGTAGAATTGCTCTCTTAGCTGCTGTTTCGGAATAGCCGTGAGAGTGGAGCAACGCTCGACGCCGCATTGGCTTTTTGACTTCAAATCAACGAGCAAACAACGCTCGTGTGAGATCACGTGGCGTGTCCACGTTAACGTCGCGTGTGTCTCCGAAATCATCTAACACATTAGCTTCTCTCGCTTAAAGGAGAGAGAATGGACGCTCGATGCTGCTATCTGGGCCTCGCCGGGTGGAGAGCAGCCCCCCGCTGCCCTACGAGCTACTCCGTCAGGCGTGGCGAGTTTTAATTAAGGGCAGTCCGAGTGACGAACGGCCCGGCGCTTATTCCTAACCCTTAACCCGACCGGGTCTCCCAGGCCTGGGGACGTGGTGGGGGGGGTGGACGGAGCACGGTGGAGGGAAGGGCTGTTCACTGCGGTGCGCAGATGGCTCGGCGAGTCGCCACGCCGGGGGAGCTACGTTGTGACCGTGAGCCGCACTAGAATCAGCGGCAGAATCAGCAGCGACGCGGTCGGTGGTCGTGACTAATCAATGCCGTCGCCGTCCGTGCCGCAAATGAAGCCGAGTGTGGGTTCAAGTCGGGACCCCGGCCGCGGGGACTGGCCGGCGTCCCCATGCCGCAGCGCTGGGTTCTGTCTCGCACGCAACCTCTCGTCCAAGCTGTACTCGACTGAACGCTACAGTCACTTTCTTACCGGTGCGCCGTACCGGACCGTGTCAACTTACTTTCACCTCTGCTCCTCGCTCATGATCCTGGCTTCTGCTGCGTCTTTTTACCAGCAGCGGCGGCGGCTGAAGCAGAGCACCGACAACAAGAAGCGCAGTCGGCCATTATGTGGCGGTGACGTCGAAGGCTCTCTGCTGATAGGTCACGGGACAGATCCAGGTATCATGGGCTGACTGACTAATATGACTGGCAGATGCACGACGTGTGTTCCCTACTATGCCAACTCGCTGAGTTTCAGTCGCCCGGTGTTCCGCTCATTGTTGTGAGTGCACACACACACTAGCAGTGTCAACGATGGGGCAACCCAGGTAATTTCAGGGGGCCCCTACAGACGGGGGGAGGGGGGCGCGACACCCGGTTCTGGTCAGCTGGTGTTGTTGGTGATCTGCGCGTCGACTCTGAGCGACTGAGGCGTGAATGCGATGGAGCCCCGCGGTGAACGACGTGTGCTCGTTCTGGAGGACAGCTTCGTGGTGGACATGGAAAGCGTGTCACGACGATGTGCAAGCGTGTCACCACACATCCATCGATCCCCAGCGCGTGGGCAAACGAACAGACAACCGCGGCTGATGACCCGGCATCAATTAATACCTTCGCGATCCCATCTCAGAGCTTCTTCAAAGGTCGAGGCGTGAAGCGAGGGGTCTGATCCGCGCTAATGAATCCCCTGCCCTGGACTAGATGCGTCTTCGCGTAAATCCTTCTCCCCGTGCGCGGTCGCATTGATTCTGTGTCGAATCGATTCCTCGCAGCGTGGATCCGTGAGCGACGCGCGTTTCTTTGTCTCCCGCTCGCTACTCGTAGGGGGGGGTTAATTTGTAATCGAGCCCCGCTGTGGGGGGGGGCTGCTCTCTGCGTCCGGAGCCTCGTGGTCTCTCCGGAGGCCTATAAGGAACCCCAGCGTTTGCGGCCACACGCCCCCCAATCCTTCCACGCCTGACAATTGCTACCCTTGCAAATGCAAATGAGCGATGCCTCCCGCAGGAATTCATCAGCTGATCGGGAATCGCTTCGGAGAGTCGCGCGACTGGGCGGACGCGTTTCAGAAAATCCTCAATACCTGCTGCGAAGCTCCGAAGCGTGATTTGGCCGGTTCCGCTCGTTCCGGTACGACTGGCGACACGCGGGGCTTAACTCCCAATTGGAGATGCATTTCACGAGCGCCGAGTAATCCTCCGCGGCGCTTGTGACATGATTCCAAACACATGCCCAAGTGCCGTTCACGCGTGATCTCTGTTGGCGTGCCAAACCAGCCCGTGACCGATTAATCTCATTTCGGTTGCAACCACTACCATGAGAAAAATATGGTTGTTGGGTTTCTGTTTCTTGTTCCGAATGAGGTCACCGGCATTGCGGTGCAGCCGCACGGGCCCTCTTGCATGCTCCGCGTGCTTTAAGGCTTTTTTGCAAAACCACCGAGCGAACCCGTCATCATCCTCCTCCTCCTGCGATCTCATAAGGCTCACGGCCCTGCAAGGGGCTCGCGAGCCAGAGGCAGCAGATGAAAGTCGTTCCAGGAGAAGCCGCGCTCTACGATGCCAAATTGACGAGCCGCGATTGCTGCCGTCAGCCGGCGAGAGGGGAAGCGAATGAATCTCATTGGGCAAATACTGCTGCTACTGCTGCGTGAATAGAGCGACGCTTGTTTGTACCTCATTGGAGATTGCGTCACAGCGTTTTGCGATGGAGCGGTGGCGCAGCGGTTAGCACGAATGTACCATTAACCCGATGTCCTGTGTTTGATTCCCACGGCTGATTTATCGGTGGTGAGTGATACCTGAAGCGGTCCTGAAAACCCCTTTCACGAACCCACACACCGACCAGCCAGGTGAAGTACAGTCAAAGAATAACCCACCGTGACATACACGAGTCGTGCACTGCGCACGACCCGTCTCTGAAGTCCTGCGTTGCGATGAAAACCCTCGTGGGGGTATTTCCCCGCATTGTTTACCTGGGGATGTTACAAACACACGGACAGGATTTTATGCCACATTGAACACGTGTTTTATGACCCCAGCCACTGTAACCAAGACACGATTCCACGATAACGGATATCGCGCGAGAGAGACCCGGGGCGCCGCGCCGTCACACCGCGGATGGGTCGCGGTGATTGCCCTCAAGCAAAACCACCATCGATTCTCAGCTCGGCGGAGGAGCGCACCGCGCTGGTCGATAAACAGTCTCGTATGCGTGTGTGTGTGTTTTATTTAGTCGGTTAATCAGCGCCTCTTGACGATCGGCGGACAAACAGCGCGATTGCCCAGCTTCGCGCGGAGTCTGCGGTGTCACTGTTGCCCCCATCGGCAGATTTCGCACCGCTCCGCCGGTGCAGATTGCAGTCGACAAGTCCTCGCAGAACCCACGTGGCCGAGCTCCACGTGGGCCACAGCGCGTGCGTGGGGGGAGGTCACACGGGTCAGAGCAGCCGGCGGCCGGACACAGCAGCCAGGGGAGAGAGGCGTTTGCTCCCCCCCTGGCTGTCCGGGGGGCACGGGGGAGGCAGGCGGGCGACGCTCTTCGTGTGAACGAAAGCCGAGATCCTGGTGGCGCCTCCACCTTGTTAGAAATTAGACTGCACATGTGTCATGGTGAATTCTTTATATTTTATTCAAGTACAAAAATAAAGTCTTTGGAAGTAACAAATATATACACCACCAGCTCTTCCTCCGCGGACACTGTACAGCTGCCTCGAGTTTACAAGATAAATAAAAAGTCCTGCGAACAGCGTCAGTACGGAGGGCCCTAGCCGTGCGGGATGGCGCTGGCCCCAGACGCAAATAATGGGAGTGCAAACACGGAGAATCTGCAAATGAGGTAATCCCTTTCTGGCGAGATAAAAACCGAATATTGCACTTCAAATCAATCCCGCGCTAACCTACCGGGACACTGCGGCCAAGATGACTTGGCACGGACGAAACATAAATAAATAACGCTATGAGCGACGATGGGCCGCCGCCACCGCCGACGTTGTGGTGAATGAGCAGCGCCACTTTCGTCGCTGCATCGCTCGCCCGCCGAGCGCGGGAGACAAACGCCGGGGGAGGCCGAGCGGGGGGGGGGAGAGCGCGGAGGGGAGCGGCGGGGGGCCCACCACGGCTCTGAGCGACACGCGTAGGGCGCGCGGTGGGCCATGTGGCCAACATCCCGCATGTGGGCAGAACACGACACAGCGACAGCGCGCAGCGGTGAGCAGGCATGATTGGTCGGGGAGCACGGTGGTGAGTGGACGCGGCGGTGAGTGGGCATGATGGTGAGTGGACGCGGTGATAAGTGGGCCCGGTGGTGAGCGGGCACGGTTGGGAGGGAGCACGATGCTGAGCGGGCGCAGTGGTGAGTGGACGTGGGTGGTGAGTGGCCGCGGTGGTGAGTGGCCGCGGTGGTGAGTGGGCATGGTTGGGGAGGGAGCACGGTGGTGAGTGGCCGCGGTGGTGAGGGAGCACAGGGGGAGCAAGGAGCGGGCACGGGTGGGGGGTGGGAGACAGGCGCGACGGGTTGTGGGCACGTTACAGCGTGCCGTCACGTCACGGCGTGGCGTGATGAGGAATATCGGCACCCATCCGGGTGTCCCCACCACCGGCACCCCCCGGTGGCTGGACGGCGCGCGCTACCCTCGCCTACACTACCTGTTCCCGCTGCTCTCTCTTCCAACCATTACCGGCACCATCACCACCATCACTAGCACGACCACCATCACCACTCCCACCAGCAGCACCATGCGGGAGGAGATGCCTGACCAAGGGGGGAGGAGGGGGGCGGCACCTCATGGATGGAGAGTTGTGCAGGAACCATGTTGCGTTAGTATAAAAAGGGGGATGCAGGGTGCAAAAAGGTGAGGTGGGGGAGGAGGTCACGGAGTGTGAAGGTTGGAGGAGCGGGCGGGGGGGGGTCGCCGCAGGGCGGTGGACACCCCGCCCCCCCTTCAAAAAGACGACGCATGCTGATGGCCACCCAGCTGGAGCGGTCAAAAAGCGGAGCATGGAGGAGCAACACCCTGAGGATGAGGTGACACCTTGACGATGGCGGTGGGGACAAGGTCACCGTGACACGCGGGGGAGTGGGGGGCACGGGAGGACTCGACGGCGCTCGCTCCAACTCAGCGCTTCCCCCAAAAAGAGATGTGTGGCATCCACTACCATGCGTGATTTTTTGTTATTTTTTTTACGGCTTTACTTCGTGATTATTTTTGGTTACTTCTTCTCTAATGGATTCAAAGTTGCCCCATCCGTATCGAATCACCGCGCCGCCGTTTCGCGGACACCAAATCGACACCTCGTCCGGCGCTGTCTCTACTGTTAAATCGCGGTCCTTCTCGCGTGCCGTGGGTTTTGTTTAATTAGAAACCGCTCGTTTGGTCCGGATTAAAACCCCAACGCGAATCGAGTCTCGGTTATTAGGGGATCGAGGATGTGCGGGCGAGCAGTGGGGGGAAGGGGTGGCGGGCGCAGCGAGACGATGGGCTGACGGAGCAACTTTTGGTTGTGGGATGTGCAAGGTGCTCGCTTAGGACCCGAGTGAATGGACTGTGAGGCTTGCGACAGGCAGAGATAAAAATGAGACAGGAGACACAGAGTGATGCGATGGACAAAAGCACATATTTATAAATGACAATGAATATAATAGAAATATTCCTCTACAGCATTCAACTCCAACAGTTTCACACGAAAAAACCCACTAGCATGGTACAAACCCCTCAATCGCTGTCCAGACTTGATTAAGAGTGGTTAAATAATTTAAAGACTAAAATGAGAAATGCCGCCTCACAGACGTCGAGTTACGTGAAGGATGGTGTCAACAAATCGCTTCCCACAATTTGTCTCAAAGAAATGGAAATAGGACAGCCCAGTCGCGTGGCAGCTCATACACTTGTATCTAACTATGAAGAATGTAAACTAATCTTCTTGTGTTGGGGGGGGGGGTGAGACAGGGGGCGAGGAGGGCGTGTCGGCTGTGGAATGAGAAATTCAAGTAAAGTTCCTTTTTTCTCTCAACGTCTTATACAACTCTGCATTTCAGTAACGATGCTTCGCAAGTAGTACAATGATGAGCAAACATTTTGAAGAAACAAAAGTAAGAGAACATGGAGAGAAAGTGCACGTCGTTACAGACCCAGTTAAATATTATTTCACATACTCCACTTAAAAGTTACAAACAATACTTTCTCAGAAATACTTCTAGCAGGCGAACATGCACACGGCCGATGTCCAGCGCGTCGCTGTGTTTTGGCGAAACGGCGCCGCGGCCTCACGCCGCTCCCTGCTGCAAACGAGCGGTGTTAAGCGCCGTCTGGGAAAATGTCACGGCCGATAAACTGTGTTGAAAGATTAATACGATAACTACAGAGATGTTGGGCTCAGCGGGAACAAAGAGCCTAAGCCGACCACACAACGAGAGCCTGGAAAAAAGTCACAGCGTTAACACAAATCGTGAGAGCAATTAGCTGTTCGGCGATTCACCCCCGCGCGGCCAACGAACGATTATCAAAATATGGGTCACCTCAGAACGTTTGCTTGTCTTGATTTTTTACGCTCGCTACTTCTTTCGGCAGACCGCTCATGCAGCAGCGTGGGAAATTACCGCACACTTAGCGCAATTAAAATATCAACACCGCTGCGCCCGTCGTGACAAACGGTGGCGGTTCCTGGCAAGACGCTGCTGCGCTGTTCTCTCTTCCCGCCGTGGCCCCCCCACCCTTCTCCGTCAAGTGGAGTGGACTGATCCACGGAGCGTGCAGCCGCCGCGAGACCTCACAGGTGCCGGCACGCTCACTCGGACCGTTCCATCTCGAGAGCGCGCAGGGGCGTCCCTGAGGGACTCAAGCAGTCGGGCGGGACGTGAGAAACGGTAAAATTAAATGACAGCGCTAATTAGAACAAATTGAACATTTCCGAGAGACCCATAGTCAAATGTTAACCCTGAAAGGACCGCGACTCTGCGAGCGGATCATCCAAGCATCGCATTGGCCGATTCAGCGGGGGAATCGGATGTGTGTGTGTGTTTAGGGTTGCCACCTGTCCAGATTTTTTTTCCCAGGATCATTTCGCCTTTTTAAGGAGGCAGCTGTTCTATGAAACCTGTACGTTCTCATTCAAAATCTGGGTTGTTTTTTTTTTCCAGTTACAGGAAGAACGGTGTCTCTCTATGGTTCCGTTTAACCAACACCGTGATCTGTCCCGGATTTCGCGCCCCCGAGGTGGCAACCCCATCACGGAGGGCGGCGCATTGTCATTCGGCCCGCGTCGCTGTGGCGCGCCCATGTTGCCGGAGCGCGGCGGGAGAGACGCGCATTGCTCGACGCGTAGAAGCGGTTTTGGCAACTCACATATGCTCGCTGTATGTCACATATAGTGCACCTATGGCGTACATTAAAAACCCCTTACATTTGCATTCCATGTCCATGCAATTACACAAATTCCACTTGTTTTTTTTTGTTTCGAACACCAATCGCACATTTTAGCGTAATACGGATTCTGCATACCAAAATCTATGCTACAATTCAACGGTTGTTTGTTGAACAGCTATGAAAACTAGTTTACTGTACATCAAAATACTGTCTCTAGATATATTTTAGTACAGTTGGCACTTGCACACGTTTTTAAACACGGCTACGGATAAGACGTAACGGGAGACGGGGGAGGGTCGCCGCCGCTAACCAATCGACGTGACGCTGAACCCGGCCACAACAAAACCCATCGCAAACATTAACTAAATTAAAAATATACATACCGCGTACAGTACATTCAAAACAATGACAAAACGGGAAAACGAACGCCCGAGCGAAGGAACGAAAATCACATCACCTGTCTATCTACAACGCATTTGGTCGTTCTAAAAATATGCCTAAAACGTTTTTTTTGTAAATCGTTATGATACTATACATATATAGGTTTTTGTTTTTTTGTAATTATTCTGCGAGTTGCATGCATACGTTGTCCGCTGCAGCTGCACTTGACACCGAGTCGGGGTCGGGGGGGGGGGTAAACAGCCTTGGCAAAACCCGCTGACGTAATTATTGCCGCCTCTCGCTGTCTGTCGCTGTTTAATCGGCCGCGGTGATCGTCGGAAACGGAAAGGTGCGTGCGGACTCTTCCTCTCTCTGTTTCCCAGCAGCATTGACACCTGGGCCCCGCGCTCGCCCGCGTTACTCGCACGCGTCACTTAAAGCTGACGAGATTCGTCAAGAGCGCTCGCGAGACACTTCAAACCGTACACACACACACGCACACGCGCGCAAAGTAACATCGAACTAAGACGAACAACAACACAAACCACCCGAACAGAAAGATCATATATTAAAATACGCAGCTTAATAATAAGGGGTCCCTTCTCATTTCTACATACAATAGTCAGTAACGAAATAAAATTAGTTGATCAGTGTCGCACGTTCGTGGGGGGGGGGGCCCTGCCTGGGGCGGCCGCCGGCCTCGCTTCCGACGGAACTTCCTAAAATACTCCCGAACTGGTTCTGATTCCCGCGGGGGGGCCAAGGGGACGAAGGGCCGAGGTGACGCAGGGCCGCGGCGGACGCTCCTGGGTAACGGGTCGTCGTCGTTAGTGGCGGCTGGCATGGCGGGCGCGTCCATCGCGTGCTCGTCATTCCGCCATGCCGGGCGCTCGGCACCGTTTGGTAATCTGCGAGAAACGACCTTTTCCCTTGCATTGGGTTGCAAATGATTTTTTGTTCGAATTACGACCGGGCTGAGCGGCTCAACGCGCCACCGAGGAATCCGATTCGCGGGAGTCGCCTCTCTGTCGTCGTGAAAAGCTCCGCGGAGACGTACGCTATTGCACATGCGATATATATATGTGCGTTATTGTGCAACGGACGGGAACGCAGCCTCGGCTGTTCCCCCCAGCAGAGACCCACGGCCACGTTGTGCCGGGCGGCACCGGGGACCAGTTAGGAACTATTTTAGAAAGTAAACACGAGACATCTTGGGTTTGACAGGCGGGAGGGGATGATGGGACAACAGGGGGATCCACGACGGGGTAAGGGGGGGAAGTGGCGGGTTTGAGAAACGGTGCTGGACCGGTGGGTGAGCGGGTTGGTGAGGGAAGTGGGGGAGGCGGGAGAGGTGGGGGAGGAGACGGCCAGAGCTGGTGCGCGACGCTAGCCGACCTTTTGCGGGTTGGTGGCGCGCAGGCCCTGCTCGTAAACGATGCGCTGCGTGATGAGGTACTGCGCGGCCTGCGTGGAGGCCGGCGGCCCCGTTATCGTCACCTTGCGGTTGCGCGTGCCCGGCACGAACTCGCCCTTCTTCGAGATCTGGATGCGGGCGCCCGTCATCTCCTGGTACTCCACCAGCGTCTTTCCGCCCTTGCCCAGGATGGCGCCCACCAGGTTCTCGGGCACGGCGATCTCCAGCGCGTCCTTGCCGCCGTCGTGCTTGTCGCCGCCGAGTAGCGCGCCGGCCATGAGCGGCGTCGCGGCCGAGCCCATGTACCCGCCGTTGGCGGCGATGCCGGCCGCGCCGAGGCCCCCAAGCGAGAACGCGCCGGGGGCTCCCCCGGCGGCCGCGGCGGCGGCGCAGGCGGCGGCGGCCGCGGCGCCGCCGGACGTGGGCACGCCGCCCGCCTCGTTGGCGTAGCTGGCCAGGATGTTCGCCGCGGCCATCGCCGACGGGCTCGAGCCGAACATGGGCGCGGGCGCGGCCGGCGCCAGGCCCAGCGCCAGCCCGGGGCCCGGCAGGCTGTAGCCGTAGCCCGCCAGCGTGCTGAGCGCCGACGAGATGGCCACCAGGTCGGTGCCGCCGAAGCCCGACAGCACGGTGGGGAAGGCGGCCACGTTGGCGAGGCCCGCGTGGCCCAGCAGGCCGGCCGTGGGCAGCACGTCGCCCGGCGAGATGCCCGGCGCCGGGCTGGCGTACGGGGAGCCTGTCGGGTTGGCGTTGGCCACGGGCCCCGTGATGCCCGCGTAGCTGATGTTGAGGCAGCTGCCGCTCTGCGGGTCCTCCTGGATCTTCTGCACGATGAGCTGCACGGCGTGGCGCGATTGCTCCGGCTCGCCGCTCACCGTCACCACGCGCTCCTGCAGGCTGCCGCCCTCCGGCTTCTGCGACAGCTGCACCCAGGCGCCCGACTGCTCCATCATGGACTTGACGGTGGCGCCGCCCTTGCCGATGATGAGCCCGGCGGTGGTGTTGGGCACGATGATCTTCGCCTGCGGGACGACGCCGGAGGGAGGGGCGCCCAGAGACCTGTTATCGTCGCACGCGCCGATCGAATCGCCCCCGCGAACGGTTTGTCACCGGAGCGGAATTATCCGCCGACAGCTGTCATCGTAAAAGGCGTTGGGCGTTCGCGCGATTCGTTCGCGATGCCGCCCCTCTTAAAATCTGCAGCCTTAAAAACAAGAAACCCTGACCGCCCACTCTCACCCGTGCGCCCTCGCTCCCTTACCACCCCCCCCCAGTTCAGTCAAAACAAAGACATTCCATCTTTCAATGGATTTTGGGGCTGCTTTGTCTGCGGATCCCTCAGCGGCCTCAGTTCATCCTAAAGAAATCGGCGTCAAGTTACGCGGCGACATTCTAATCTCCTCACACGGCAGATTATGAGAAAAAAGTCCGGGACAACACGGAGAGCCTCCTCGTGACGGCCCCATGGCCGACGCCTCGGGTTTGCGGGAAAATAATATTATTAATTACAGATTATTACGCGCCGCTCATAGTCGTTCAATGTCGAAGAGAGACAATGACTCGAGAGGCAAGGAAACCGCTGGGAGGAACAAGGCAGCCACGCGGTTAGCCAGCGCCAACATCTGCAGACACTGTGTCCTACGTGTTATGATGGTGTCGGCAAAATTAATTCATTGGTTTTTTTTTTGAAGTTGTGTGACGAAACTGGAGAACCTAGAGGAAACCCACGTAGATCAGGCAGAGAGAAAGCACAAACTCCAGGTGGAAATCGGAAGACCACAGGCCGGGCCTTCTCTCTGTGCTGCGCGGATTTTACGGCTGCACAGCCACCGTGCCGCCCAATTGAAAGTGTTTGGCCGTCACGACCATCCCGCGGTGACCTCTGACCTCGTGCGGTTTTGCGCGAGGCTCTTAAAGGCGCTGGGGGGGGGGGACACGAGGTGGCGGCTAAATCTCGCTCGGCCCCTCGCGGGAGACGTGAGGCCATGCTGTCCGCCGGCATTAGCCGCGGCGCGGGCGTCTCCAGGGCGCCCGCACGAACACCGCGATGGGTTTAGGAGCAAACAGCGCGTCGTTCTGCGCCATCCTCGAGCACGGCTGGCCTGCATCGGAACGAACGACGGCGTTATAAATAAATGGGTTCCGTTCAAGCCTCGCGTTTCACTTTCTCCATCCACCTATTGTCAGAAACCGCTTAATCCTGTAGAGGGTCGCGGTGAGCCGGAGCATATCCCGGCAGACACAGGGTGCAAAGCAGGGCTGTACCCAAGATGGGGCGCCAGTCCGTCAAAGGGCACGGGGCAATTTAGTCCGCAGGCCAATTAACCTATGCAGCAGCATGTCTTTGGACAGTGGGAGGAAACCGGCGGAGCGCACGGCTAAAAACCACGTGGACACGGGGAGAACACGCAAACTCCACGCTGAAAGGCACCCGAGCCGGGATTCGAAACCGGGTGCTTCTTGCTGTGAGGCGGCAGCGCTACTCACCGCGCCACCGTGCCGCCCTAGTTTAACTTTCTCGATCACGCTAAAAGTAAGATCCCAGTGCAGTCTTGCCGCCAGTAAGTCTGCTATACTGTTGCAACCACTGTGGAGCTCCTTCAAAACAACTTCAGCCGGCGATACCCCTCCCCCCTCCCACAGTGTGTGAGTGTGCGTGTCCGGTTCCTGTCCGCCAAGCCTCGTCGCGCCTTCGTCCACGTCATCCATCACACTTCCCCCAAACACGACGAGGCCCCGAGTGTTGGCAATAAACACGGTCAAGTGGTTTGTTTGGTGTTGACGTGACTGCAAGCGCTGTATCCGTGCAGCACACTATTACGGAGCCGCGAGTCAAAACACGCGGCACGCACCGCACTTAACGCTGCCCTTCCATGGGCAGCCGGGCAATCCCACCCACCGACCACCCACCCACCCAACCCAAAGACAAAGATCCCCCGTATAGCCTTCTAGATAGATAGATATAGCCTTAACAGACTGTCGGGTCAAGTGCTGTTAGCGAGGACCTATGAAGGTCGACACGGCACACGAGGAGGTGGGTGACCAGCACCACGCCCGGTCGCCTTTGTCTCCATAGTGATGATGTTTACGCACTAGGTACTCATTTGAGGCTGAGTCGACCTAGGGGAGGGCCAGGACCGGCTAAGAAAATCGTCACTGGTGTTGGCCGTGAGCGGGAATTGAACGCAGGTCGCCAGGTCTGTCGCCCAGCGCGCTAACCGCTGAGCCACCGCTCCCCACCAACCCACCCACTAACCGAACCACCAAATCAACCACACAGCCAGCCTGCCCAACCACCGGCCAGCGCTCAGCCGGTTCACGTGGCTTCACGATTCGCTTGATCTTGAGCAGCTGTGTGTGGATGGTGACTGGATTCACAATCTATACACAACGGAGCAAGTGTCTGCACGTACGTCCGCAATGCGGTGAGAGTCCTTCACAAGCGCAAATTGTGTCTGCACAACAACCAAGGCGTTTACGTCTTATTTTAGCTTTCCTTCCCACTTATTGATCACTCTTCTGAAACTTGACAGAGCCGGCAGCAATATTCCCAAAAGGGCATCAGGAAGAAATCCAGGTCAAAGCAGACATGTCAGTAGAAAATGTCACCAATTGACGTGTTACACGCTTGGAACAACATTGCCCATAGAGCGGGTATTCTCCTAATGGTAATAATTTACCACTGATTACGCGTGGGAAATTCATCCATCCATCCATTGTCAGAAACCGCTTAATCCTGTACAGGGTCGCGGTGAGCCAGAGCCTATCCCGGCAGACAAAGGGAGCAAAGCAGGGCTATACCCAGACTTGGACGTCAGTCCATCACAGGGTACCAGGGCCAATTTAGTCCGCAGGCCAATTAATCTATGCAGCAGCATGTCTTTGGACAGTGGGAGGAAACCGGAGTGCCCGGCAAAAACCCACGCCGACACGGGGAGAACATGCAAACTCCTCACAGAAAGGCACCCGAGGCCGGATTCGATCCCGGGTACTTCTTGCTGTGAGGCGCCAGCGCTCCTTATTTAAAAAAAAAAACACTCCCAGAAAGCCGTGTAGCCAATAGGATGTGTAAAAATATACTTCGGCTTTTTTTAAAATATGTGGAGACAAATACGGGAAGGAGGCGTACTGTCTGCTGATTTATCCGTTTGGTGAGTATTGTGCGTTATTGAGAGGAGCGGCACATCACGTTTCCTTTCTGCAGTTCCTCTATTATAAATACATAAAATACAACTTATAACGCGTGCCACATATTCATTCAATGTCGAAGTTAGTCATTCGAATAGAGAACGACTCAGAGGCGTACAGAGGGGAGAAGGCAGCCAGGCGTTTATACCGGCGCCAATATTTTCCCACACACTGCGTCCTATATATTAAGATGTGACTGGCCAGCTAATTAATCAGTGTGTGTTGTTTAGTTGTGGTAGGAAACCGGAGAACCCGGAGGAAACCCACGTACAACACAGGGAGAACACATAAACTCCACACAGAAAGGCGCCCGACGCGGGAATCGAACCGTCTCAGGCAGGACTTTCTTTCAGTGAAGTGCAGATGTTACCCCTGGTCACGCTGCCGCTTCTCGTCAAATCCACCGCGCAAGCGCATCTCCCTCCATTGCGTACTCCCATCTCTCGCTCTACTCCTCGATGTACGAGTCAATAGGTCTCTATGCGAGTCTGAGTCTCTATGTGAGTTATATGTCTCTGTATGAGTATAGTTTTCTGTGTGAGTATATGGGCCTCTGTTAGTTTATTAGTCTCTGTGAGAGTATATTCATCTCTATGTGAGTTATATGTCTCTGTATGAGTCCATAGTCCTCTATTTCAGTCTGTGGGTCTCTGTATGAGCATATATTTGTCTATATATAGTTTTCCGTGATACTGCGGGTCTCTGTGGGTCATTGTTCTCTGTGTGATTGCATAGTTGTGAGTCTATGGTTAACTAATCTCCATAGCCCATTGAATTACATCTTGGCGTCTTCTGAACACGTCTCCAAACCATGCGAGTCTCTCCTCCATGGCCACACTGAGAATGAGGGTTTCTCCTGCCTCCCTCGCGACGTTTCGCCTCCCACGTGGGAGGCATCACCGTAGGCAGAGGAGGAACGCTCGACACGGCTATACCGAAATAACAGCCCTTGAGAACAATTGTCATCCATCGAGCCATGAAAACCCACATCACCACACTTGAGAACATCACTGATGCCCGTTTAGGCTCAAACTTACCCATGCCTCTGTCACCCCATAGACCAAACACTAAGTTTACAAATCAAGCTAATTGGCTTGCGGGGAATGATGCCCGTGGGTACCAATTAGGGATGGCGCCGCGCGTGACGTGTTGGATAGATTAACTTCACGAGCGCCTGGCCGCCTTTGTTTCCCTATTGATGGTGTTAACGCACCACACCAGGGGCTCGTTTACGGCTGAGCTCATCCAAGGGAGTTGCAAGCCAAGTTGCGACATCAATTATCATTGCTGCTGCTGTACCGTGCAAAAACAAACGACAAAGAGCCGCATTAACAGACTCTTCGGGCTATGGCTGTGAGCGGGCACCTATAACTGCCTGCATGGCCCTCGAGGGGGCGGGTGGCCAGCCCCACGCTCGGCCGCCTTTGTCTCCACAGTGGGTGATGTTTACATACTGCACCAGGTACGTACTCATTTTTGAGGCCCAGGACCTAGGGGAGGCCCAGGACCTGTGCAGAAATTCGTTACTGGTGTTGGCCGTGAGCGAGATTCGAACTCGGGTCGCCAGGTTTCTAGCCCAGCGCGCACCTATAACTGCCCGCACGGCACACGAGGAGGTGGGTGGCCAACACCACGCCCGGTCGCCTTTGTCTCCCTAGTGACGATTTTTACACACCGCACTAGGTACTAATTTTTGAGGCTTAGTGGACCTAGGGGAGGCCCAGGACTTGTTCATAAAATCGTCACTGGTGATGGCCATGTGCAGGAATTGAACTTAGCTTGCAGCACGTTAACAGCTACCCCAGCGCTCCCCGCATTACTGAGAGGACTGTGGATTCCACACGCGCGTGTACACGCTGTGTGCGCGTACTGAGGGGCAGGTGACACGAATCATCGACAGGGACACAAATTGATCCCGTCGCTGAGTAACATCCGCCGTGATGTAAGGCGGCCAGTCGCACCGCTGCGTTTGTTTTTCCTCTCCTTGGGAAGAAAACGCAACTAAAACAAACTGAAACTAACCCGCAGCGCACGCCACGTCCTCCGCGGAGAGGCATTGACGGGAAGTCACGAGAATCGCTCTCGAGAGCTGCTCTTTCGGGATAGCCGTGTCGAGCGTTCCTCCTCTCTCCTTCGCGACGTTTTAGAAGCCCGACGATGCGTCTTGCACGGGAGTCGTAAACGTCGCGAAGGAGACACGAGGAACGCTCGACGCGGCTATCCCAAAAAGGGCAGCTCTCGAGAGGCAATTCTCATCGCACATCGAGCCCACGAAAAATCTCCACCGGGGCGTTTATTTGACAGACGTGGCGGCGAAGATGGCGTCGCACGTCGACAACGAGCCTCCCGTACTCCCCGCTCCGCACGCTTGCCAACATCGCCAACAGGAGGAAGACAATAAATATTATTTCCACAGAAAATTGGAGATGCAAGGGCCACGTCTGATCTTGTTGGCGCGAGGCCCGCGGGTAAAGCACCGTGAGCAGGTCCCGGGCGCAGTCTCCACCCGGCCCACCAAAATGTGACGTGCCCGACACGTTGATTTTACAAAAGCAACCTCAACAGGCCGGCTCGGGAGGGTCACCAAATATTCTTCGTAATGTAAATGGTTATTGGCTTCAACCTTGGAGCACGCCGGCAACGGCAACGCGCAAACGTCTAATAACGAGGGGGGCGGCGATAAAACGTAGCGAGTCGGCCGGCGAGATGGAGATTTTCGAAGTGTTATTATGTTTTCGGGCGCCTTCGCGGGGCGGCCAGGGCTGTCGGAAGTTGTGCAAGGCCGTGCGGAACGGGGGGGGGACAGCAGCCAGGGCGGCCTTCCGTCCCCGTATTCCCACGACATCTCTTTCTTGCCAAGGTAGCTCTCCAGGTTATTTTTAAATCTTTCCTGCACTATAAAAGTGAAAAATGTTTGGCAGTTGTACGATATGACAATTAATTGTTAAAGCTGTTGTATCGGGATGGCCGTGTCGAGCGCTCCCTCTACCTCCTTCGCGACGTTTCGCCTCCCACGTTGGAGGGATCCTCAAGCAACCTGAATTGTGAGCGAGTTCTGGTCTTGACCAGAGCGTTATCCTCGAGACAGTTGTACGATAATACAAGGTTCGATCAAAAATCACTGGGACAGTACTTCGTTTGCCTACAATTAGTTTAGTCCAGGAGCGTTTTGTTCGAGCCTCGTACACCACTCTTGAGACACCACTGTGTCGGTCTCCCGTGACAGTCAGACGTCACGTACTGCGTCGCGTCCAACCTCGACTCCGAGCCGGAGCGCTGCTTCCTGCGTCCCGCCTAGAGCTGCTTATGGTTACTCGCGGCCCAACGCCCTCGTCAGACAAGACCAGAGGTGAAAGTACGCCAGTACGGCCCTGTACAGCCCACCGGTAAGACGGTGACCAAAGCGCTTTTGGCACGGTGCAGGTGAGAAAGGGCTTTGCGATAGGACCGTACCGTTAATACATTTAAGTTATTTTCACTTTCAGACATTGTCAGAGATCGCTTAACCTATACAGGGTCACGGTGAGCCGGAGCATATCCCGGCAGACACAGGGCGCAAGGCAGGGCCACACCGGAATGGCGACCGTCAAATGTGACGCAATCTTGCGCGAGCACGGTGGCCACGATTCCTGTACCGCAGCGACCCCCCTGTGTGCCACCTCCAGAGACGCGTGTGTGTACGGGGGGCGATCGTTGTCTTTGTATATATACGTAGCAGCAGCCTAGTTAAAGCAAACACGGATCCAGGCTCGTGACGTCGAGCGACCCCCTCGATAATCCACGCGATTCCTGCCGAGCCACGCATTGGCGACGATACCCCGTCGCGGAGTCCCACCGCTCGGTCACCGGTCCGGCGGCGTGACGGCACGGCACGCGGCACCAAGCACGGCACGCGGCACACAGCACGGCACGCGGCCCGCTGGCGGTGCCGTCAGTCCGCATCCGCGCCGCACAACGCGCTCGCCGATAACCGATTTACGCACAAAAGAGCGCTGTATGAACTATCATCGCGGCACAATGGGTGATCGGCCGAGGAGTCACGAAGGCGGAATATCTGTAGCCGTTTGCACAATGCGCGTCGGGCGACGCTAATGATCTTTTCGTTGCCGTCTTTGTGTTGGTGGCGTTTGTCGGCGCCCGAGGCCGACGCCAAGTGTCGGGATCGGCGTCGATACGGCGCCGAGGCCCCGCGCGCCGCCCGGGTCCCCGCGCGGCGCGACGCCTCCTCCGCCACCGCGTCAACACCTCTCGATGACGGCTCTCGCTAATGCCTCCTCCTCGTCACGCGCTGCCACTGTCCGCCCCGCGACGCTCTCCGGCCGATGAGTCGACGCCACGGGCGGCGCGGTGGGCTAGCGGCGAGTAGCAGAGCTGCTGCCGCCTTACAGCGAGAAGTCCCCGGGTTCCATACCTGGCTCGGGTGACTTTCTGTGTGGAGTTTGCATGTTCTTCCGGTGTCCGCGTGAGTTTTCACCGGCTACTCCGGTTTCCTCCCACAGTCCAAAAGACGTGCTGCTTGCACACGTTAATTAGCCCGCGGACTAAATTGCCCCCCGGTGCCTTTTAATGGACTGACGTCTGATCCTGGGTATAGCCCTGCCTTGCACCCTGTGTCTGCCGGGATAGCCTCCAGCTTCACCGCAATCCTTTTCGTCAGTAAATCAGATTTTATTGAAGCTGGAAAGAACTGTTGTGCTATGTAGCTCTTAATAACAGTTGTCCAGCGGGGAGGGGTAAACATGATAGTAGATAACTTGGGATATACCCGGGATAGGATGCTGATCCATCACAGGGCACATGGGGCAATATAGTCAGGCCAATTAAGCGAGAGAGCATTACTGGACAATTAACCTAACCTAGGCTGCATGTCTTTGGACTGTAGGAGAAAACCGGAGTACACGGCGAAAACACACGCAGACACGGTGTGAACGTGCAAACTCCACACAGAAAGGCGGCACCCAAACCCGGAATCAGACCCAGGACCTTCTTGCTGTGAGGCGGCAGTGCTACTCACTTCGCCACCTAGAAACCTCGAGATAATAATGTGGGGACTGAAAATGAACGAATGGCTCGATACCATTAAAGTATTTGCTTGATAAGATTCCTCAGGGTTGCTAAGGTAATGTTCATGTCCCGCAATGGCGGCATGCCCCCTCGGGTGAGACTGAGGAGCGTGAAGGTCATGGCTCAGGAGTCTTGCGTGCTACGGGAGAGGCGCCCCAACATCCCACCACACACCACCCACATTAATGTTTAAAAAGCTCGCTAATAAATGAATTAATAATGCAGAGTGGCCAGTGCTGGACATGGGTTTAAACGTATATAGGTCACATCGGCATCAAAAAGAATGCCGGCATGACATTTGTATGATTTTAAAAAGTCATCCGCTCCTTACTCATGGCTGTGAAGTTAAGCAGCATTAACATTTTTAGAAAGTAAATATGGTTTTGTGAGAACGTTATCTTACGTACAATATGAGCCGTGTGTTATTCTATCGGATTAATGCTCCAGGCGTTACGCCGAGGGTCAATAGCACGACACTACCGTAGGCATCGTAGTCATATCATCTGTACAGTACCGTCACCCGACTTGATTTGCAACGTAAATCTGATCCTCACAGAGGGCCCAGTTCTGAAATAATGAGAACATTTGACAACAAAAATCTGAAATAATTGTACGTCAAATTTTAATCTTAAAGTGGAGAATTTGTTTTTTCTTTTCGATAAAAGAACGACAATAATTCGCTGAAATTTTCGAACAGAACTAAAATCATCTGTCGAGCACATTCTTCCAAACAAGGAAAAAAACCCTCAAAAGAACGGACGCTAGCTCGTTATTCTTAAACTCCGTGCGATGTGAGCGCCGCGCGCAGAACTGTGAATACGCATTTCTTTTCACGAGTGGCATCACCCGCGGCAGTTTTAGAAACACATCTCAGGTCTTCGCCTCCGCCCGCAGCCGCGCAGCCTTAATTACATTCCCCATCCACCTCTGCAGCCCCCGCGCCGTGCGGCGGTGTGCGGCGCTAATAGCCGAGAGGAAATGAAACGGCGCACGGTGATTTTGGTGGCGGCGGTTGTGGGAACGGTGGCGTGGCGGTTAGCGCACCGCGGTACGAACTCGGCGATACGGCTTTGATTCCGCGGCCACCAACACCGACGACGGTGTTCTGAACCGGTCCAGGACCTCCTCTAGGTCGACACAACCTCATATGAGTACCCGGTGGGGTGTGGGCAAACATCGCTAGGGAGACGAAGGCGTCCTGGCGTGGTGCTGGCTACCCACCCCGTGTGCCGTACCGGCCTTCGCTGGTGCTCTCTAACAGCACCTGACCCTCCTGCCTGGTAAGGCTACACGGGAGATATTTGTCTTTTGTGGCGGTGGTGGTGCCTGTCGTCGCAGGGAAAACTGACAACGCGCATCACGCCAGGTGTGACGTTGATGAAAGGTTACGTTTACACAAAGAGACACCACGAGGCAGGCGCCTGTTCATACTCCCGTGTTCCTATCCCCGTGTTCCTACCCCCGTGTTCCTACCCCCGCATACCCCGGCGTCCCTACCCCCGACGCCCTACCCCCGTATTGCGGGAGCGTCCCCGTTGCCGCCAGCGTGCCATTTCACGCCGAGGCCAGCGCATAAATCATCGGCGGGCGTTAAACCTCCAAACGGATTTAATCATTTAAATGTACTGTCAGGTTCTCCTTGAAGGTTCTCGGCTATAGATCACGAACCGCGCGCGGCTGTGCGCGTCCAACGCACGCCGCCCGGAATTCTGATGAACCTGCGACACGCATTAAGATTCCAGGCACATGCTCGCTAAAAAATCACACGGCCTACGGAGCGACGACGCAGGATCGGCTGGAAGCAAGGAGCGAAGCGGAGCGGGCGGAGTGGAGCGAGGGAGCGAGCGAGCGGCTCCTCATCTCCATACGCCGTCATCGTGCCGCAGCGCGGGCGAAACGCGCCGAACAAAGGGCGGCAATAATTACCCTTGGAAATTAGCGACTTTGAAGACGCGCGGCCGCTAAACGACTGTGGGTTTTCGGAGACGTCCTTGTGGCTCTTTACGTGTTCTCGGCGCGCTCGGCGGACCCACCGCCCGCCCGCCCGCCCGCCCACGGATGAGTTCACGGCTCGCGTCAAATTCCGCCTGACGAAGGGTGATGCACGCGGCTGTTTGCGGCGGGGAGCCGTCAACGTCAATTAAACGGAGGTTGCGGCGCGTCCAAACGCGTCCGAGATAAGGAGGCGAACTCCCGTAACCCTCGTCTGCCGGCGACTCTCGCGCGGAGGAGACTAACGCGGGGCCCGCGCCGCTACCACCGCGAGTTCTTTGTTTGGAGCGAGCGGGCGGTGGACCGGTGCCGGGAGCGCAAACATAACGAGCGACGCGCGGCCGTGGGGACGGGGCACGGGGCTGGGTAAGAGGCTGGGGTGGGTGGGGGGGGGGCACAGGCTCGGCCGTGTCTCGCTATCCCAGGGCGCGAGTCTCCGCACGCCGATCGCCGCACCGACCGCTAATACCGCGGTCGCGCCCCCGCGGGCGCCCCGCTCGCAATCGCCGGAGGCACGCGGGAGGCACGCGGGCGGCACCGGCTCGGTGGGACGATATTTAATTAACCGCCGAAACAGCCGGCCGCCGCCACTGCCGCCGTCGCCCGCTCGCAAAGCGTTTGCGAAGTCAGGCGCATGGCCGGGAGAGCGTACACCTGTCTTTCCGAAGAGACCGCACAGCGGGAACTTGCGCGTCGAGCGAAAAGGGCCGACTGGGATATTAACCCGGAGCCGACCGTGCTCCGGGCGGGCGAGGCCCCCGCCGCACCGCCCGGGGAAGGCGGCTGTCGACAAAGCAAACGCAGAAGGGGCCGAATCGAACGGCGAGCCGCTCTCGGCGAGTTTGCAGCGTGGACACGAGCCTCCGCGACGGTTGGCGGCGAGCCCGTGCGCACGGGGGTTGCTCGAAGGGTGACGTCAAGCGTCGCTCTGTCGTTTCCCTTTAAGGAGCTCGAATCAGAGGCGTCTGAGTCACCATTGGGACGGCATCGAGCGGAACATTAGCCCCTTCCCGTCGCGCGCGATTTGCGAATCGTGTCTTTTGACGACCGACGCGAAGCGCGGAACGAAGAAGCATGCCAATATTTGTATCTAGAACCGGCAACGATGCGTTGCGTGGTTTTTCAGTGTCGGCCAGCACGCGCGCCCCTCGGACACAAACACGTTCATTCAACTTCGTCTCCAACAAGCTCGCGTGGCGCTTAAAACGCGATCGCTCGCCTGACGATCACTCGGCTCACACGAGCAGGATTCAATCCCATGGCTCACAGCCTCCGCAGCAACGCACACATGTAAACACACGCCACACACACACTACGTACACACACCACGTACAAAGACGAAGATCCCTCGTATAGCCTTACCAGACTGTAGGGTCAACACACACAAAGGCCACGTACACCAAAGATAACGACAAAGATCCCCCGTATGACCTTAACACACTCTAGGGGCAAGTGCCATTAGCGGGTACCTATTAAGGCTGACACAGCACACGAGTGGGTGGGTAGCCAGCACCATGCCCGGCCACCTTTGTCTCTCCAGTGGCAATATTTCCACACCGCACTAGGTACTAA
>JAZEWU010000002.1:25493592-25514821 GCA_036362915.1 Geotria australis
TGGGGGGGGGGGCAGGAGGGAGTGAGGGGGGCTGGGGGTCCTTCATCGCTCAACAACTGTGCAGGTGCAGGCTGAGTGGCAGCGCCACCAATCAGCAGAGTGAATTCGTGAGGAATGCGAACAATTCTATTTATTTGCTAATTTAATTTTCCCAGTGAACAAACAATCCCGGACTAAAGCGTGGGAGCGGCTCGCGTGTGCTGCGCAGGTGTCGTGCCGGCGAGCTGACCACAACATGTTATTTCACGTTTAATGTTCGTCTGAATTGACTGTTTTTCTCTCGCCGACGTGTGATTATTTGTAAACAGTTCATTAGAGCGCCCTGTACCCCGTTCATTAGAGCGGTAATGGCACTCCTGCCAGGCGGTGCAGTGGCGCAAGACAAAGACAAAGATCCCCTATATAGCCTTAACAGACTGTAGGGACAAGTGCTGTTAGCGAGCACCTATGAAGGTCGACACGGCACACGAGGGGGTGGGTGACCAGCACCACGCCCGGCCGCCTTTGTCTCCCTAGTGGCGATATTTACACACCGCACTAGGTCACTCACTCAGTCGCTTTTTTTTACGTGAGCTGGAATGAACCGTTAAGCTATGTAGCTATTTTAACGGTTGTCCAGCGCGCAGGGGGTAAGCAAGTTACAACACCTAGGGGCACCGGGGCCAATTGAGTCAAGACAATTAACCTAGGCAGCAGCGTGTCTTTGGACGGTGGGAAAAAAACGGAGTACCCCGGCGATAACCTATGCGGACATGGGGGAGAACAACGCAAACTCCACACAGAAAGGCGGCACCTGAGCCGGTGTAACAGGCCAGAATAAACCCTTGCCCCTAATATATTACTGCGCTACTCACCGCGCCACCATCCGCGTGGGATTTTCGCCGGGCACTCCGGTTTCCTCCCACAGTCCAAAGACATGCTGCTGCATAGGTTAATTGGCCTGCAGACTAAATTGCCCCCCGGTGTCTAGCCCAGAATATACCCGCGGTATACAACAGGCTAGACGTGGAGGCGGGGAGGGGTACAGTCAAGCCTTGTGGGGTATGAAATAGCCTAGCCTAAATTATATCCATCCATTTTCAGAAACCGCTTAATCCTGTACAGGGTCGCGGTGAGCCGGAGCCCATCCTGGCAGACACAGGGCGCAAGGCAGGGGAACACCGAGGATGGGACGCCAGTCCATCGCAGAGCGCCTGGGGAAATTGTGTCAGTACGCCAATCAACCTGGCAACATGTCTTTGGACGGTGGGAGGAAACCGGAGTGCCCCGGCGAAAACCCACGCGGACACGGGGAGAACATGCAAACTCCACACAGAAAGGCCCCCGAGCCGAGATTCGAACCCGGGACCTTCTTGCTGTGAGGCGGCAGCGTTACCCACGACGCCACAGTGCCGCCCCTAAATTATACCCCGGGGTATATTCTGGGCAGGGGGGGTATATTCTGGCCTGTTACACCGGCAATCGAACCAAGGCAAATTCTTGCTTTGAGGCGGCCGCGCTCCTAATTCCACCGCGGAGCCCCCCCCGCCCCCCGTATTCGAGGGAACCACGGAGGCAATACGACACGTCGGGATGGATGCCAGCAGGTGTGAGCGCACGAGGCGCCGGCGCTAATTGCCTGGCGAGGAGTCATAGGCGATTTGCGGAGAGATTTGTCACTAATTATCCGATCGCGTTAATCTGAGCCGAGCTCAGCAGCGCCGGGGACGGGTGCGCCTCCTTAGCCGCGGCTCAAACATCCGCGGCGTTGCGGCCGCAACTAAACGAGAGACGGATACGCTGACAGGCTCGTCGTAGCCGCGGGTGTTGCGGGTGTTGTGACACCCGCACTTTCACAGAAACAAACATGATTCCATCCCCCCCACTTTTATCCTGCAGCACCCGCGGCTGCGACGCGCCTGCACGCTGGGATGAGTTTCTTTAGTTCGACCAGATGAGTCCCGTTCGCGCGAGTAGCGCTGCCGCCTCACCGCAAGAAGGCCCCTTGTTAGAATCCCGGCTCGGGGGCCTTTTCTGTGTGGAGTTTGCATGTTCTCCCCGTGTCCGCGTGGGTTTTCACCGGGCACTCCGGTTTCCTCCCACAGTCCAAAGACATGCTCCTGCGTAGGTTAATTGACCTGTTGACTAAATTGCCACGGGTGCCCTGTGATGGACTGATGTCCCATCGTGGGTATAACCCTGCCTTGCGCCCTTGTCTGCCGGGATAGGCTCCGGCTCACGGCGACCCTGTACACGATTAAGCGGTGGTTTCTGACATTGGCTGGATGGACGCACAACGCGGCCGTGTTTCAAACCGCACGTGTCTCTTACCGCACGCCGCAGTTCCAAAGCGCTCGCACGGATTGACCCAGTAGCGACAACCTTAATCGATCGATAACAACAACGCGGCAGCCGCCGAGAATCCAATGGGCAGAACGAAAACAACGAGGGGGCCTCAATATCATGGACTAACGCCGACCCCGTGACAGTGAAAGGTCACCCGCTGTGGCAGTTGAAGAACAATGTCCGGCATCTGCCGCAGTGACGCCACCGATGAATCCACGCACAAAGGCGGACGGACTATTGTCGCAGAGCGTGGCCGCCCGAGTTGGGTTGTCAGGGGGTTTTCCCTGGGCGGCAGCGCTACTCACCGCGCCAGCGTCCGCGTGGGTTTTCGCCAAGCCACTCCGGTTTCCTCCCACGATCCAAAGACATGCTGCTGCATAGGTTAATTGGCCTGCAGACTAAATTGCCCCCCCCCCGGTGCCCTGTGAAGGACTGGCATTCCTTCTAGGGTATATCCCTGTTCCGTGCTGTGTCTGCCGGGATAGGCTCCGGCTCACAGCGACCCTGTACAGGATTAAGCGGTTTCTGACAATAGATGGATGAATAGGTTTCCCTGGAGTAACCGTGCAAGCTGCTGTAAACAGAGAAAAGGTTTCACCCTTTCTGGCAATAATACGGGAGGTGTGAAGATATTCCAACACCCCACAAATACATTTCACATGGCATCAAGTTTGCAATGACAACGCATGCTTATGGCCCAGCAATGCAAACAATGTGCTTTGATATTGTATGCATTGTATTTTGATTATGCTTCCAACGTGGGAGGCGAAACGTCACGAGGGAGAGAGGGAGATTCCTCGACACGGCTATCCCGAAAGAACAGCTCTGAAGAGCAACCATAATGCATACGTTGTCCTTGGAACTGATCGGCCCACGCCAATGACATGCTTCTTTTTGGCCTTGTCTCACAAGTGTTAGCCAAGTGTTGCCCAAAGGCAAGCAGCTCAGGACAACTCAGATATCGATGCATTAGTAGGTCGGGTCGAGCTGTTACATCTAGTGGCACATTTTTGCCAGTAGACGGATGATGTAAAAAGTTAAACGGTTTTACCCTGTCTGACATGAATACCAGAGTTAAAGTCTTCTAACGTGTCTATGTACACGTTGCCTGTGTACCGGCAAAGAGGTGCCAATCATGCCGCTGTTGGCTGGGGTCGTATCATCCAGAAGCGAGCCGTGCAGGGGACGATCCCCCGTGGCTGCAGGGGCCCGTCGGGGAGCCCTGGGCGAGGCCTCTGAGCGAGGCCCAGGCGTGGACTCACCCACCGGCAAGTCGCCCACTCACTTTCATTGCGTCTTAATCCCAGCGTAATCCTGTAGAAGGTTTCAGTGAGCTGGAACCTAGGGCTGTACCCAGGATGGGACGGCAGTCCATCGCAAGGCACTGGGGGAAATTTAGTCATCAGGGCAAATAACCTAGGCAGCATCATTTATTTTGACAGTGGGAGGAAACCGGAGTACCCGGCGAAAACCGACCGCACAGCCAGGCGGCACCCGGGCATCCCGGGGATCGAACCGAGGCTCTTCTTGCTGCGAGGCGGCATCGCTACTAACTGCGCCACCGGGGCGCTCCCGTGTTGTATTAATACCGAATCGCTCAGATATGCCGCCCCTTGCTCCGGAGCGTCTCTGCGCGCGTTCGGATCCCGGATAGAAGAAGGTCGATCCGCCACGGCGCCCAATCCGCTCCAGCTGGAGGTCTCGCTTCAAACCATTCCCCGCGCGGCACTCTCCAGGGACGGCGCCGCCAACAAAACACAACACCGCCTCTCCTCGGGCGAGCGACTGTGGCCATTGTTGGTCCGACCCAGCTGGCGGCTCCACAGCCCCCTCTCAGCTGGCCGACATCCAGCAGGGGTGGTGGGTGGGGGTTAAAGAGGGATGGGGGGTTACAGGGCGAGGGAGGGTTACAGGGGGAGGGGGTGTGGGCAGGCGCGTCGCAGCCGCGGGTATTGCAGGAAAAAGTTGGGGGGGTGGAATCATGTTTCTGGGAAAGTGCGGGTGTCGCAACAAATGATATGAGACTTCCTCAGAAAAAAGTAGGGTAAAATAAAGTGGGGGTCAAGGTAGAAGCGTTCACGTCGCGATCCCTGTCAGGTAATACTTGGTATTGCCTGCGAATTCTACCAAACACTTCGAAGCCAAGCTGAAAGACAACGATGTCCAGAAGCTGCCCATCGTGCTTTGAAGAATCGCAAAGAAGAAGAAGAAGTGCGGGTGTCGGAACACCCGCGGCTGCGACGCGCCTTGGTGTGGGGATGTATGAGGAGGGAGGATATTTAAATCGGGTTCAGGGTTGAGGTGAGCCGAAACCTATCCCGGCAGACACAGGGCGCAAGGCAGAGCTATACCCAGGATGGCACGCCAGTCCATCACAGGGCACCGGGGGCACTTTAGTCCGCAGGCCAATTAACCTATGCAGCAGCATGTCTTTGGACTGTGGGAGGAAACCGGAGTGCACGGCAAAAACCCACGCGGACACGGGGAGAACATGCAAACTTCACACAGAGGCCGAGATTCGAACCCGGGAACTTCTTGCTCTGATCTTCTTCTTCTTTGCGATTCTTCGAAACGCGATGGTTAAATTACAGTTTCCCATTTTCATTGAACGCCGCAAGGTCTTTTGAGCTGCAGAGGTTGGGTAGTAGAGCACAGACAAGGCAGTGTTCCATAGTATGGTCTGCTTCTCCACATTCACAGGTGGTTGGGCCGGTCTTGTAGCCCCATCTGACCAAAGCATCTTTTGATCGCTGTGATGCGGCAGCGCGACTCACCGCTACGCCACCGTGCCGCCCCGTCAGAGTTCTCGTCGCAGGTCATCTCTGCTCGACGCCGCGTCCAACTGCACCGCTGTGTGGTTCGCTCCACGTGTCGGGAGGGTGTTCATCACGAACTGGGACATCATTCCGTTGTCACCAGCACGTGGAGTGGACGAAACGCCGACCAGACACGCCATACAACCTCACAGCCTCGTATGTTAGTTATATCTATGGGGTACCTTTTTGCCAGTATTTGGTGTTTTAAATCTTTAAACTTGTTTCATTGCCAGAAAGAGTAAAACCCTTGTATATGTTTTATGTGTTTTTTACATCGTTTGTTAGTTGTGCAATATTCCTCAAGTAGCCTTTAACTCGTATTCCGCAATAGTGAGGTGTTGTCCTTGTTTTCGTTGCTCCTGCTGAGGTCACGAAGCACCACGGATCTCCCTCGTAAAATAGCGGGCAAACCGGCTAAACTGCATCATCCGTGTAGCAAATCAAATACAGTCACGCTCAATAACACATCACTCAGCTGTGCAGCACAACCTAATAAACACGACACAATTATACTCTAGACTATTTCCAACATCAACAACAACAACGACACACTCGTGCACCGCAGATATATAAAAACAAACACGTGTCAGCGACAGCATTCAGAAGCCTGGTGATGCCTCCAGCGTGGGAGGCGAAACGTTGCAAACGAGAGAGAAGGAACACTCATAATATAATCATAATATCAATTTATATAGCGCCTTTCAGCCGTGGGTCACAAAGCGCTCGACACGGATATCCCGAAACAACAGCTATGGAGAGCAATTCTCAAACGTTTACTCACCAATCCCCACTTGAAAACCCCCCACTCTCCACGGAGCAGCAACTGAGAATGTTGTCCATCGCGAATGAGGCCTTGCTGAGTGAAAGCCGTAAATCCAGATTGATGATGGAGGGCGCGTGTAATGCGAGGTGCAGTAATGACGGAAAATGAAAAATACATGTACGCGGTAGGGGTTACAGATCCAGCGTCTTTTCGTTCATTCATTCCCTCTCGTTCCTTATTTATAACCAGGTGAGAGACCTTTAAGAGCCCCTAAAGAGGTAAAACTAGCACAAACACTGCATTTCAATTGCTGTCATATGAACACTGCGTCAGTGTGTAGCAGTGTAGACTGTTCAAATGTTAATTTATTCATTGTCAGAAACCGCGGAATGCTATAAGGGATTGCAGTGAGCCGGAGCCTATCCCGACAGACACAGGGCGCAAGGCAGGCTACTCCGGTTTCCTCCCACAGTCCAAAGACGTGCTGCCTAGGTTAATTGGCCTGCTGACTAAATTGCCCCCGGTGCCCTGTGATGGACTGTCGTCCCATCATGGGTATAGCCCTGCCTTGCGCCCTGTGTCTGCTGGGATAGGCTCCGGCTCACCGCAAGCCAGTACAGGATTAAGCGGTTTCTGACAATGAATTAATAAAAAAAAAGTGATATGAATTATCCAACACGCAGCAAGAACCTCCAAATCTTACGCAGCTCGGCTCCACATCCACCTTAGCTTCGTGCGCCTGGAAACGGGGGGGAAAGGGGGGGCAGTAGATTTGTGATTGGGGGGACATTTCTCCACGAGAAATTCTGTGTTATTTATGAGGGCGTGGTGGGGTTTTTTAGTCGTGTTTTTTTACGATACATGCTAATGCCACGCTCCTTAAAGAGAAGCAGCTGTGGCCACGAGGCCGTGCCAGCTCATACATATGAATAGGGATTAGGAGGGGCCTTGATGGAGCGTCGATCGGCCCGCTGCTCTAATCGCAAACACGTGGAGCGGGCGCCGTGATGGAGGCCCCTGCTCTGTCTCCGCGCGACACGGACCTTGCGCCGCTTGACATTGATCTGTATCTAAAGCGCGACTTTGCTCGTAATAAGTTAAGAACAAATTGTATTTATAACGGATGGCACATATTCATTCGATGTCGAAGGGGATTCACGCGAAGAAAGAACGACTCAGAGGCGCGAGGAAACCGCAGAGAGGCGGAGGAGGCAGCCCGGCACGCAGGACGCAGGCAGCGGCTGCGGGTTTGCGCCCGGGACTGGGTCTCCTGGTACTTGGAGCGTCGCGCCTACAGACCGCGTCCACATGACGCGTCTTTAGAACCTGTATGCGGGGTGAGGGAGTCGGCGGGGCAAGGAAATTAGACAATGGGGGCAGCTGCACAGAAGGAGCGACCTCCCATTGAGCAGAGGTTGAATGGGGGCTTTGACAAGAGGCATGGTTACTGGAACAGAGCGAGCGTGGAGGGGAGTGGAGTGATATGAGAGAGTAGGGAGAGGTCTGCCAGCGAAACGTTTGAACTTGGGAGATAACTATGACGCAGTTGGTCTGGTGCGAATTCAACTCGGATTGGTCGTTTTCCACTGGCAGCCCGTGTCAGCCCATCGCACTACATTGACGCGTGAAGGCTCGGTTGCTACGGAGCGCAATAGCGCGGTTTCAGCGACTGCCGATGTTATCGTACCGCAGCGGAGCGGTCGTCGTTAGACTTCACGACCAACCGTCGGAACTCGAAAATAATATAATCAGGTTACTCGCACGGCCGTCGCAAGTCCGGGTGGTCGTAAGTCGCATATGTCGTAAGTCGAGGAGAGACTTTATTATTTTTACTACGCGTTGCGATGCGCGCGGTACAATTCGCAACGTACAGGTCAACCAGAGAGTGAGAAAATGAGACTCCCATCCCGGAGCGTCCTGGAACACAAGCACCGCCGTGATTAAGCGCCCTCGTATCATCAATAGCGCGGCGATGGCACATGCTGTAGATACGCCCTGAGAAGGTAAACACAGCCATTTCCAGCGCGCTGCCGCCGCTGCAAGTGGCTCGTAAGAGGCTTAAACGGAAACGCTGGCGGAGTCTCCAAGGAGCGACCGCTTCGTTGAGAAAAACTCCACGTGGAACGCGCACAACCGGGATCAACCCTCCCCGGTACCCGCAGGGTCTGGTTAAAATTAACCCTGTCATAGTATGGCCGCGCTACACGGCCACACAGGCAAGCCGCCTCCCCCGGGGAATTCATTATAACAGCCAAACACTTTCATTAGCCTACAGTGCTGTGTACAGTTTGTAACGCGGCTGGATTCTCGCCTCTTGGTTGCCCGGCGCCCCCCTCTTGGTTGGCCGGGGGAGAGTGGATACATCGCTCATTCCATCGCCCGTTCATCACGGACACATCACTGAACTTCCGGCGTCTTAAACGATCCGCCAGCTTAACTCACGCAATATAGAGAGATAAAGATTCCCCCGTTTAGCATGGACAGACTGTAGGGTCAAGTGCTGTTAGCGAGCACCTATAAAGGCCAGCACGGCGCACGACGGGGGTGCGTGGCCAGCACCACGCCCGGCCACCTTTGTCTCCCAAGTGGCAATGTTAACACACCGCACTAGGTACTCATTTGAGTCAACATAGGGGAGGCCCATTACTGGTTCAGAAAATCGTCGCTGGTGGTGGTTGGCCGTGAGCGAAATTCAAACTCGGGTCGCCAGGTTTGTATCCCAGCGCGCTAACCACTGAGCCACCGCTCCCCACATATATACACGCACGCACGCACAGCACACGCTCACTGCAAGCGTGACACGTGTGCAGTTTACATAATTACCTGGGCGCTTGCAAAGCAGAGAGGCGCCCAGCGGTCAGGATGTGGCTGGCGGGCGCGAGTGGCATCGGCGCGCGTTTCACTTCACCAGGGGTCAGTGGGGTCACCGGTAAGAGGGCCGCGCAAACATCTCACCCATTGTTGGCCGTCACTTTGTCGTAACCGTGAGACCCGACACGCGAATAACCCGTAATGCAGCCTGAAATCGCGACGCTCCGTCAAATCACGGAGAGCGAGAGGTTGACGTCTGATTGATAGATAGATGACGCCTGGTGATGCTTCCAACGTGGGAGGCGTAACGTCGCAAGGGAGAGATGGCGATCGCTCGACGCGTCTATCCCGAAAGAACAGCTCTGAAGAGCAACCATCATGAATCGAGTCGTGAAAACCTATATCAGAGCTTTGTTATTGCAGCGGAAACATACCCAGTGAGCTTGCAAGCTCTTTACGGGATTCCTGCGACACATCAAACACGCGAATTGACAAAAAACGAATTCATCAAACAAAAACAAAAAAATAACCATTTACATACAGCATTGCACATAATTGAATATATAAATAAACAATGCTGTTACAAGTTGCGATGGGAAAAACATTGCAGGTAGCTTATTGTACATTGAGAGGGAAGCAGTGCAACATTGGGTTTTAAACCCTGTGTCAGTGCAGCGATAAGCTGGAAATATCCCTTACATCTGGTTTTGGGAATCGATCCGAGCGTGGGCTGAGGTGATCTGTGTGATCCGGGTGCGTTCGGGTTCGACTCCAGTCACAGGGCGGATTTGCGGTGGAGCTGCACGCGCCACGTTGGGTCGCGGCACCAATGCTACAGAGGAACCCGACGACCTGAGTTCAACTCCCCGCCACGGCGGAATTCTGTGATAGCGTGGTATCTGAACCGGTGCTGAACGCCTTTCGGTTTAATTACAGTTAACATATTTTATAAATCCCGGACAGAATGAGCCAGAGGTACGAGGCGGGGGGGGCTCAATCCACGCGGCGCCAACCCGCGAGAACCCACGCGGACACGGGGAGAACACGCAAAACTGCACACCGAAAGGCACCCGAACACAGATACTTCTTGCCATGAGTCGGCAGCGCTACTCACCGCGCCACCGTGCCGCTCTAACTGCTTATTCACAACACACTTTAAAACTGTGTGTTTGAGCCGGGTCTTGGGCTCCACTCCGCGTGTCCCTGTGGCCTACCACGGCTCACTCCGCGTCATGGGAACGTTCCAGTGCGCGGGGAGGGGCCGCGTGGTCTATGGCCTCCCGCGGGCCCGGCCGCCACCAGCACAACGACGCTCCGAGCAGATCCAACCAGGCACGTCGCCTGGTGTTGCGGGTGTTGTGACACCCGCACTTTCACAAAAACATGATTACATCCCCCCCCCACTTTTTTCTGAGGTAGTCTCATATCGTATGTTGCGACACCCGCACTTTTACAGAAACATGATTCCATCCCCCCCACTTTTTCCTGCAACACCGGCGGCTGCGACGCGCCTGGATCCAACACACGTGAGATCATCTCTCCTGCAAAAAAAAATACTAACCCCCGCCCTCCCCACCACTCGCTCCGCGCGTCCCGCCGGCCCTCATGCGCATAGAGCTCTGTTGCATGTTAGCTATGAATGATAAACATGTCAAGTGGGACATGCAAGCGACTGGTTGGAGGGCAGCGGTGGGTGAGGGAGAGTGGGGGAGGGTGGGTGTGTGGGGAGCAGGGGGCGCGTGGGTGGATGCAGGAACAAGAGATGGTGTGTCTGTGTGTGTTTGCGCGTGTGTGTATGTGGCTCAGTGGTTAGCGCGCTGGCCTGCAAATCTGGCGGCCCCGAGTTCGAATCCCGCTCATGGCCAACACCAGTGACGATTTTCTGAACCGGTCCTGGGCCTCTCCTAGGTCGACTCAGCCTCAAATGAGTACCTAGTGCGGCGTGTAAATATTGCCACTAGGGAGACAAACGCGGCCGGGCGTGTGCTGGTCCTCCACCTCCGCGTGTGCCGTGCTGGCCTTTATATGTTCTCGCTAGTTTGTTAAGGCGATACAGGGGGTCTTTGTTCTTTGTCTAGTGTACGTATATGCGTGGGAGTGTGTGCGTGTAATTGTCTGTGTGTGCCCTTGTCTCTGTGCTGGTCACCCACCCCCTCGTGTGCCGTGTCGACCTTCATAGGTGCTCGCTAACAGCACTTGTCCCTACAGTCTGTTAAGGCTATATAGGGGATCTTTGTCTTTGTCTTTGTGTATGGGGAGGGGTGTTGTCTAACCTTTATTAGATTCCCAACCAAGGGTGACATCCGTGACGGTCATGGGCCTCTCCTATGTTGACCCAGCCTCAAATGGGTACCTGGTGCAGAGTGTAAACATTGGGAGACAAAGGCGGCCGGGCGTGGTGCCGGTCACCCACCTCCCCGTGCGCCGTGTCGATCTTCATAGGTGCTTGCTAACAACACTTGACCCTACAGTCTGTTAAGGCTATACGGGAGATATTTGTCTTTGTTTGAGAAGCGCTGCACTTGAAATCCCCGGGCCCTTATGATGTCACGCGTGGGACAAGCGGCCTCAGCTGCCAGCTGGGCCGGGCCCGATCCACGCCTCCACGTGTCCACTGAACGCTCTCTCTCTTATCTCTCCACGGCACCCCCCCCTCCCTCTCCACATCCTTGACAACACGCCGCCACCCTCTTACAAATCTATTCTATCTGCTGGAAATGTGTCGGCGGTCTCTTTACCCTGTCGCGTTCACCCCGCCAGCAACAACAAGAGCGTCAAGTCAGCGACTCGCGACGATCCCTGCGGGGAGACTGGAAATGTAAATAGGATAGGATGGGAGGGAGGGTGGCTGGCGGGGGGGGGGAGGTGGGGCGCTTGAGAGGGTGCTTACACACACCTTTGTTCAATTAGAATTGCTCTCCATAGCTGCTCTTTCGGGATAGCCGTGTCGAGTGTTCCTGTTCGCTCCCTCGGGACGTTTCACGTTGGAAGCATCCTCAGGAGAGAGGAGGAACACTCCACACGGCTATCCGGACAGAAGTGCAATGGAGAGAAATTCTCACACATCGAGCCGTGGAAACCTACGGAATCACACTTTGTTCAATGCCCCATGCTCTGAGGTCTTCTGACCAGGCCAGGTCTATGGTCAACTTCCAAGGAGTCCCGTACTCTCCTGTTTGACATTCAATGAGATCCTGAAGGTGCATCCCTGAGCACAGGCCACGATCTGTGACGGGTGAAGGCCTCGCCACGCTGTCACCATCTCTCTCAGTGCCACGACGGGACGATCCGCGCAGCTCCTCCACTCTCGTGGCCTCATTGCTCCATCTCCACACTGTAATAATAAATCGCATTTACAACGCGCACATATTCATTCAATGTCGAAGGTCATTAATTCGAAGAGCGAACGACTCAGAGGAGCGAGGAAACCGCAGAGAGGCGGAGGCGGCAGCCAGAAGCCCCCCCCCCCACGGGGAGGGGGGGCCGATGTCCGGCCGGTTAGCCGAGCGACGCTCATGTCAGTGATTTTTATCAGTGCAGGGAGGGAAGGGGGGTTGTCATTGAATTTACTCTGGGGCCCCATACCCGCGAAGACCGGCCCTGGCCACGCATCCGACCCCACGACCCAGGAATGTTTCTTTCACAGTCGCGATGACGTATTCAGCTGCGCGTGTCCCCGAGTTTCGTCCACGTGGCGGGGATGGATTTGAAATCCATTCCACAGCGCTGACAAATCACAGTATATATACACACACAGTGTAAAAGCAAACTCTGTTTTTATTATTTTTATTATCTTCATCATCATTATTATATAATTAATGTTTGATTTTAAAACGTTCCGGCAATCTCGGCTCGCCTATATTAACTGCTCTAACCCTCTCGGCTTTGTAAAGCAACCAGATTTGTAATAAAAGCAAAGAAAGCCGGTGCTTGCCAAACGACTGAGTGTGGGGGCGGGCGGGCGGGGCCGTACGCGCGCAGGGGGGGGAATTACACCATTATTATTACCAGATGTTTGTTAAGATGTAGGCCGGCCTTCCTCTCCGTGCACCAGAAGGGGGCTCCTCCGGCGCGGGGGGTGTTGCCGAGAACGGGGTGGGAGCGAACTCCGCTCGAAACGAGAGCAGCTCGCGAAAATCTGTTCCCTCCTTGCTTGTTGGCGAATTATTCGTATTTTTTATCTGCTGTCTTTATGTCATATGTCCTATAATTTTTCGATATTGCTTGACTCTCAGTTAATCTGCGTTGATGTTGTTGACATGCCCTTCTCTCCACAGCCTTGTGCAGCGCTTTGCGACCCTTGGGTGAAAGGCCCTCTATAAATGCTATTATTATTATTATTATAAGAGGAAAACAGCCAGCGCTCCAGATGACACGAGCTCTCTCAGGGCAGTGAGAGGCTTTCTCCGATACAGCATTACAGTTACAGCATGATGATGCCTGCGACGTGGGAGACTAAACGTCGCGAACGGGGGTAGAGGCAGATTGCTCGACACGGCTATCCCGAAAGAACAGCTCTGAAGAGCAACCATCATGAAGCGAGCCGTGATAACCTACATCAGTGCAATCCTTGTTCATGTCGGTTTGTGGTTCCGTTGTGGAGCTTAGTGAGAATAACACACGCGTCATCCTTCACCCCGACATCACTGAGGACAGAACACGTTTCATAAACCACTCGGCCGTCCTGCGGGCCGACTCTCGGACTGCAAATAGGAAAACATGAACTATGAATCACATAAATGCCATTGAGGCATTTTGAGTAATGGCTCTCACCTTCAGAGGTTGATGGTGCTGGCAGAACTGCTGAAAAATTGAACACAATCTAACAACAACAAATACTGTAGTTGTATATATGAGCGGGTGGCACGGTGGCGAGGTGAGTAGCGCTACCGCCTCACAGCAAGAAGGGCCCTGGTTCAAATCCCGGCTCGGGTGCTTTTTTGTGTGGCGTTTGCATGTTCTCCTCGTGTCCGCGTGGGTTTTCGCCGGGAACTCCGGATTCTTCCCACAGTCTAAAGACATGCTGCTGCATAGGTTAATTGGCCTGCTGACTAAATTGCCCCCGGTGCCCTGTGACTAACTGGCGTCCCACCTTGGGTAGATCCCTGCCTTGCGCCCTGTGTCTGCCGGGTTAGGCTCCGGCTCACCGCGACCCTGTACAGGATTAAGCGGTTGGGGTGATGACAATGGATGGATGGACGAGCATGGAGGCCCGGTCTCCCACAGCCGGGTTTGTATCACGAGAGCCGCGTGCTCAGGAGGCACACGGTGACACTGTGCCAGAGGTGCACTGCCCCTGGGCACTCACCGTGCGGCGCCAATTACGATCGGCGCAGGAGCGTCCAGCCGACTCCGTGTGCGTGTTGGGGATCACCAGCCAGCCCGAGCTCATCGCAGCGCGTTCTCCACACACCGCGCACACGTACGACCTTCGCACAACGCTGTTGCTCTGTCGCGGCACCTGCAACCTGCAACAGCCTGGAGCCACGTCAACTACGCCAACACAAAATCCCCCACAACCTTCAAAAAACTACTAAGAGAACACCTTTTCACCGACACATAATAACCACTGAGCGAGGCCCCGCGCCTCCGAATCCACGGGTGCGATGGGCTCGGGGAATATGTGCGCGTTATACCTTTATTTATTATCCATCCATCCATTGTCAGAAATCGCTTAATCCTGTACAGGGTCGCGGTGAGCCGTAGCCTATCACGGGGGGCATATTATTATTATTACTTGGCCGGCGCTGAGCGACGAGAGGCGGATAGGTAGAGGTGAAAGTAAGCCGGTACGGTGTCTCGCTAGGAAATTAGCTGAAATATTGAGCACATCGGCACAGTACAGGTGGGAACGCGGGTTCACATACGACCGCAGCGGTGACAGATTGAAATCGCTGTCACCCCTGAGGTTAGGTCGCAGGGGTGTACGGTAAAATGTATCTCTTGTTCAAATAAGCGATGAGGCGGTGCGCGTCTCTTGTTTTACACCCCAAGCCAGTGGTCGGAATTTCACATTCGTGTGGCCGGGGCGAGTGTAGGGACATCACAACCAGCGTTGGACTTCCCACACAAAATGGTTCTCATTTTTATCGATTCCCCCAGAGAAATGATAGCTGTGAGTCAACCCCCACCACACCCAAGATTTGGACTCATGACCTCCCCACCGCCGCCAAAGCAGCCGCCGGGCCACCTGGCTCAGCGGTGGAGATGCGCGTTAATCAAGGTAGAAGCGTTCACGTCGCGATCCCTGTCAGGTAGTACTTGGTATTGCTTGCGAATTCTACCAAACACTTCGAAGCCAAGCTGAAAGACGACCATGTCCAGAGGCTGGCCATCGTGCTTCGAAGAATCGCAAAGAAGAAGTTGAGTCTGACAAACGGGGTCCCTGGGGCGCAACTAGAGGCGGCGGGGTTAGGGAGGGGGGGTCCTCCCGCTATCCCGACCCTGCCCGTGGGTAGATCACGTGAGATGACACCCAGGCGGCGCATCGTGCCATCATGCATCATGACGGTGCCCCCTTACCGGCAGTGCACACGCACACACATTGCATTCATTCATTGTGAGAAACCGCTTAATCCTGTCCAGGGTTGCGGTGAGCCGGAGCCTATCCCGGCAGATACAGGGCGCAATATTCATGGTGGCAGGGTGGCGCAGTGGTAACATCTGCGCCTCACAGAAAGAATGGGCTTGCCCGAGGCGGTTCGATTCCAACCTCGGGCGCCTTTCTGCGTGGAGATTGTGTGTTCTCCCCCTGTTCTGCGTGGGTTTCATCCGAGTTCTCCGGTTTCCTCCCACAACTTAAAAACATACGAATAAATGAATTGGCCGATAACATTTTAATATATAGGACGCATCGTGTGGCAATATGTTGGCGTCGGCAAACCGCCTGGCTGCCTCCTTCGCCTCTCTGCGGTTTTCTCGCGCGTCTGAGTCGTTCTCTCTTCGAATTAATTACCTTCTAAATGTGCCACACGTTATACATATAGTGTATTATTATTATTATCTTCAGCTGGAGGCATCTTCAGCGAGGGAGGCGAAACGTCGTGAAGCAGAGAGAGACGGAACACTCAGTGACACGGCTATCCCGAAAGAACAGCTATGGAGAGCAGTTCTCATGCATGGAGCCGTGGCAAGCCTTCATCAGTGAAGCTGAGAGGTTGAAATAGGAGCCGGCCTCAAGAGTCTAACCGGCCACAGACGAGCAAACTCACCGCTTCTGGTCCAGAGCACGCGGAGAGGAACCCGGCGCCGCTCCCCGTGTAAGGGGGAACATGTTACATATGCGGGTCACGCGTGTGCTTCATTGGGATGAGAGAGCTGTATGCTGGAGGGAGTGTGTGTGTGTGGTTGTTATATTGGGAGTGGTGGCGCAGTGGTGAGCGCTCTGCGCTACGAATCCTGCGGTCACAGTTCGATTCACACTCCAGGCCACCAACACCAGTGACGATGTTCCGGACCTAAGGTAGGCTCAACCTCAAACGAGTACATTGATCTGTAAATAATTCCCCGTCGATTTGTAAACATCTCCACTGGGGAGACAAAGGCGGCCGGATTTGGTGTTGCCCCCCCATTCGTGTGCCGTGCCGGCCTTAATAGATTCTCGATAACAGCACTTGCTCCGCAGTCTGTTGAAGGTTATACAGGGGATCTTTGTATGTTGTGTTTACGTTTCTGCGCACAATGCGCGGCATTAACTATGCACGACGTTAATCGGCGACGGAGATTAAAACACAACAACGTTTACATATAACACGGATAAACACACACACACACAAGCACGAACGCGCGGTGCACACGCACGTGCGATGCGTGCGGACGTGTCATGCATACGTAATCACGCCGAGCCCCGTTTACATCCCAGCTTCGCATTACATGGATCGCAGTAAAAGAAATAACCGCCTCGGGCAAAAATATCCCCACACTGTGCTCTCTCTCCGAGACTTTATACGAACGCGTGAACCACATCTGAATGGTAATACGGTACCGCAAAAATCCGGCTTTGTAATGATGTAGCTGTGTCACGGCTCGATGTGTGATGAGAATTGCCCTCCGTGGTTGTGCTATCGGGATCGCCGTGTCGAGTGTTCCTGCTCCCCTCTCCTTCGCGACGTTTCGCTTCTCAGACCGATATTATCCAGACGTTGGGCCCCCCACGTTGGAGGCATCAGCAGGCTTTAGACGCCTCCAACGTGGGAGGTGAAACGTCGCGAAAACCCGCACGGACACGGGGAGAACGTGTAAACTGTACACATAAAGGGCACACGAGCCGGGATTCGAACCGTGGACTTCTTGCTATGAGGCGGCATTGGAGCCACTGTTAGAGATGGAGCCAGTGTTAGAAATGGGAGTCAGTCAGTCAGTTTGTATTGAAGCTGGAAGGAACCGTTGAGCTATGTAGCAAGTTTGTAGAAAACTTGGGCTATAGCCAGGATGGGTCGTCAATCCATCACAGGGCATCGAGGACAATTTAGTCAACGGCGCCTAGAAACCTGAGTGCCCGGCGAAATCCCACGGGGAGAACATGAAAACTCCACGTAGAATGGCACCCGAGCCGGGAATCGAACCGGGATTTTCATGCTGTGAGGCGGCAGCACTCTCCGCCGGCAAATTCAATTCGGAGCACGCTCCGCGCCCGCATCGCCTCACCCGCGTGGCGGAGGGATTTGCAACGAGGCAATGTAGTCCCCTTGTGTCCGTGGCATTCTGCATCACTCCATCCCTCACCACGGTTGCCCTGGTAACGCAGCGAGAGCGCCTGGAGGCGGCGGAGTGGACGAGCCGCCTGGGCACCGCGCCGGGCCGCGGGGACACGGCGGTAGGGGGAAGGAGATGCGGGGGTAGTCCAATGGCAAATGACCAGAGCAAATAATGCGGCCACCGTCCCAGGGGGTGTTTATGGTTGGAGGGTAAAGGCGGCTCTGTAAACAGTGATGCCCTGCATCGTATTCATTCATTCACTCGTGCACTCATTCATTCACTAACTCATTCACTCGCGCGCTCATTTACTCACCCATTCACTCACTCCTAAGAAATTATTCAGAAGAGGCACATTAGATTAGATGGAGTGCTCTTGCCGATAACGTCCGGGTTACCCCGCACTGTGGGTTTTAACACTGCTGATGCAGAGAAAGTTCAAAACGGTCCAGAGTTTGATATTTAACTTTCTTTATTTTTTGGCGGAGACCCAGCACTGTGTCGCCCTGTGCAGATGTAAGAAAACAAAAACAAACATGTTTTTAAAACGTGTAACGTTAATTCATCCATTGGCTTCAATTGTTGAACTGGCCGCTATGGCCCAGAGTGCTGGCCGTGTGTGATTGTGTGTGGAACTCGGCGTGTGTCGCAGTGGAAACCGGGGGATCCTCCCATTGATGTTTGTTTCTGTTGCCCGGGCAACGCTCCCGTCTCGCGCTCAATGCCGGGATGAAAACAACGCAAGAGCACTCAATCAGCGACTGCTCCTGGCATGTGTGGTTTTATTTCTTAAATTACACACGCGAGTATTTATTAATTGCATGTTTCTCTTAAACTGTCTTCTCTTCAGGGGATAAGGTCATTTTCCCAGCTATGTTTAGAAAAAAAAAACTAACTAAGAAAAGGCACCGTGTTATATAAACGCCTTTGACAGTGAAATTAGTTTAATTCAGCAAGTGACAGAGTGCACTGTCGTGTGTGAGTCGCAGGTTGTGCGAGGCTTCCGAGAGAGAGGCGCACTCTGTCAAGGCTCACCCCACTCACGCAGAATGTTGTGTTGGGATATTGAATCCGCAGGTCCTTATGCGGGAGACACGGTGACGCGGTGAGTGGTGCTGCCGCCTTACAGCAAGAAGGCCACGGGTTCGAATTCCGGCTCGGGTGCCTTTCTGCGTGCAGTTTGCATGTTCTCCCCGTGTCCGCATGGGTTTTCGCCGGGCACTCTGGTTTCCTCTCACATGTTGCTGCCTAGGTTAATTGGCCTGCGGACTAAATTGCCCCCGGTGCCCTGTGATGGATTGGCATCCCAGCATAGGTATAGCACTGTCTTGCGCCCTGTGTCTGCCGGGAGTAATACTTATACTAGCATTTATGGAGCGCCTTTCACCCGAGGGTCGCCGCGACCCTGTACAGGATTAAGCGGTTTCTGACAATGGATGGATGGATGGGAGGGCCCCCCGCAATGGCCTGAGTTACCCGATGGTTACGACCGCTGGTGGCTGGCTGGAGTGGCGATGGTCTGGCCTGCGTGCCAGGATACACCCTACACGGACCATTACGTTTCTGTGTCCAACACATATGGTACATTGCCCCATTGTATCGTAATGAGGCTTGGAACCATATGAGCGGAGGACAATGATGAATCCAACACTGACTGCTGGGCCAAGTCAACACTTAGTAACACTTTGCGCCCTTAAGAGTTCACGTATGTAATAGGCGACGTTTCGTGATATAGCCCTTCTCCATGAACCAATCGATTATCTGAGTTACGACGAACAGCCATCGTTGTTTAAAGAGATCAAAGCTCGATCCCTGTATACAACTCAAATCATGTAACAACAGGTGATTTAACTACTGGTAAAATCACCCAGGTGAGCCATGGTAAAGATGACCCTAGGTAAAGGTGCCCCTTCGTAAAGGGTCAGCGTGTCATATGTCTCGATTGAATTATTTCATCATCATCATTGTCAGAAACCTATCCCGGCAGACACAGGGCGCAAGGAAGGGCTATACCGAGGATTGGATGCCAGTCCATCGCAGGGCACCGGGGGCAATTTAGTCCGCAGGTCAATTAGCCTGTCTGGACTGTGGGAGGAAATCGGAGTGCCCGGCGAAAATCCACGCGGACACGGGGAGAACATGCAAACTCCACACAGAAAGGCACCCGATCCGAGATTCGAACCCGCCGCCTTCTTGCTGTAAGGCGTCAGCGCTACTCGCCGCGCCACCGTGTCGCCCCTCACCACATATAGTAGCTCAATAACCTCAACACGGGACAGGGCCCCGGCAGTCTGGCGGCATCTCGTTCGGGCGTGAGTGGCCTAACCCGTCTCCCCGGACCTTCACAGGGATCCCGCGCCGGCTGCGTCTGAGCAGGCCGCTCCAGCGCGAGAGGTTCCGGCGCGCAGGCCACGAGGCCATCCAGGGCGCAGACTGAGCGGTGAGGCCGCGTCGCTGCTGCTGCTGCCGTGACGGAGACGCCAGCTCGTGACACGTCCTCGCAGACACCATCGTGCCGCCGAGCCGCTGGTGGAGCAGTCGGGGGGCTGTGTCGGGGGAGCCGAGCAGAAGCCAGCTGTGGCGTGGACCGGCGGCGGCGCGCTGCTTACTGTGATAGATGTTTGCATCAGACGGGCGCCTTAATAAAAATCTGCTTGATATGCGTTTTATTTCAAAACATCCATATTAATCAATATTATAGCCCGCGCCGGCCATGGGAATCGGGAATGCGGGCACGGCGCCAGAGCGAGGCATTAACTTAGAGCATTATGATTGTCAAGGGAAATTTTATTTAGCAGAAATCTTCGTGTGAAGCCATAGTCGCCACCCCCCCCCCCCCCCCCCGACGTCCCCACCCCCTTCTAACAAACACCAAATTGGTTTTGGAGGTGACCTCTCTGAAACAAATAAATAAATACAGACAGACACGGCGGACCGGGGAGCATGGGTGTCCTCTGATAACTTCTAATCGCGCGGACGACTCGTGACATGGGGTGGCACGGTGTCGCGGTGAGTAACGCTGCCGCCTCACAGCAAGAAGGACCCGGGTTCGAATCCCGGCTCAGGTGCCTTTCTGTGTAGAGTTTGCTTGTTTTCCCCGTGTCCGCGTGGGTTTTCGCCGGGCACTCCTGTTTCCTCCCATAGTCCAAAGACATGCTGCTGCATAGGTTAGTTGGCCTGCTGATTAAATTGCCCCCGGTGCGCTGTGATGGACTGGCGTCGCGTCCTGGATATAGCCCTGCGTTGCGTCCTGTGTCTGCCGGGATAGGCTCCGGCTCACCGCGACCCTGTACAGGGTTAAGCGGTTTCTGAAAATGGATGGATGGAGTACTGTAATGATGGTTGCTCTTCAGCGCTGTTCTTCCTGGATAGCCGTGTCGAGCGCTCGCTTTCTCTCATCACGTTCAAAGCATCATCATGCTCCAACGCGAGAGGCGAAACGTTGCGACAGAGAGAGGTGTAGAGCGCTCAGTGACACGGATATCCCGCAAGAACAGCTCTGAAGAGCAACCATCATGAATCGATCCGTGGAAACGGTACTAAAATGAATGAGCAAAGGGGAAAACAATGTTTGGGGTCAATTAAAATGGGGTCACAAGAGATGTGGACCACCCTGCAGGGGTGTCGAACCGTGACTTAGCAGAGCTCACCGGAGGCGACCGTCGAAGCAGAGGGGACGAAGCGCTAATCACGCTCGGCCGGCGCTATTACAGCGGCGCGCCATGCGTAATAAATATTTAAACTGTATTATAAACGTCAGCAAAACCCGCACACAATCTAATTGGATTTGAACAAGTGTGTCAAATGCAGGAGACGGGGG
>JAZEWU010000002.1:25520032-25539004 GCA_036362915.1 Geotria australis
CTCCGTGGTTAGCGCGCTGGGCTACAAACTTGGCAACCCGAGTTTGAATTCCGTTTATGACCGACAGTTGTGACGATTTTCTGAACCACCCTTGGGCCTCCCCAAGGTCGAATCACCCTCAAATGAGTACCTAGTGTGGTGTGTAAACATTTCCACTAGGAAGACAAAGGCGGCCGAGCGTGGTGCTGACCACCCACCCCCTCGTGTGCCGTGTCGGCCTTCATAGGTGCCTGCTAACGGCACTTGACGCTACAGTCTGTTACGGCTATATGAGGGATCTTTGTCTTTACTTACAAATTGCCCATACCGGGATAGGCTCTGCCCCCCCTCCCCCGCGACCCCTCACAAGATTATGCGTCTCTTTTTGTGAAAGTAATTTATCGAAGCGCCCGTTTCGCAATGTGAACCCTTGTTTAGGGTTTCACGGCAGACTCTCGCGGGGGATTAACGGGGATGGGAAGAAATTGCTGCCGTGATTTGAGATGTGCTTTGCACGCAGCGAAATATGACTCGAGGCAAACCGTTTACAGCATTCATCAGCCCTCGTGTCCCGTTCCGTGAGCGCTCCTGTGACCGTTTAAGACTTTGGAGATTTTATGACATACGTCGCTTTGAATTTGTGATGCTTCCACTGTTTTTCACATTTCGTCTTGTTCCGCAGGTCTTTATGGGGTCATGTTTACAATATTTCCCATTTCTCAATGTGCTCTCGCCCGGACAAATAAATTATTGGTTAAACGTGATCCTGTGCAGAGACCTTATCTGTGTAGCGGGCATCTTGTATACATAAATGTCCACAAATTCATACACGATTTTTTTTCAAAGCTAAATTAAGTATGTAAACTACGACACCACGGTGGCGCGGTGAGTAGCACTTCCGCTTCACAGAAAGGTCCCGGGATTGAATCCCGGCTCGGGTGCCTTTCTGTGTGGAGTTTGCATGTTCTCCCCGTGTCCGTGTGGGTTTTCGCCGGGCACTCCGGTTTCCTCCCACAGTTTCAAATACATTCTGCTGCATAAGTTAATCGGCCTGCGGGCTAAATTTCCCCCGGTGCCCTCTGATGGACTGGCGTCCCATCTTGGGTATAGTCCTGCCTTGCGTCTGCCGGGTTAGGCTCTGGTTCACCGCAACTCTGTACAGGATTAAGCAGTTTCTGACAATGAACTAATTAATCATTCGAAAACGCAGCGAGATTCTCGGTGTCTCTGTGTTGATTGTCTCTGGTGAATTGAAAACTCTCGTTGTGATACAAAGACACGAGACGGACACGAGACGGACACGCGTGTCAAGAGATTAAACGCGTGGGACAGCAGCCTCACTGCTCGCTGCAATATTAATGCCTTTTTATACATAATGCATTATCGTATTTAAGGGACTTTAACCTCGCATTGTTACATTTGCTTAATCCGAATGTGGTGTTATCTGTTTACAGATGCTTTCTCTCACTGTGGCTGTCGAGAGGACGTGTATGGAAACGCATTCCGTGATGGGTAATTATTACAAATCACATTTGTCTTTCCATCCATTGACTTCATGTTGGTTTCTGTGAGAAAGTTTACTATATTACGGCGGTTTGGGGGTTTTAAAAATGTAATGCTGAATTAAAAATAGACAGCCTTCTCCCTTCCTCAAAAAGATTAACCATTTACACACAGCATTGCAAGGAGGAGGAGGCGGCAAAGCGGGAGACGTACAGATAACCTACCAGCTGAGATCACTAAACACCCGTGGGCACCTGGATAGGGAGGTCATCCTGGGGGCGTGTAGACATTCCTGCCTTCATGAGAATTCACGAGTAAATCCAAGCGTTAAGAGCTGCTCTTTAGGAATAGCAAACGTTTCTCCTCTAACCTTCACGACGTTTCACTTCCCACGTCGGAGGCATCTTCAGGCTCTACGAGTAGTTTGACCGCGGCTATCCCGAAAGAGCAGCTCTTACGAGCATATCTCATACATCGATCCGTGAGAACATACAACCATCCTTCTGTAATGTCACTCCCCACTGCTGGGCGCAGGCATCGCCCCTTTGCTCCCGACACTGTCCGTCATGTCTCCCACCTGGCCCTCCAAATAGTTAGACCTGCCGTCGCCATCTCACGCCGCTGGCCATCCTCTGCTTAACGTGCCTTTTCCCAGGACCCGCTCCGAAGTTAATTCCGTCCACGTGACTCACCACATTTCGAGTCAACAAATCCCATTAATTTGGAGGGAATTAATTATACCCAACAAGATAACAAATTAAGACATTGCTGGCTTTTATGCCCATGGGCTATTTTGACACACAGAAGCCCCGCGGCAGGAAAACACATCCCCACTCAAGCCCTCTCTCCCTTTCCCAGACAGAATAACCCGCACAACGCTGGACTGCCCACGGGGGACGCGATCTCGCGACCTCAATTGCGCTGCTCGGGCCCTATCTCCCAGCCGAGGCGCAGCAGCAGGACTTGGCTATCTCTGGGAGCCACGCGAGTGGAATAATAATGTGTAGAATGATGCCGTGGTGGTGGTGGTGGTAAGAGCGCCCCCAGCGGGTGGGCCGCTATGGGATGAGGCCAGTGTCCGCTGTCCGCACCTCCGTACAACAACCCTGGCGTAAATGCTCATCCCGTGGCTGCCTTGTATTATAATTATCATCATTGTCAGAAACAGCTTAATCCTGTACAGGGTTGGGGTGAGCCGGAGCCTATCGCTGAAGACACAGGGCGGGGGGTGGGAGGGTGTGCTTCATCCTCGTTGCAGGACGCACAGGATGTCTTCCCGGACGCGACGCGGCTGTTGTCGTGAACAGTTTCCTGGCGCTGTTGACCGAGATACATTGCTGTTGCGAGGAACGGGGCGCTCGCTGCCAACCCGCAGCAGCGAAACCAAAACATTTCCTGGCGGAGGTGCCAGAGGAGCGATGAATCACTGAATCCATCCGTGTGGCGCTCTGGATGTTACAGCAATGATTGCACTGCACGGCTCTTCTCCAGCGACTGCGGTTTCCTCACACGTGCCAAACACTCCACGCAGCAGGACCTTCGTGACACAAGCAGCTTGGGGCGCCGTGACACTTCCCCGGGTTAATCAAATACATCGCTGTACTTTGCGGACGATAAATCGCGGTCAGGAGGTGCTGGCAATGAGAGGATAAGTGCGTAGGAGGACACTAGCTGTCGCCCGAATTAATACTGCGGGTTTATTAGCCATCAGAAATATGCACTGCCTGCTTCACAGTCAACATTATGAACATTAAAGATCTCGATTCATGATGGTTGCTCTTCAGAGCTGTTCTTTCGGGACAGCCGTGTCGGGCGCCTCCCTCTCTTGCTCGCGACGTTTCAGCCACCCACGTTGGAAGCATCATCTAGCGTGGGAAGCGGTACGTCGCGAGGGAGAGAGGGAGAACGCTCGACACGGCTAGCCCGAAAGAACAGCTCTGAGGAGGCGAATGTGTTTATGTTGCCCCTTCTCTGTTCTCAGTCTTCCGGCAGGGGAGCGCTGCCCGCGGCAGGCGGCTGCAGCAGGCCTCCCGGGTCCGCTCCCTCATTGCTGTGTGTCGACTGCCCTCTGCTGAGCAGCCACGGGCGCGCCGCGTGCCGAGCGGATTACAGGCCGGCTCGTGATGCACGACATCACAACGATGTCCAGAAGCTGACCATCGTGCTTCGAAGAATCGCAAAGAAGAAGACTCCGGCAGGACTGGCAAACTGTCGCGACCGTCACCAGGACAAGCACACCGGTATATTGGAGAGCGAACCCGCAACGTTTACAATGGACCGGTGTGTTGAAGTAGTAACGAATTGGCACGTCTTGCGCACGTGACAACCCTTTACTGATTGCCTGTGTCGGGTGGAGGCGGGTTTACGACACTACTTTGTACGTGACATAACTCGTAAACAGAGCTATACTATGGATGTTGTACCTTTCTTACCCTTCGATGCTGGACAGCATGTTAAAAAAGAGCTACACAGCTCAACGACTCCTTCCAGCTTCAATAACAAACTAAACAAATGCCCGCGTGCAGTGTTTGTGACACATCGTGCTGTGATGTGATTGTATCACATGCCCGTCTCCCTGGTGCGGTTTCCAAAACACCGTGCAGCGCAGCCTCCAGCGAGCATGAAGAGGGCCTTGTAATGCGATTTCACAGTCGGCCTGTATGCGTCGCGGGGCCTGACGTTCGTGACCGTGTCTCGCCGCGAGCCAGGGGTCATCGCCGCACGAGGAGCAATGACCCCGAGGGAGGGGATCATGGTTTGGCGGGCCCGCACGCCGCCAGTCTGGGTGTCGGTGGCATCGCGCGGGTGGAATGGGCCCTCCCTACCTCACGGCCACCGCCACCACCCACTTGCCAACTTCTAGCAGCTACACTGTCACCAACACGCCCACACACCCGCAGGGCATTCCCCCAAAACAGACGCTACGGTTTAAATAGCCTAGGCTTGTATGTTGCACGTAATTGTTTTTCACAGAGTTGAGAGCGAGAGAGATAACGGGAACAAATAATCTCACTGACAATGTACCTATGTGTGTGTGATCAATACACTTGACTTGACATAGACACTGTTAACTGCTGCGTCTTATTGGGGACACCCTGTACAGCCGCTAGGCCCAACACACCTCCACCTTAGCGATTTTACACTTTTCACAGATCTAACCCAACAATATTTCTCACTTAGCTGAGATCTATCAACACTGCCTGGGACACGCAAGGCTGAACTTGACAGTGAATTATATATGATGTACTGATGTAGGCTTTCATGGCTCGATTCATAATGGTTGCTCTTCAGAGCTGTTCTTTCGGGATAGCTGTGTCGAGCGCTCTCCGTCGCGTCGCGGGGGAGAGAAAGAAAGCGCTCGACACAGCTATCCCGAAAGAACAGCTCTGAAAAGCAACTATCAATTAAAACCGAACGAATGTAGCCAAAGATGAAAGTTGTCAGTCGGTGCGTGTTGAAACCACCTCTGTTTAGTGCCCAGTGTTGGCGTGCACGCACACAAACAAACCAGGCGATTCTCACGGAAGCCTCACGCGTGCCTTGGCACGACCCACGCACATATTTTATTCATTAACCCCACGCGTGCTTGTTCCTCGACAAAAATAATATGACCCCATCGCAAAATAAGTTACCTTAATAACAATCACTAAAGCGGGCGGCACGGTGGCGTGGTGAGTAGCTCTACCGCCTCACAGCAAGAAAGTCCCGGATTCAAATCCGGGCTCGGGTACCTTTCTGTGTGGAGTTTGCATGTTCTCCCCGTGTCCTCGTGGGTTTTTCGCCGGGCACTCCGGTTTCCTCCCACAGGGCAAATACATACTGCTGCATAGGTTAATTGGCCTGCTGACTAAATAGCCTCCGGTGCCCTGTGATGGACTGGCGTCCCATCCTGGGTATAGCCCTGCCATGGCCCTGTGTCTGCCGGGATAGGCTCCGGATCATCGCAACCATGTACAAGATTAAGCGGTTTGTGACAACGAATTAATGAATAAACACTCATTAAAGCGCTCGTTTCCATCAGCGGCCGCAAGCGAGTGGTGGAAACGTGACATTCTCGCGGTGGGAGGAAGCCTCTCCGCGGGACAACGGGCGTGGACCTCCCACAAAGCGGTCATCGCTTTATCGACCCTGGACGAGACCTGGATTTGAACTCGCACGCTCTGATCTCGGCGGATCAGCGGCACCTTTCCAGTTCGACTGGAATCTCCTCGGCCCGAACTAGGACACTTTTCACGATCTCGGCTCGGTGCTGCAAACATGCGCGTTGGGCCCCCACACGTGACCCGACCACCTCGATTGTCACGATTATTGAGGGGAAGCAGCTGACTAGAGGCCGTGGGGCACGAGTTATCGGGGGTGGAGCCAGCTTCACCCCGCCGCCGCCGCCTCTATAAACACGGCCGCGCTCCCACCACCGCCCAGCCACACCCGTCCGGGACGCGACACCTCCCGCTGCGCGCCGGCTTCCACAAGCCCGCCAGAACCACACGGCCGATAAAAAAAAACGTGAGTACTCGACAGACGTCGGCGACGCAGGCACAGCGTTACGGGTGGCAGCTGCGGTCGGTAATTTGACGTGGCCACGAAATGCCATATTTTCTGAAAGTTTCACGAAACACGAGAAGCCACCAGGCAGACCACAGCAGGCCGGGTCACTGTTGTTTTTCAGCACGGGGCTGAGTGAGGCTCGCTCGCAAATCCGGCGGATCTGAGCACGAACCGTGTCACCAAATGTTGACGAAAGTGCTCAGATGTGCGCGGACCTCCAGCGGCGACCACGGGCGGCAGCGCCCCACGGGCGACACCGCGGGCACGCGTCGCCGCTCGCGTGCCACAGGGACAACACTAGCGGCTCCCAGACACGACCGCGTCGAAAGCCAGTCGGTCTCGTTTGTAGCGACGCCGGAAGGAACCGTCCTTATTTACGAAACTGCCTAAAATGTTGCCTTATCGTTGGTTTGTCGGGAGGAGAAATGCTCGCCGCGGCTATCCCGAAAGAGCAGTCGTTAAGAGCAATTCTCATACATCGAGCCGCGACGACATAAATTAATGATTGCTCATTCTCCGGAGCTTCAGGCAGTGTTTGTTATACATTATGATGGGATACATTTGGTTAGGCTGTTTTACAATGGAGACGCATGGTTGACATGGACCTTTGTGCAAAGAATGGAATGCCCCGATCGCTCCCCCGAATTTAATTTACACCCCTTTCACAGGGTGGCACATTGCCCCTACGGCCCGTGGGAAGTTGCAACCGCCTGCACGGAAGAGTAATACATTAGTGCAAAGTGAAGCTGAAATAAGACGTCAAAACCTCGGTGTTGTGCAAATATAATTAGCGCTTATGAAGGATTCGAACCCGGTATACACATAACAACGCTCGCTCCATCGTATATAGAAATTAGAAAACAGTTTTGCTGGCTGGCTGGAGGGAGGGACGGAACACCGGGGGAACACGCGGTCACCTCGAAAGCACGTGCAGGCAGCAATAAATCCATCCATCCATCCATTATCAGAACCCGCTAAATTTTATACAGGGTTGCAGTGAGCTGGAGCCTATCCCGGCAGACACAGGGCACAAGGCAGGGCTATACCCAGGATGGAACGCCAGCCATCACAAGGCACCGGGGGCTATTTAGTCAGCAGGCCAATTAACCTATGCAGCAGCGTGTCTTTGGACTGTGGATGGAAATCGGAGTGGCCGGTTTACGACACTTCTTTTTACGTGACCTAATTCATCAAAGAGCTATACTATGATAACATTAGTCACGAAAGCCTTCGTGTCAACTCCGTCAAGCCGCGTTGGCTGTGCTCCGTGCCCGGAGACACCGTTAAACACGAGCCACGCACCACCGGGCGCGTGCGTGCCAAGCAGCGCCGCCGTGATGTCACGGGACCGGTCTGCCGGGTTATTCCGAACGGCGACACCGTGGGACAATATCACAGTTTAAATAGAAACCACTAAATATTTGCACGGCCACAGACAACACCATTGCAATAAAAACAAGTATCATGGCAAGCCACCAAGTAACGAATAACTGTACGGCACTCGAGTCCTAATACCAGATTAACGCCATTAAACCGCTAATCCCTCGTTATGGTGCATTCCAGGCAACTCGAGTAAAATGTCCCATCGCGATCAGCATCCGAGAGTTGGGATAATGACCGCTGGTCGTGTCGGATCCGCGTGACGGCGTGGAGGTGTGCGAGACACGCTGGCCAATTGTCGCATTGTAGCCATCGCTCGTTTCAAAATATCTCTTCAAACATTAATCTCAAAAACCAAGAACATATGTAATCTATTCGCGTGTTTGTTGTGTCACAGGAATCCCGTATAGAGCTTGCAAGCTCATCGGGGATTTTTTCTGCTTTAATAATAAACATCTACATCCATTTTCAAAACCGCTTATTCTGGTGAGGGTCACGGCGGCAGCAGTCTAAGGAGAATTGACCAGAAATCCTTTTCCTCAACAGCTCTTCCTGAGGGATAACCAGGCGCTCCCTGGCCAGCCGAGAGATATATTTGAAAAGATTTATATATTCATTAATTCTCAGCACCCGATTACTCCTGGATAGGGTCGCAGTAAGTAGACACAGGGCGCAAGGCAGGGATATACCTAAGATGGGACCCCGGTCCATTTGTAGGGCACTGAAGGCAAATTAGTCAGGTCGATCAAGCTGAGTGGCAGGGTGGCACAGTGGTAACATCTGCGCCTCACATGAAGAAAATCCTGTCCGAGGCGGTTCAATTTCCGCCTCGAGCACCTTTCTGTGTGAAGTTGCGTGTTCTTCCCCTGTGCTGCGTGGGTTTCATCTGGGTTCTCCGGTTTCCTTCGGGTTCTCCGGTTTCCTCCCACAACAACAAAAAACACCCATTAATGAATTGGCCGATAACTTCATATTAAATAGGACGCATTGCCTGGCGGGTTGGCACCGGCTAACCTCGTGGCTTGACTCCCACCTCTGCAGGTTTCCCCGCGCTTTTTGGTCGTTCTCTCTTCGACTTAATACCTTCGTAACTGAATGAACATGTGCGTGGTATACATTTTATTTACATTGTATTTAAGCATGTCTTTGGACTGGGAGAGGAAAACACTTCGAAATGTTACTTGAAAACACGAATAATTTCGGTGTAAACAATCCAGCTAAAAACAAAATACTGCTCCAAATGGGCCAACACATAGGTGGGCGTTGGCAGCCGTAGGTACAGTGCGGAATTGTATTTGACTGTTACGACCTTGTGGTAATACATTTGCCGCGGTGATGAGTTACGAGCGGTATCCAGACGCGGCGGCCGCCTTGCTGAGAGCGGCTCCAGCGGCAGAGACGAGCACCCTCGGGGGAAGTCGAAGCTCGCGACTCATCAGCAGTCCCGGCCTCGGCGAGCAGCGAGAAGCCGCAGTGTGGTGCCAGCCCTGAGATGAGCGCTTCCCACGAGCGTAAAGAGTCAGCGATGAATATCACATGGTCCGCTTACGATGGACCCATTGAATCGCGCCTTCAGCGATCGTTTATCCATCCATTGTCAGAAACCACTTAATCCTGTACAGGGTTACGGTGACCCGAAGCCTATCCTGGCAAACACAGGGCGCAAGGCAGGGCTATTCTTGTTTTTCACGTCCCTGAGAAAACACGTGCGTTTGTGCTATAATCTGTGTTTGTACTGATGTACGTTTTCATGGCTCCATATATGAGAATTGATCTTACGAGCTGCTCTTTCGGGATGTTCGTGTCCAGAGCGACGATGAACGCTTGACACTGCTATCCTATAATAGCATCTCTTCACAACAATATTCGTCATTAGATCTGATTGTGACCCATAAGTATTCATTTTCTCGGCTGTCCCAACCGATTGCTTTGTTTTACATGTACTGGTTGTTTCTCTTTGCCCTGTGTTCCGTTCGTGCTTTCTATCGGCGGAGCACAGAGGGGTCCCGATGGCATCTGGATCTTCTGACGGGCTGACCGCGGCGATCGGCAAACCGCCAGACAGGGCACGAATTGGGGTCATCACGCAAGGTGACCGTGACCCTGAGAACGGCCCGGAGATGCAGAGTGGCGTGGACTCTTTAGCGGCACGCGGGGTGGGACTCCCGAACGCGGGCCTTACACAGGTCCTGCCTCATCACGGGTCGGACAAGAAGCGGGAAATCGAGACGCAACCGAGCAGGTATCGCCTGGAGGTGAAAATACTGCTCGTTAAAACAGAGGCAGCAAGCGATATATCCGGCCGCAGCTACGAAATAAATAATTGGGTTGTTCTCTTAACCAAAGTCGAACTGCCGGCCAAGCAAAGTAAGGAAGGCGACGCCATTAGAACGACGGAAAGAGATTTACCAGTGATCGTCTCAGCCAAAGATATCAACCCCGACATGGCAGTAACAAATAGGAACCCGCCGCAAGAGAGAGGCAGACTTGTAATCGCCGCTCAAAACACAGCGCGAGTGAGCGCTGAGGATGTTGATGCAGCGGCCGCAGTTTCCCCACCGGGTCTAGGAAGTGGCAATGGCACCGAGCAAACAGAACAGCTTGAAAACCCGCTCGCTCTCCCGACGATGGAAAATGAAATTAACCACAACAAACCGACCCGCGCGCCGGTTAAAGACAGCACGCCGGCCGCGCGTAATTCAGAGCCCGCGATAAAATCCGCGAACGAAACGGCTGGCGAGGTTCCGGAGATCGCCCGCGAGATTGTGACCGCGCAGCACACGGTGCCCTCCGATGCCCCTGAGGGAGCCGCAGCCCGGGATGTTTCGGAGGGCATCGAGCGCCCGGCCCCGCCGCCGGGTGGCACGGAGCGCGCGTCGGCCTCGCCGTCACCGGAGCAGCGGCGCAGAGCGGCGCGGCGGGAAGGCGCCGCAAACACGGGCGCCCCACCGTCGCGGTGCGCGGGCGGCGGCAACGGGCCTTCTGCTCGGCGAGGAGACGGTGCCGAACCGACGCGAGGCGCGCGGCCGCAATCTGGCGACGCCACAAACACGGGTGGCGCCTGGCCAGACGCGACCGTTGCTGCAGCCGAGAGTTCAACTCCTGAAGCGAAGTCGTCGAAAGGCGACGGTGAAGGCGCCCGCGATGAGATCCTTCACACGGGGGAGGAGATCCTTCACACGGGGGATGAGATAAACGGTGCCGTCGCCGCTCACGGCGCTGATCAGGAGAGGGATTGGAGGTCGATTGAAGTGGCAGGATCTGGGACTCCTGCCAGCAAAGCCACACGGAGAAGCAAAGCGACCATTACAGCTGAGGAGGCATCGCCAGCCCGTGGAGGTATCGGGAACAATGCTTCGCAAACGTCAAGCGAAGGAACGCATAGAAGTGACGGAGGGAAAGCACTGGCTGTGCTGGAATCAGAAGATAAGGCACGCCTGCCAAAAACAGGCGAAAGGAAAGAATTCGCTGAGACCTTTAATAACGAATTGAGAACTGGTGACAACAACACGGAAATACCCATCTTAGACGAATCCAAACAGACGGAGAATAGATCCGTTTCACCCAAATCACCACCTTTTGAGACACCAATACAGCTCACCATAATGCAGAGCGGTGTCCAAGTGACATTACCCGAACAGCCCCCAAATCACGATTTTGCCCCAAATCACGATAAAGTCAAAACCAACAAAAGGGTGCCTCACAAGTCAAACGCCACTCTCAAGGAGATCGTAGGCAAACTGTGCACCGAGGAGAAAGCCGTTAGTGATGCCACCATAGATGGGCGCGCACGTGGAATCACCCTGGCTGATGTCCAATGCAGAGACACTGAAGTAAAACCCAAAAAAGGATTCCTTTCAATGTTCTCTTTTGACAAAGAAAAAAACGCACGTAAATCAGCCGCAACAAATGCAGATGACAGGGGCAATAAACACAACTCTGCGAGCGAAAGTGAACTTTCTACAGCCGCAGCTGTAGATGAAAATAAGCCAGAATCAATAGCTATAAAAGCAGACGGCAGTGTGCATGGGACGGTGGGAAATGGCCTGAAGCCCGTAGATCGCACGGAGACGAAGCAGGACCCGTGCCAGGCGGGAGTCCTGTTAGAAGCGGTCAGCGCGCTGGCATCACCAGCCGGCCAACCGGCGCACGTTGCGGATATTCCAACACAGCGACTTGACAAAAATTCCATCGATTCAGCCGATGGGAGTGAAGAAAATGGCAAAGTGACCCGTGACAACGAGGCGTGCGGCGCAGATTCTGCGCGTGACCTCTTACCGCGCGACGAGTCCGCGGGGTCGCGTCTGCACGCGCGGCCACGACGCTGGGGGCCGCACGCCGAGGAGCTGAGCTCCCCCGACGGCGCCCCGGAGGACCGGGAGAGCACTGGAGGACCGGCCGGTGAAAAACCTTCTGAGAAGAGATGGGGGTTCTTCTCATTGTTTTCCTTTTCCAAACCCACCTCGAAAAGCGTGCCTCCACAGAGCCCGCAGGCCTGCTCAGACACGGCCCAGGAAGCATGCCGCAACGCGGGCCAGAGCGGCGATGACGGTGGCACAACCCCCAGCAGCACAACGCCACAAGATGAGAGTGACGATCTGAAGGAAGCAAATCGGCAGCATCCCGATAAGTCATCGTCTGACACAGGCCAGCCGGAGATCGACAATGCAAGCGCTGGGTCGTCTGGGGGCACGTCCGATAATTCCGCTCAGCGGGACGTGGCGACAGCCCCATCAGGGGAAGCAGCACGCCGAGATGCGACTCACACAGACTCAGAAGCCCCGGGTGACACCGAACATGTCCCTTTCGATCTCAACGCTCGCACAGCAACGACTCAACCCGACGCAAACGTCGTTGAAAAGCCCGTCGACGGTTGTTCTGGCGATTCAAGCGGCTCAGCAGAGACACGGGTTGCCCAAGCAAGCAATGAAAGTGCTGCGGTTACGTCTGTAGACAAGACGTCTGGGCCTGGGACGGAAGTCAAGCCTAACCGAGGATTTTTTACTCTGTTTTCCTTCACGAAGTCCACCAGTAAATCGGACGCTACTGAATTGCAGGAAACCAAGAGCCCGCAGCTGAGCTGCAGCGAAGAGGCGCCTCCCTCGGATGCTGCGGGAGAGGCGACGACCCCCGGCGCCGTGGATAGTCCGACGGCCCAGAACAAGAATGGGACGACTGTGGGTACGAGCCGTGACAAGAAGGCATCGTCGAGTTTCTGGTTCTTGCCTGATATTGGCTTCACGGAACCGGAGGAACCAGCGAGTGAAAGCAATTAGGCACACCCCATCTTTGCAGCAATGCAGTCGAGATGTAGCCGATGGTGTACGGTGGGGGGTTTAAAATTCGTATGTGTTAATATAGTCACTCCTCGACCTACGACGGGGTTACGTTCCGATGACCCCGTCGTAAGTCTGTTTGGTCGTCAGGCGAAAATACCCTGATTACAGTTTGTACACAAACCACAACCAGCTGCTAGACACCCAAACACAGGCTGAGATTCAGACAATCACAAACATGGCCACCTTGCGGCAGCGCAGCCAGCCGATGTTATCGTACCGCAGCCGGAGCGGTCGTCATTAAACTTTACGACTAACCATCGGGACTCGAAAAAAATATAATAGGCTTGCTGAGATGGCTGTCGTAAGTCCCAGTGGTCGTAACTCGCATATGTCGTAAGTCGAGGAAAGACTGTCTAAAGTTGTTTTTACTACTTTTTGAGATGTTTTAATGTATTGTCACTATCCACTGCTAGATGAAGGCCTCCCTCGCATCGTTCCCATCGTCCTCCAGTGCCACTGTAGCAATGAAGTACACTTACAATCCATAGCCATGGAAATATTTATATACTTTTCTTAAGTCTACAGCTTTGATAGAATTTAATATTTAACTGATTAACCATAGAACACTTAAAACGTTTCCTGGCGAGTGCGTCATGAGTGATGCATCGTACAATAATAGAGATACGGAGGCGCGAGGAAACCGAAGACAGGCGGTGGAAGGCGGCCATGCAGCCAGCAGGCGCCAACATTTTCCAGACTCTGCGTCCTTTTACGTGTTTGGCCATTTAATTGTGGGATTTTTTTGTGGGAGGAAACCGGAGAACACGGAGAAACCCCACGCAAAACAGGGGGAGAACACACGAACTCCAGAAAGGCGGGAATCGAACTGCCTCAGACTGGACCTTCTTTGAGGTGCAATACCTAATTGAAGGCTAATCCAAGCCATTACTTTGTATTTATACAATATCGATTCTGCATTACACTTAGAAACCTCTTCGTTGCTCAGTCTATTAGACTGTTGGACCATACGAATGTGTTTTTTTTATGTTTTTAATGCTTTTATAGCCCTGTACTATTTTATTAACTCGTTTAAATATGCATGCACTCATCATAATTAGAATGCCTAATTTGACATCGTGCTTGTGTGGCACTATATGTAGTTTGTGTTTGTCCTGTGTTAGTTTCTCTTGGAAATTATATTTCTATGGGCTTTCAAATAAATAAAACCCAGAACGATTTATTGACATAGCTATCAAGTATCACAGACCTGTTGTATTGCAATACTTTTTGACAACTGGCAACATTCATGTCCAATCACAACTTTTAGCATTTGCACTTGCCAGACCCTTCACCTCTCTCAGTTCTATAGCACGAGTACTGCAGCATATTTAGAAGATGCGAGTACGATTTCTGATCTTCCTTCTTACCTTTGAACTACGATTTGAATGTGGTGCTAGAACACATTAAAAGTAGGCCATTTTTTCTTTAGTAAAAATGCTAAACCCATATAAGATGTACAATGTTTATTACCAAAGTTTCAACGCAATTTTCAAACTAAGTTAATTCGTTTCTACAAATGCTCGCCAAAAAACTGGATGAAGCAATTAATACAACTAAGTGCACATCTGTACCATCATTCGCAAAACCAAAATTAAGGCTTGCTGAATAAGCTAATGGTGTAATACATAAAATTATACAAGAAAAAAGCAATACAGATGAAAAAATTGTACATTTCACATCACATCCATGAAATATTAACTGTGTTAAGGTCAGTGAATACTTTCCATCAGTGTATTAATGTAAGTTTTCACGGCTCGATGTGTGGAGAGAATTGCTCAAGAGCTGCTCTTTTGGAAAAACTATGTTGAGTGTTCCTCTCCCCTTTGGAACGCTCTATCACGGCTATTGCAAACCAGCAGCTCTTGAGAGGAATCCCCGCTTCCCATCAGTGTCCTGCACGCTGCTCCGGCCCCCGTGCTCAGCTCGGCGGGCGATCTGTACAACCCACGTCAACCGCCTCAACTTCACGGCAACCCGGTGTAGTGCAGCTTCATCGAGTAGAGTGGCCCGTAGCGATCTTTGTGCCAGAGCAGCTTGCTTTCCAGAAAGCGCACCGTGTCCACCGTAAGCACCAGCGTGTGGTGCTTCAGCATGCTGTACACGTTCAGCCCTGCAACACGGCAGCGGCGGCGGCGCGTGCGGAGCGGAGGAGGTGCATGGCATCAATCACATTTGTAACGACAATACTGGGCATGCGTGGCCTCCACACGCCGGCACGCGGGCTGCCAGGTCAGCATTTTAAAAAGGCATTGAAAATTCGATTACCTGGCTGTTCAGTTTAAATGGGTTTAGGCTCGGATGTTTATTTATCATCTCGAGGTTGCTTTTTAAAGGCTATTTTAAGTGTGCTATGAAAGAGCTCACCTAATGCAGGCATCACAGTGATGGTCTTCAGTTTGTCTGTTGCCTTCAGGATATTCTCTGGCATCTGTTCATTCCTATAACAACATTAAAGGTAAACAAACGTTGTGTTGATGGGGAATCATAAATTGCTTTCGATAACATCTTTCATTGGACAGGTTATTGTTTTAATAACACTTGTATTTAAAAAAACCTGTCATTGCGTATGTTTATGTTTTACAATTTAATCAGTTGTATCGCGGTAATGTTAAAGTGGCAGTGAAGAGAAATAAAACGATGGGGAAGAACGATCGCAAAACCACGTCGCTCGTCGCACTCACACGTCCACGATGAGGACAGAGTCGCCCCACTGTCTGTACTCTGCCAGGTCAAGCAGGTACTGGGGGTCGTCCGTGGGTATGTCTAGCGAGTCGACGATGTGCAGGTCATCCTGCAGACACATCACACACCGTCACCATCCATCCATCCATTGTCAGAAACCGCTCAATCCTGTACAGGGTCGCGGTGAGCCAGTGCCTATCCAGGCAGACACAGGGCACAAGGCGGGGCTATATCCAGGATGGGACGCCAGTCCATCACAGGGCACCGGGGGCAATTTAGTCCGCAGGCCAATTAACCTATGCAGCAACATGTGAGAGGAAACCAGAGTGCCCGGTGAAACCCACGCGAACACGGGGAGAACATCCAAACTTCACACAGAAATGCACCCGAGCCGGGATTCGCACCCTGGACCTTCTTGCCATGAGGCAGCAGCCCTACTCACCGCGCCATCATGCACCGTCACCATGATGTTAATTTAAAGTACACCTGGAGCTTGAGAATTGAGTTCTCAAAGCACATGGAAAGAATGGCCCTTAGTCAATCCACTGCGGGATGAAGGCCTACCCACGCTGTGTGGGTAATGTGACAACATTTTACCATGCTAGTCAGTACAGGTTGTTGAAAGCAGGGAGAACAGATCTGGGAGCAGAGCTTCAGTCCAACAATGGCTGTTGTTGCACTGCCGATCCACATTGCGCTATATAAAACGCAATTATTATTATTATTACATTACTGAACCTCAATTACTTTTAAAATTGAATCAAGTTTCAAGAGATGAGCAATGCCTGTCTATTGGAGTGGACCGTACCTGTGCGTGCTTGACACTGAGGGCAACTGTCAGACCCTTGACCCGGACCTTCATCGGAAGCATGTAGAAGTAACTCGTGGGTCCCCGAGGGCCATGCGCCACGCCGCCTGCCACACAGGGGGTCACATCAGGTTAACCAGACGCCAACTCACACAACTGTGCTCACCACCAGCGAGTGTTAACACAGGACAAAGAAAGGCATCCACCACACCAGCTTTCTTCATCACACAACCACCATGCAACACCAACAAGTGCTAACAAAGACTGCTCCTGATGGTTGCTCTTCAAAGCTGTTGTTTCGGGATAGTCGTTTTGAGCTCTCTCCCTCTCTCCCTCGCGAAGTTTCCCATCCCACGTTGGAAGCATCATTAGGTGTTCAGTGCAAAGACTGCTCCGTAAAGCCTTAGCAAAAAAATTTCGGCAAGTGCAGTTAGCGAGCACCTATGAAGGCCGGCACGTCTTTATCCCCTCAGTGGCGATGTTTACACACCGCAGATCCTCATTTGAGGCCGAGATGACCTAGGGAAGGCCGAGGGCCGGTTCCGATAACCGTCACTGGCGTTAGCCTCTAGCGGGAATCAAACTGGTGTGGCTGGATCCGTAGCCCCCGCGTGAACCGCCGCATAAACACACACACGTGTCATCCTCACCTCCTTTCCAGATGGGGGACCGGATGCTGCCGTGCCGAGCACGCCCGCCACCCTTCTGATTCCACGGCTTGCGACCACCACCCCGCATCTCAGCCCGCGACTTTGCTTTCGCGTAGCTCTGCAAAAGTTCGTGCGTCGTGTCCTCAAGGCACCGGTGTTGCCACAACTGCTAAGCTGAACAGAACCTCTAACACCATTGCAAATGCTTGCAAAATGCATGGTGGGAGGTTAAGAACTAAATTACATGTTTTAATAGAAAATACACTGCACCCATCTTAAATAAAAATGTTTGCTAGATCCTTGAAATTACAATGTTTGACAGAGCACTCACAATTCTCTTGAAAGTCTTCTGCCATATTAAGACTTGATGAAGAATGTCAAGCCTAATGACAAAACAGAATGTTATTAATGTAAATAACAGACACACGTACGCAGAAATACAATAACTATTTCTGATGTGCCCCATATGAGTACAAAGGTCCATCGCCAAAAATGCTGTCCATTATATACTTTTCCTTTTAAGGCAATTGTATTGATGAACGTGTCGAATTTCTTATTATTTACGCCCAAGCAGCACTGCCAACACAGTATCACCAAACAATTTACAGTATGGCAATAGAGTCGAACTACAAAACAGCTTCACCAATCAATGAAAAAAACCCGCTGGCAAAATGCGATCACGTGTATTGGTGTCGCGGTGCGCGCCACAGGACGGGCAAGGGAGGGGGCCGCACCGTGGGGGGACACCGAACACGTCTGGGTGGAGGTCAACGAGGCCCAAGCGATCGACATCCAAACCCCGCAGCGACTCCAGCCATGCCTGGCGCATGGGCGTGTAGACGGGAGCGGGCATCTCGCAGGGCCACACCAATGACTCTTCGGGCAGAGTGGATGGAACGACACATACACACACGCATGAATATATGCACGTGCTTTAGGAATTGTATCCAAAATAAAAACAAGAGAGTAAAACATATGGATCGTTTAACACAATGTGTCATTTGGTTATTTGTAAGAACACAAAACACGGCACACAGGTGCCTCAAATGTAAAGAACGAAATACAATTTAGAAAAGTTCAAAATGAAAATACAAATAAAAAAATACATTGTCTGCAAATGGAAAATGGTCAGTCTATCCTCTCTGAATGAGTAAATGGGACCCAGTTGGAAATATGGGATAAACATATCACAGTGACAAGAAACAACTATTTCCTTTCACACAAAGACAGCCTTGGAATGACAGCATCAGTTGGATTAATGGCAAACTGCCAAGGCTGTCATTCCATGGAAAGAAGTTGTCAGCTCATCGTTTCTCCTCTAAAGGGCAGCCTAGGGAAGTAAGTGACTAAGGAGAAATCATTCTCTCCCACCATGTCTCTGAGCAATGGCTGGTATTTGGTGGTCCCGTTTATTTCAAGGTGCCTTACTGTTCTTTCCAATGCTAGAATTCCCAGGGAGAAACACATTATTTGCTTTGTTATATAATATCAAACACTGATATGTGGATTTATTAAAATCCAAACGCCAGGTGGGCGATTATCATGTAAAGACCAAGTCAATAAACAGCCATGCTGTCATATTTGAATATAATAAACGAATGCGAGGTAGACACTGATACATATAAAAAACCGTTTTACTTTATATTTGAACTTATTTAGTTAACAAATGCATAGCGCCAACACTTAATATAAGCTGGGTCTGTGTGGATCAGTGACCCGGAAAATATGTCCATACCTGGCACACTGCAGAGTATAGTTCTTGCTATGGCTGTGGCTACTATATTTTGCAGCGCTTTGTGACCCTCGGGTGAAAGGCGCTATATAAATTGAAATTATTATTATTATTATTACTAGTCACATGCCTACACCAGTCCACCAGCGACCCACAAAATATTCAGTGAGAAATTAAGCCCTGAATGTAGTGTTTTCCACTACAGACATGACAACTGTGAGATACTTGTACTATAAACTACTTGTACTGTAATAATAATAATAATAGCATTTATATAGCGCCTTTCACCCGAGGGTCACAAAGCGCTGCAAAATATAGTTGTGACATAAGGTGCCACAGCTTTGTGGGTAA